>OZ008368.1:51804929-52304929 GCA_963931995.1 Phaonia tiefii
CACTTCAAACATTTATATGTTTGCAAGTCCAAAACTCAATGCAAACATTAGCATGTTTACTGACAAATATGTATGCTCTTAAGTGGCAACATATGCGTGCTTCATTCCAAACATCCATATACTTACGTGGAAGCATTCGTGTGTTTCCCCTAAACCGCCATATATGTATGTACTTACGTGGAGACATATGCCTATTTTCTCCCAAACATAATAATATTTAGAAACGAATTATTCTTTCTTTTTTTATTTATTACAATTAATTTTATCAATATACATCCACATTTATAACTAATTAAAAAAAAATTATTAAATAAATAATTAAAATATTCAAAATTTCCCCTTTTTATACATTTACTTGCATTGAATCACAGAGCAATAGAAAAAAGCTTCTATGCCTCGCTTCGTGTTCTCTTAATGACGACGAGATAGTAGGTCATTTCATCGAGTTCGAGTTGCTTTGGCAATTTACTCTTTGGTTGCCAAATTACGGACAGAAATACAAGGGAATGCGTATTTTCGTTCGATGCAAACATAATTTAGCTGTCATTAGTACCAATCAAACACATTTAAACTTAGTTTGCTGCATGGTCTCTAATCTGTATGTCTTCCTTGGTATCTCATTCTACATCATTTCCCTAGTGGCTTTTCGATCAGCTGTGCCATGGAAACCCCCTGATTGTATGCGTTACTTTTTTTATGAAATGAGAATCTGTTGCTCTCTTGATTTTCCTTTCTTTGTTGTCTCCCACGTTTTTGTTTGCAGAAGGTTTCAACTATGCCTTGGTTATCACTATGCGTTGGTACACGAACGATGTACTTATATACAACTCTAGATCATGCAAGACAAGCGTGTATTAATTAGTTGTGTTTTTTTATTATACTTATATTTCACAAATGGTTAGCCATTCTGATTTGTTCAGTAGAGGCTTGGGCAGAAAAAGGGGTTCACGTTGTTGCCCTTTCCAGTTTCTTTCCTCAAAATCGTTTCTCACTTTGGTAGCACACATAAATATATGCGAAACACATACACGAAAACCAAAGGAACATCACAAACCATTTAACCTTCCGAGCGGTTGTTTATTCTTTTTTCACTGATCAAGCGCTTTTGATATCCTCTGTCCAATGAACCATTGACGACTGAATACATGAAATTAAAACTCAATACATCAGCCAAAATAAGAAACACTGACTTCATCTGCAATTTACACGTACATACATTCAGGAATAATTATGAATCACTCAGTGAGAGAATAATGCAGAAATACAGATAAACACTTACAAGATATATATATTTGTTGCCTCTCTTTTATTCTCTTGCTCTCGAGAGAGCATAAATAGTGCAACAAACACGGCTGTATTTGTATTACAAACACAGATATTTTTGGGTCGCAAACACATATGTTATAACATATTTTTCATTGTGTCTCCAGCATGTAATATTGAATAGCAAACACAATGCGTTTGGATACGAGTATATTATATTTGCGACAAGCTCCAAACACATGTTATGTTTGTATCCAAACAACAAAAAACGACAGATTTTTCAGCGCGAATGATTTGAATACGAATTAATCATGCTTTGAAAAATGTTTTTCCATTTTTACAATGTAAATTACACTGTGCGACAGTCCGAAATCGTACCTTTAGCGGTTGTAACGCTGTATCTTTGGTGATTATGAACCGGTTTCATTTCTCAATAGATTTGGTAAGAAAAACTTTCGAACGATGTATACGTTATTTAAGAAAAGTTAAGAAATCTGTGTGTGGATCTAGAAATACGTACATTTCTTTAAAATTGTACCTGGTGTATGTACAATTGTTTGATATAGTATATTTTATGTAATAGTCAACTATTGATGTATCTGGGCGTCAGCTCGTCCCTTTTTGTCGACTTGCTTCCAAATAGCCTGTTCGTATCTGTAGGCCAACCGTAACATACTGTGAAATTCTCAGGACTAACAAACTATTATTATGACTGCTATAACGGCTTCTTTTAAAAGGTGCGTGACACATCCCACTTCCATCGTGGCTGTAATTCATACTGTACCAACAACATATATACCAAATCTCATCTTCATACCTCTGATAGTTCATGAGATATTGCCATTTTAAATTTCAAGTTGTATGGGTGGTGCCACGCCCATTTATCCAAACATTTCCAAATATAGCAAAGGATTGTCAGCATGTCATCAGTACCGCATTGTGAAATTTTCATAACAATCGGTCTATTAGAAAAGCCGTCAGAGCGATTTTTGGAAAGGGGTCATGTCACCGCCCACTTCCACCCTGGCTGTAATTCGAACTGTACGAACAATTTATGTACCAAATCTCATCTTCATACCTCTGATACTTCTTGATATATAGATATTTTAAATTTCAAGTTGTATAGGCGGTGCCACAAGTTTCAAGTAGTATGCCACGCCCACTTGTTGAATCACGAATTTTGCTGCCAAATGCATCCACACAAATTTTCAACGCGAAACAGTCCTCCAGATATTGCCTTTTCAAAAATATTAATTTTACCACCGATCACATAGCTACATGCTGTGAAAATTTCAAAAAGATCGGTTCAACCGTTTTCGTGCCTATACGGTACTAAAAAATGCAAACAAACAAACCAACAAAAACAGACTCATTTTTATATATGTATATAGATATTGGTTACAGGCTCCATCTAGTAAACTTCCCATCAAACAAGAAATTCCCCACAATATGTTAGTCTAGACACAAACCTAAGCAAAAGTACCCAATATAGTTGATAATACTGGGTTGTAATAAAGTTGTTAAAAAAAGTTGTTTAAATTATAACCATTTAGCCCCCATCCCGCAACGTGCGATAAAGAACTTTGTTCCAATTCAAGTTTAGGTCATACAAATGAAAAATGTGAAAATGTTCGCCTTGTTCCTCGTTGAACTCTCCGAGGTTATCTGGGAAGAAGTCCAAATGCGAATGCAGAAACACTGGTACCGAGCGGACTTTTTGAAAAAGTGGCCGCTAGGTGGCCGTCGTTGAAAGAAATGTAATATGGTCAGTGCAGGGATCGAACCCCTGTTGTCATATCCAAGATCCGCACACACTAAGTATTGTACCACCGACGGTCACGTAGGTATTGCCGATAATAAACTATTGACTTAGTAATGAACTGCATATGCCAAGATTCCGATAATGAATTTCTATTATGTTTAATAGAAAATACGGGGCATCCCGGGATTATTTCACATAAATCGGAGTATATTAATCTCGAAATATCCTAGGATTTCGGATTTCCCAAACGACTTCACTACTAAATACCTAAGTATTATGAAATATATTGTAATACTTTCAAGTTGCACTGTTAGCTTAGAGTTTAATATGCGAAAATAACAAATTTTCTAGCAAATCCGTAACGAAACAATTTACATATGTAAATAAGTGGAGACATTTTTCCAAGTTCACTCATCAATATTCGCACAGACTTAAAATAGTAACGTAAAGATTCACCCACAACAAAATGAAAATCGCGGTAGTTTTCTTGCTGGTATTTTCTGTAATAAACGCGGCACCTCAGGAAGGTGATTCGACCACAGTGGAGCCGACCACAGTGGAATCGGCCACAGAGGGATCGTTAACAGTTGAACCAACTACTGTCGACTCGACCACAGTGGAACCGATCGCAGTGGACCCGGCATTAGAAACAACCAGTATTAATTCAGTTTCGGATAACAATGATGAACCAAAAAGTACAATTAATCAAATGCCTGTATCAACCTCACCAGTAGTGACAACTCCATCGCAGCCACCTGCTACTGCAACCACTACAATGAAGCCTCCATCGACTACAGTCTCTACGGTTTCGAACGATGAATTAAAAAGGGTTCTAGATGAAATTCTGGCTATGCTCAGAGGTCAAAACACTGAATATATTGATGATCCAGAGGATAAAGAAATAATTGACAAAGTGTTAAAAAATCCGAAATTGCTGAGACAAATAACCGAAACTTTGAATGCAAACAATTATGAGTACGAGTATTCAGAAGAAGAATCAGAAGAGGATATATTCGATTTCTTTTTTAATTTTTTTGGTTTCCGTTAGAAAAAGTAAAAGTTTAAAAAAACTAACATCGTTTATAAAATACAGAATATTGTATTTCAGAAATACAAAGAAATATTGAAAACAAAATTATATTTAATATTTTTCAGAAGGTTTTGAGAATGAATTGTGTTGAGATGTAAAACTATAGTAAATGGGGTAGTGTTTTTCATTTTGTTCTAATAACAAAATTCTAACAAATACAAATATAATTTCTTTTCTTAATTTGCATAGAAGGTATACCCTGACAAATCTGTTGTTTTTTGTTGTTTGTATGCAAATATAACATGTGTTTGGAGCTTGTCGCAAATATAATATACTTGTGCCCAAACACATTGTGTTTGCTATTCAATATTACATGTTGGAGACTCAAAAATTAATATGTTATAATCTATGTTTTTCCGAACCTGTTTGTTGAAATCAGCTGAAAACAACACGATGACAGATAACAAAGAAACAAATAAGCAGTAGACGTTTAATTCCTGATAGCAATGCTTGGACGTAAGTATATGGATGTACCAAACACATACATGGTTCCTGCATAATATTACATGTGGCCGTTTTTCTAACGTGTAGAATATTATGTTTTGAAATTTAAGTTAATGATTTTGTATACTCATCTGATGTTGTTCGCTTGAATACCTACTGAAGGGAGATGCTGGTTTAAAATAAAGTCAGCAGAAATTATTGGAAATTATGTCCCCAATCACACGCTGAAAAACCTGTCATTTATTGTTGTTTGGATGCAAATATAACATGTGTTTGGGGCTTGTCGGAAATGTAATATACTTGTGCCCAAACACATTGGGTTTGCTATTCTATATTACCTGTTTGAGACACAATGATTAATATGTTATAGCATATGTGTTTGCAAACCAAATATATCTGTGTTTGTGATACAAATACAGCCGTGTTTGTTGCACTGTTTATGCTCTCTCGAGAGCAAGAGAATAAAAGAGGGGCAACGAGTCTTGCAAGAGGGGTAGCGAGTGTGTATATCTAGCAAGTGTGTATCTGAATTGTTGCATTACTCTCTCAGTGAGGGATTCATAAATATTCCTGACTGTGCGTGATGTATTGCGTTTTAATTTCATGTATTCAGCCGTCAATGGTTCATCGGGCAGAGGTTATCAAAAGCACTTGATCAGTGAAAAAAGAATAAACAAACGCTCGGACGGCTAAATGGTTTGTGATGTTGCTTCGGTTTTTGGGAATGTGTTTTGCATATATTTATGTGTGCTACCAAAGATAGATATGATTTCTTCTGCCCGAGCCTCTACTGAAAAATCAGAATGGCGGACCATTTGTGAAATATAATAAAAAAAAACACAAGTAATTAATATACACTTGACTTGCATGAACTAGATTTGTATATATGTATATTGTTCGTGTACCCACGCATAGTGGTAACCAACGCATAGTTGAAACCTTCTGAAGCGTGAGAGACAACAAAGAAAGGAGAAACAAAAGAGCAGCAGATTCTCATTTCATAAAAAAGTAATGCATTCAAGTAAATCGGAAAAGGGGTTATTTTAAATATTTTAATTTTTCACCATTTCCCTTGTGGGAGTTTTTACTCGGTCTGTTTTCTAAACTTAAAATTTTCTAAATTTATTCAAGCTCACCGAAAACATACCAAAAACGTCTGCTGATGAAGATCTTGGCAAGATGCGAAATAGCATACAGACAAGACAGCCTTGGTATCATTGGAACATTTTTATGCTCGACTGTTTTGAAAATAATATAAAGCTAATAAATAAGCTTTATATTATTTAAAAAGGGGTTGAGCTTGAATAAATGTAGAAAATTTTAAATATATTTTATTTTTTTGTATTAATTATTTATAAATGTGGCTATAGATAAAGTTAATTATAATAAATGAAGAAAGAAAGAATAATTCGCTTCTAAATATTGTTATGTTTGGGAGTAAATACGCATATGTTTCCACGTAAGTATATGGAGGTTTGGGGGAAACACACGAATGCTCCCACATAAGTATATGGATGTTTGGGATGAAGCACGCATATGTTTCCGCATAAAAGCATACATATTTGTCAGTCAACATGATAATGTTTGCATTTAAATACAGCTGACTTTGGGACTTGCAAACATATAAATGTTTGAAGTGTATTCCAAACATATTCATGGTTCCTCCAGAATATGTTACAGAGGCCGTTTTTTCAGCGTGGGTAAATTAAAACGACACCTCACCGAATTGGCCGCTTACATCAAATCGTTTGCCGAATTTACTTTCCTTGAAAAATCAGCAACAGTGACGAAGACAATGGGCGAAGTGTGAGTGTATTAGTAAATTAGTTTGAATGTATTGCTTTTGTCTCCGCAAAACTGTCTCGTGTCAACGCCAAGTTGAATCAACAGTTGTTCGTCAAAAGCTAGTATGTGTTTGTTGGTTGCGAAGTCACTCGCTGGAGACAGTAATATGAAAAATAGATTTTAGTAAAATAGTAAACGGTGGCTATTTTTTGTTATGAATAAGGGGCTCAGCTACGACTAAAACGCATATATACCTTTAATTGTTAGCCTATTGTTGCTGCGGTGTAAGTGTAGTACCCTCAAGGTACCAATTGTTTTGACAATAACAACAGTATTTGCATTTTAAATTTAAGTTATTGTTGTTGTCAAAACAGCAAGATACTGGGAGTTAAGTATTTCAATTCAAGATAAGTTTGTTTACAGTCTGGAAAATAAAAATTTGTGCATATTTAACATAATGAAATGTCAAATGTAAATAATGTTAACATTGAAAGTTGTAACGATAAGAATATGAGTTTCAGTCTAACTTTCAATATGTGTTTAAGTTTACACTCAGAAAAAATATGTTAGTAAACAAAGACGAAAATATTGCTGAAAAAAGGGAAGCAAACATTTTTGTTATTTCAACAAACATACACGCTGAACTTAGTAAAATATTGCAGCAACTGTATATATGTTTGCAAGCATTGTTTTCATGAATTGAAGACTTAGAAATTTTTTTCTTGGTTGTCTGACACATTCGGTTGTCAGCAGTTTTCAACAAATAAAGTCACATTTGGGTCAGAAAAATATGTATTATAGCCTATTAATCATTGTGTCTCCAACATGTAATATAGAATAGCAACCACAATGTGTTTGAACACAAGCGTTCTATATTTGCCACAAATTGCAAACACTTTATATTTGCATCCAAACAGCAAAAAAACACAGATATTTCAGCGTGAAGGTGTGTAGTTTAGGCATATATTTTGTCGAGTAGTTTGTCACAGGGTAAACAGATTGTTGTTATTGCACTACATAGCAGACCAATTGCGTAATGATACGCAGCATTATTTTCAGTTAATAACGAACTTTATTTTTTGAGTGTAGTGTGACAAACATAAGTATTTCTTCTGATAAGAATTGTAAGTATAGTATGAAATAGTATAGAATGTTTAAATATAGTACTATATAGTTTAGTCAAATTTAAATATTTACTTTTAGTTTAATTTAGATTAGTTATTTATAGTTGAAGAGAGACGAAGATTTCCGCAAAACTTTTATGAAAAAGTCAACGTACTTAAGTAATTTTAAGCTATAAAACAAACACTGCTTAAAAGCTACAGCTATTTTGGAGGGAGATCGAGCTTATTGAAATGTGTGTTGCCGTTTTTTTAAAAGAACATAGTGGTATTCATGCAAACAAGAAAACCTAGAACTTTTGCTCAGCGTAAATTTGCACCGAAGCGTTTCATGAGGCACCAAGTAAAGTAGCTCAGTGTATCTGTGCAGCAATTGTCAAAAAAGGCTGATAAAGTAGATATACATACATATTCATATACATACGTATATGTTTTACCTATTCCATTATTTTATTTTTTTCAGATTAATCAAAAACCCTCTCTTTTTTCAATACAAAAATATTGACATTGAAATGTCAAAAATTTTCACGTTTCTGTTTCCAGGTTTTCTCAGCAAATTTGCCTCGAAAACTTTCCACTTTTGTGCAAGTCGGTTTGTATGGGAAATTTGTTTGTTTTGACGTTTGCTGTGCAAGTTTACGATGTTTTCGAGTTTACGAGGTTCTTTCGAGCTCTCATGAAGACCGCTAATATGTAACATTTTAGTTTCTGAAGTTGTGACCGATTTTATATTATATTTTACGTGTTGGTTGGTTGGTTGGCTGAAAAGGCTGCAAGACAGCACGCTGTATAGCACACATAGGCTAAAGAAGCCCATTGTGATACCTGCAGTTTCCTCCATAGCAACTATTGACTAGTCGTCTAGCCAATTTGCCCTTTCAATAAATTTGTCTATGAGACCTACAGGAATATCCTGTAGGGCTACGCTGCTAACTAAATTAGTACCGAATATCCTACTTCTCAGTCCTGCCAGAGCAGGGCAATCCAAGAGAAGGTGTTTCGTCGTTTCCTCGTCCTCTTCCATGCAGCATCTACAGAGAGTAGAGTTTATATGTCCCAATCTTAGGGTGTGTTTTCCTACAAGACAATGTCCCGTAAGTTTTCCTATCATTGTGCATAACCTGCCTCTCGGCAAGTTAAGTAGTTGCCTAGTCCTCTTCCTGCCCACCTGTGGCCAGAGAACCCTGGCTTGTTTGCAAGTTGAAGTAAGTCTCCACTTGTCCTTGAACATATTATCGGCCCATTGCCTGATCTGCAAACGGCAGATTGGCATACGAACACCTTCGTTTGCCTGATGTGTTAGTCAGGACCGGATTTAGACTTCGGGGCCGCTTGGCAATACTGACTTCACGGAGCCTTGAAAAATATCGGTGGTTAAAACCAAGAAACCCCAAGTACTTCAACCGGTATTAATTGCTTGTACTGCTTTCAAGATAACTTATAATTCTTCAGTGATTTTTCAATTTATTTCTTTATACCTCTTCACTTCTGGCAGTCCCATTTGTATCGTCTGTTTTTATTCAGTTTTTGAAACAGTCTATTTAAAAGTGAGGTAAAGAATGAAAATGCAACAATACTATAGACAAATTATAAGATGTTGACATCACATATTGATCTTTACGGATCTGATCTGCGTAATGATTACAGAGGTTTAGGACTATTGTTCATTTTCACTGGCAAAATGTTCCAATTTGGAACATATTTCGATTGGTACACCCCGCGTAATAAATCTAAAGGCAAAACCATTTTTTGTTTTTTCCAAATGTTTTATGAATTTTCAAGTTTTTATTTTATATTGTATTAGTCCTTTCAAAATTAAATACTTTTCAGCAAAAATACTTTGACTATGATTTCTTCAAGGTGCATCAACAAAAATAAACTAATTGCTAGTGCGAAATATTTATAAAGGCAAAAGATTTATTTAAATATTCTAAAAAGTTTCGTAAGACATTTGATCTCCATTATCGCTGGTAACATCTACTAAGCATATTGGCATTGATTTTATCAACGAATTAATATGCGCAGGATCAGTTATCTTCCAATTTCTTGTATTGCTACTCTTCGATCCTTGACATTCGTCAACTGGCGTCCTTGGTGGTAAACTTGGGTAGGTAAAATAGACCGGAGGTTCTCGATCGGGTAGAGATCAGAGCTAAGTGCAGGCCAGTCGAGAGTTGGTAATATTTCTTGACTCCAGAAACTTTGGAGTTTTCTTAGACCGATGTACTGCTGCGTTGTCCTGCTGGATGATAAATTCTGGGACACACATTTCCTCTCCAGAATTAACGAAGACGACATCCAATAGTCGAATATAATACTCGGAGTCCATTTTAGTGGAAACGAAACATGTTGGAGTGGTTCCTCTATAACCCATACCTGCCCGAACCATAAGGAAGCCACTGCCAAAACTTCGCCGCTGACGCATAATTTTGGAAAAATCTTTGGAAAGCCAATATTTGCCCGAACTATCAGGGCCATCCAAATTTAATTTTTTCCGTCGGAAAATAATACCTCTCCTCGAAATATATATATATTTCAGCGAATTTGAATCTGGCTAAGTCGTGTCTTGGCATGAGACCAAGTTTTCCATACTTTTTCCCATATGACAGTTTCAAGTCGCGTTTCATTATTTGTTGACCGCGACGCAACCCTGCTCCCAAGCTCAATTCAGCAAAAATTTCCTTATCGTCGAAGGTTTCTTTAACAGCAGCCCTTTTGATCTCTCTTTTGACGTTGGAACTGATCAGTGGTGTCCTGCCTGGTCGTTTTGTAGTTCCATCTTGGCCACCCTATTTTATAATTGTTAATGACACAGCTAGATCTTTTCAATCGCCTCGAAATTTCCCGATTGGACAGCCCTTTATCATGATAATCTTAATTTTTTCCCTTTCTTCTTTACTCAGGTGCTTTCCTCCAGGTATTCTTTATAAATTATTTTTTTTTAATTTGACCTACGTTAATTTTAAAACAATAAAATAACAACCAAAGAAAACTCAATTCTGTTTAAACTCCTATTTACTATTGTTCGAATTCGGGATCTTTTCCATGTTGCCTTTATATATATTTCGCACCAGAAACCGAAAAAACAGCGTCACTTTTCATTTAACGTGTAAAATAGATCGAATGGTTCCATTCTCTGAGATAATATACCTAAAGACTCATATATGCATTAAAATTCTATACAAAAAACCCAGTGCATTGAGAGTACCGAGAAAAATATATATTGCCTTTATAATTATTTCGCTGGGTGTATTTGGAAACGACGCGAATGTTGTTTTAGTCCCAAAGGAAAAAGCGTGGAGGTGTGATATCAAATAATCTTCTATATATATAAAAATGGCTGGTCCGATTTTGATGATATTTTCAGACAATATTCGGAATCATCTAGCGGGAGATATAGGCCATACAGCCAGGGTGAAAGTGGGCGGTGCCACGCCCCCTTTTCAAAATCGCTCTGACGGCTTTTCTAATAGACCAATAGACCGATTGTAATGAAAATTTCACAATGTGGTACTGACGACCTGCTGATACTATGGGCGTGGTACCGCCCACACAACTTGAAATTTAAAATGGCTATATCTCATGAACTGTCAGAGATATGAAAGATGAGATTTGGTATATATGTTGTTGGAACAGTGTGAATTACAGCCAGGGTGGAAGAGGGCGGTGCCACGCCCCCTTTGAAAGAAACCGATATAACAGCCAATACTATAGTTTGAAAAGTAATGAAGCAACAAATTTTGTTCACCCTTTGGCATTACAAGAACTTTGAAGGCAAAACGTAGTTTGCCGGCTCCAGCTAGTATAAAATAAAGAAATGGTTTCGCATTACATTCCATGAGGGGGTTGGGGAGGGATTCTCTCGACCTATGAGCGCTTCTAGTTTTACACTCACTGATTGGGACCTACAGTTTTACACCGGTTCCGAACGGTATTTTGAGAAGCTTTTTCATGGCTAAATACTCGATATTGTGTCGCTGTTACTAAGCGAGGTGACCGCCTTCGAAAGAAATTTAATGTGGTCAAAGTAGGGATCGAACCCACGTTCTCATGCACAAGAGTCGCGCACACTACCATTGTGCCACCGACGGCACGTTATAAGGGTGATATTGTTTGCGGTTTGGTATTTGAAAGTTAAGAACACAGAAAATGGATTCAAGCGAATGGAAAATGTATTTGCTATGCACGGTTTTTCCAATATTTCGGCTGGTATCTCACCGCTGACACGTGTAATGTTGCCAGCCAAAGTAGCAATCGTAGTGGCTTATGCCTATACACGAGGGACTTCACGTGCTCTCACTAAAAATATCCTAGTGTTGTCAAATTTCACGAACGAGGAGGACAATTGACCGCACCAAAACTTGAGTATAGTTGCTTTTCAAACTCGACTCTCAACTGGTTCAAAGTATCGCGTGCAGTAAGGAATGTGGCACAGTCCTGTTGAAACCATATGCAACGCAAGTCAGATTATTCTCTTTAGGGCAAAAAAATCCGTGATCTTCGAACGGCACCTTGCTCCATTGACCGTAACTTTGCGGCCATCATCATCCTTGAAGAACTACGGTCCAATGACGTAGAGAGTGCATTTTTCATGGTGCATTGGCAGTTCTTGAACAGCCTTTGGCTGCTTTTTTGATCAAATTCGGTAATTCTGTTTAGTAACACACCCATTGGGACAAAAAAGAGCCTTGTCGCTGAAAACAATCTTTCGATAAAAATGGTGATATTCTTCAAAATTCACTAACACCCATTCACCGAAAAGACGGCGTTGTGGTAGGTCGTCCGGCTTCCGCTCCGGCACCAGCTGTATTCTGTATGGCTTTAGACCAGGGTCCTTACGTAAAATCTTGAAGGTGTTCGAATAACCCCAACCCAATTGCTTCGATCGGCGACGGATCGATTGCTGCGATTCGCGATCTTCATTCCTCGGAACGGACTCTACGGAAAAGGAGTTGGTGGACAGATGCCCAATAAAATGAAACTGTAGCAAAATTTGTTCACAATGACAACCATAAAATGCAATACAGTTTTCACACAGCACGAATTTTGATAATAAAACTCAATCACTTGCAAGAGATGTTCGCTTAACTCTATTCCTGATGAAATGACAAGGCAAACTTAACTTTTTTGACTTTGACACATGTCACGAATCACGCGTGAACTGGCAAAAACTTAACACTGAAAACCTAAATAGCAAAAAATTATCCGTTACAAGACTGCGGGACAAGGCTGCGTCAAATTTACGAGCGTTTCGCGCATTTAACATGATATTGTTAAATTTGAGAATTTCAGTATCTGTCGTTTTTCCTTTTTAATCTAGTAGATTAATTTCAAATTCGACAGGTTTTAGGTCTCAAACAAAATTCGCACTTGTCACGACTTCATTCTGCGGAAAAAGTTTGAAATTTCTAAATTAACATTGCGCAAGTGAGAAAGAGCCGAATATATTTTGACGTTTTTCCATAACTGACGCAAGTGTTCATTTTGGTACAGGCCGGCCTTATAGGGGAACTTCTTGTCAAAAAGTATCCGCAAATTTGGTGGGAAATAACAGTAATCTATCGACTTTAAACTTTTTTAATTTTCCCATTTATTTTTAAGTCATGGAAATATAACCATATACGGACAACACTACGTGATAAAGGACCAAAAAAAAAAAGACCCGTGTCTCCCAGTTTTACCCAAAGTCATGCACTTTTTTTATGGGCCCCCAAAGATTTGGGCCCGCGCTCGGTGTCATTTTTGAAAAAAGTGATCATTTGTTGGGCTCATATCTCGCAAACCGTTAGGAATTTGTATTTATTCTCTGAGGGAAAGTTGTAGCTCTTGTCATAATTGTGAACAAATAAGATCAAAAAAACTTCATCTTCAAGGTCAAAATCGCCAAAAAAAAAATTTAAAAACGGGATTTTTTCTTACCTTTTTTCCCCTGTTCAGGTCCATAGGTAGCAAACCGTTCAAAATTCAAGGAAACTAAAAGAATTTAAATGTACCTAAGATCTCAATAAACAACTTTCCAGAACATATGAACTTCCTTTCCGTCAGAGAGTAAATCAAAATTCCGAACGAATAGCAAGATATGAGCCTGAAAAAATGATCCTTTTTTTGTAAAATAACACCGAGGCCCCAAATCTTTGGGGACCATTAAAAAAGTCCATGACTTTGGGCAAAACTGGGAGACACGGGTCTTTTTTATTGGTCTTTTATCACGTAGTGGTGTCCGTATATGGTTATATTTTTTCGTGTTGCACTGTGTATCTCACTCGAATACTTGAATAGTTCCAGGAAAACTGTTTATTTTCTTAAACTTAAACTAATTTCCACACTAATATCATTGAATCGCAATTTATTTGAACCTAAAGTCATAGACGACAAATTCAACCATCCATTTATTGCAGTAAATGATATGATGGCAAAATCACGTAGCTAAACTGGAGCGTTTAATAACCGGCTATTTAATAACCGTAACTAAAATGTTCGAACTACATGCATACAAGTTTGTTAAATTTTATGATCACAGCGAAAATATATCAATTGAAGATTCCCACGATATCTTCGAAATCTTACGAAACTTAAAGAAACGTATATATATCACATTTCCAACTTCAAGATAATTTTGTCAAACGGTTCAGATGTTCGATGCGGGCATATTGACGTGTCTAATCATTCTGGTACTCGTGAGCGGGTCTTAATGACCGTCCGCCAGTAGAGTTGAATAAGCCACTCACTCCTGATGCCATCGGCAGCATTAATATTAATATCAATGTTATCTTAACCCTTTGACGACCCCACGTACACGCTGATAAATTTGACTTGTTTTATTGTTTGGATGCGAATATAACGTGTTTGTAGCTTTTACCAAAGACAGTATACTTGTGTACAAACACATTGTGTTGGCTATTCAATATAACATGTTTGGGACACAGTGATTAATACGTTGTAATAATATGTGTATTTGTGACCCAAATGTGGATTTTTTTGTTGAAAATTGTTGAAAACAAAAACGTGACAGACAATAAAATTAACAAAAAGTAGCAGATCTACAATTCACGAAAACAATGTTTGAAAACATGTACATGGTTGCTGTGGCCGTTATTTTTCAGCGTGAACAATTATTGGTGCCACAAACCCTAGCTCGTCAAATGGTTAAAACGCTTCCCAATTCAAAATTTAAAAATCTCCACACAGTGACAGCATTGTTAAACCGCTTAAAGAATTGGTGGAGCTGAACTCGGCTAAACTTGACAAAGATGCTACTGACGGTGACAAAAATGAAGCCAAAGCAGCAATTGAATTATTCTATGACTATTTGGATAACTGAGAGAAGCTGGAGGAACTATTGGCCAAAGCAGAAAGTACACTAAGCAAATTGATAGAAAATTTTCATCTGAATTCTATAGATTCAGATGATTACGGATAGTAGAGAAGTTGGAGCAGACTGGTAAATGAGGATCGATAGATAATATAGGATAGGAGAATATAGGAATGAAAGGCGTCGTCATTTGGTGGGACAGGTACCAGATGAAGAAGAAACAATTCCCCACAAACATGGGCAACTCAGAAGAATCTTCGGAATTGAAATCATCTGAAGATGAACCTTAGGAAGGGAAACCATCAGAAGAAGAATCATCTGAAGAGGAATCTTCCGAAGAAGAATTTTCCGAAGAGCAATCAGCGGAAGAAGACGCTCCGCAATCACATCACTTGAGGCACTCGCTCCCTCAACGTTCCCATTCAACATCACATCAGAATAATGATGATGATGATAAAGTGGAACCTGAACCAAGTTAACACAAACAGAGTAATCTACAGAATCATCACCAGGATAACGATTCTGATAAACATGGCTCAGATATCGAACATGTTCCAAGGGAGCACAATCAGGGACATATATGTAAATGAACACAAACGTCAAACGTCAAAAGCCGAAAGATGAAAGATGAATCATCAGAAGGGGAATCAGTAGAAGAACCATCAGAAGATGAAGCAGCAGAAGAATCATCAGAAGCAGGGTTCTCTGAAGAGGAATCCTCAGACGAGAACGATGACGAACCAAGGGCCAAGGAATTTGCTGAGGAATCATCAGAAGAAAAGACCCACGATCGCATCACTTAAACCGTCTATCTCACCATAGGTCGAATGTATAGTCACATCATGATGCCTCAAAACATCTTAATCATTGATATACAAACTTACAGACATACTCAAATGAAGAGTCACCCGAAGAAACGTCATCCGAAGAAGAAGAGTCCGAGGAAGTGTCATTACAAGAAGAGTCATCCGAAGAAGAGTCATCCGAAGAGAATTCGTCAGAGGAGGATGAGTCAGATGAGGCTGCAAGCTCGCACCACCTACGATTACATCATGATGACCTAAGACATTACCAATGTGGGCATATGAATGTGCACAGACGCCGCGAACCAGTACCTGAATAACTATAAGGCGATTCATCTGATAAGGAACTATCCGAGGAAGATTAATCAGAGAGAATGATTTAAAGGAGACTTGCAAATCGCATCACGTAAGCCACCCATCTCACCATAGGTAGAATAAACGTTCACATTAAGATGCCGCAAGATGTCAGCAAAATGACCATCGAAGTATGCACAGACATCCCGAATCAGTATCTGAAGAATCAGAGGAGGATTCATTCGAGACGAGTTAATAAATAAATAGTTGCCCATTACATCCCATGAGGGGATAGGGGAAAGCTTCTCACAATCAGTAAGCTGTGCGCTTTATAGTTCTACACTCACTGATTGGGACCTACAGTTTTACACCGGTTTCGAACGGTATTTTGAGAAACTTTTTCATGGCTAAGTACTCGCTAGTGTCGCCGTCACTATGCGAGGTGACCATCGTCCAAAGAAATTAAAGGTGGTCGGACCCACGTTCTCATGTACAAGAGTCGCGCTCACTAACCATTGCACCACCGACGGCCACGAGATGAGCTCATACGAAGAGGATTTATCCGGAGGGGAGTCGTCCGAAAAGATTAACCCGAACAGGAATCATTCGAAGGGCTTCACGATCGCATCACTCCAAACACTCCTGTCATCACGACCCGCATTTAAAAACACATCGAAAAGATTCTTCCGAAGAGGAATCATGTGAAGAGGCTTGCATCACGATTAAAAATACAAAGTGAAGCGGACGAACACGAAAATAATCCAGATATTCTAATAGAACAACCAGAGCTTGTGTATATACGGGAGCTAGAAACCTGGAATATTCCTCGAGCTATATTAAATTCTATCAGCCGTCTGGAAGAGGATGAAAATAGTAATAGCTATACGCATAAAGAAAGTAGTCCTGAATCGGAAGAATATAACGAGGATGATGTGACTGGCAGTGATTGTGAATCCGAAGAAGATACTTGGAATGCTCCAAGACACTACAAAGAAAAGGAATGTGTCGACAGCCACAACCGATATAGAAATATTCGCCAGAAAGGAAGATATAGCAATGAAGAAGCCAGTGATGAAAATGAGCCGAAAAATTAGAGGATTTCAAGGTACCACAGACTTGAATACCCGGATACTACCTTGATACTCAGTCATAATGAAGTAGAACACGAACATAAGCCGAACGACACAACCATGAGCACGCAAATGTTCATAGACATCACGAATTAGGGGAATCGAAAGATGTAGGATCAGATGAGATTACAAATACAGATGAGAAAGAAGTACAGGAATTTAGCGTATACGAAGCTCTATCCGATGAACTATGAACTACTATGAAAAAGAAGAAAAACTCTTGAGAGAGCAGTCCGAAGAACAAGATTAAAGACGCTATATAAATAACTGGCGTCATCATTACCACTAAGGGCATTGATTGGTAATATAGTCCTTCTCAGGTCATTCAAGCGTAGTAACAATAATCTACCTAATTCATTGTGTTGCAAATATTAGAATAAGTGAAATAGTAGTAATAAAGCAAAAAGAGCTTGAACGAAAATATTTCAAATCTTGATTTTTTTTATCTTCAGAAGCTATTTTTTCATTTCCAGACATCTTTTTTCTACTTATATAGTATAATGGACTGACGCTACACACTAAGAAATCTGTACTTTGTTGTTGTTGGGTTGCAAATATAATGTGTTTGTAAATTGACGCAAATATAGGATACTTGTGTCCAAACACAATGTGTTTGCTATTGAATATTATATGTTGGAGGCACAATGACTAGAAGGTTATAATTTTAATATATATTTTGGTGAACCAAATGTGGCTTTGTTTGTTGAAAACTCCTGAAAACAAAATGTGACAGACAATAATAAAATAAAAAAGCAGCAGATGTACAATTCATGATAACAATGCTTGCAAACATATACGTGGTTCCTGCATTATGATACTGGGGCCGTTTTTTTCAGCGAGCACTACTGATCTCTAGATTCATATTAACACCTGAAGTTATAAAGCCCTGTTGGAAAATCTCATGTTACCTTATCCCTACATCTTATCAAGCGTTGTACCTTGCTTGTTTCTTCGTTGTGCATTCTTTTCAACCTTCAAATCGAGACGGTTGCATGGTTGCAAAGGTCCAGGTAATCGGAAAATGCTGTCAGAATTCAATCTCCTATTAATTACTAGTACACCATGTACGCACAAGATTTGAGAAAAGTTAAAATAAAATCTGATAGAATGAAGTAATTGTTTCTTACATTAAAGACTGTAGGGGTCCTATTCATACTTAGTCGGCATCGCTGGTTTACAAGCAGTTAAGAATTGCGGGCACTTGCTTCAAAAAGCGATCATATTAATTTTTTTACGAAAACAAGGTCTACAAATGTCTGTGAAATTGTAGCCGAGTTACTATATTTAATAGCTTCGCGATAACACATGATTGTTCGTAGGATCAACGACGCTTTGGCTGGAAATTTGTCGGCCAATGCAGGGCGTTTTCCCTTTATACATGAGGATTTGGGAAAAGGAGGATCTCTGAATTGAATTGTTTCCCATAATGCTTAAAAATTAAGCTTATAAAGGGTGTTTTTGTTAGGGACGATAGAAATTTAAATTGTAACAAATAACACAGAAATTAAATGTTGCGGCAATTTTGTTTATTAACCAACCCGTTCAACCAAAAATTTGTCTCATCGCTGAACACTATTTTGCTATAAAACATCGGGTTAGTTTCCAACAGCTCTAGAGCCCAATCGGCGAAAGAACGACCCATATGATGGTCTCGTGACTTTAATTCCAGCACCAGCTAGATCTTATACGGATGTAGGCCAAGATCTTTGCGCAACATTTTCCAGGTAGTGGATCTTCTTCCACAGGTAGTGGATCTTCTTACAGCGGCGACATTCTATTCAGTGCGCACATTTCCTCGACGTGTTTATGTTATTGCATTATTTAGAGAGTATGTGGTGTGAAATCTATCCACAGTTCGACGGTTGGGTTGCTCAGATGGATTAACGAGCGTTTGGGCCTTCTCCATTGTCAGCTTCATCAAGCTCCAAATAGTACAACTGTACAATTTTCGGAATTTCATACATTCCGATAACCTCTTTGTATAATGTTAACATTATACTTATAATAAGATAAAATTATATAAGAATATGAAATTGAATTACCTTAGCATATAATCTAATGAATTTCTGTGAAACCACTATTTATCTATCTAAAGCTGAGTAAATGCAAAAAATGTACTATTGTTAGTACCTTTTTTTTCAACCCTAAATAGTACTGTGTACTAAATTACAACCAAAAACTTATTGTGAATTGTTTTTACCAAGATAACTGGATAAAGTAAAGAAAATGGATAAAAAAAGGAATTTTCCTATAACCAAAATGTATATTAAAAAGTATTCTGGCAGCAACAGTCTCAAGGTGAGCATCAGTCTCAAAAATAAAAGCTGAATTTTAAAACATCTTGGATCTAATCCATTTGGTTTTTTTCTTTCTTTCACTAACCCTAATCCTACTTACATAAATTCTCAATCTCTGAGAATTTATGCAAGTGATAAAGAATTCCATCTCTCTCACTAGGAGTTCTTAACATACAAACAGCTAATTACAGTCCACAGCATCCACAATCCCCAAGAGACGATTCAGCAAATCTCTCTCCATATAAGCAATACATGGTCCTTCGAACGCCATATTTCCGCCATATTTTGTGCGGAGCCATATCTGTAAGAAGCCCGAAGTTTTTCCAAACATTGAAATTGTCGATGGCGGATTTTTAACCTTTTTTCTAATCCTTTCGAGATTTTGCACTGAGTGGGCTAAACTATTATGTTCTGCAAGAGTAGAATACATTAAATATTGATTCTTGTCCAGAGACCTAAAACCGTTTAGAATATTACCATGGACCATATGAGGAGTTTATTTTCATAACTTGACTGTTCCACTTTCAACATAACTGACTTTGTAGTTTTTGGTTTGGTAAGAGTGAAATGAAATCTCATCGCAGATGTGCAGAGAATATGGACAGATCATTTCTATTGGTACCTGAGATATCCAATGAGGAGACAATCGATCTAAATTTGGACGACGACGTCGATTGCCCCCCTCCTAACCAAGACGAGGTCAGAACAGCTATTGCCCGGCTTAAGAACAATAAAGCCGCAGGAGCCGATGGATTACCGGCGGAGCTGTTTAAGGCTGGCGGCGCACTGTGGGGCCTATGTCCGGAATCAGTGGCGAAAATCAAAAATTTGATAATGGTTTTTGGTAAACTGAATAATAACAATGGATAGAGAACTTACTACTTATCAAGAATCCGAAAACCGTTTCAATATCGGATAAACAGTGCGACTTATATGGCCGCTCAAAGTTGTTTATATTCTTCAATGTACAAGAAAAACTACAAAGTGAAGGAAATTTCGAGTTTTACAATTGAGTTACAGCCAAACTATAGAACCAAACATTATGTTTTATGTGTAGATGGAAAGGTACGTTAGATTTAAATCAAATAAAATATTTTTGTTGGTTTTCCAAGGCATAGTTACCAAAATATCACGATTATAAGAAAACACTATTTTTGGATCGTTTTCCAACTTTGGTAGAATAGAACTAAAAAGGTTTCGATTAGTTTCGGAAGTTATTACTTTAGGGTGATTAATTACTCATTATTCTACGATATTCAATTAAAGTTGGCTGCATGTCATTGCCCATTTACATGTTATTACAATAAAAGTGCGGTAACCTTGCAATAATGAACAGTCTAGGCGCACAGAAAGAAAATACAGACAAAATTTGCAAATGTTTTGTTGTGTTTTTATAAGTTTTTTATGCCGTTATTTATTCAATGTATCTGTGAAAACAAAGTGTGCTTTGACTAACACAATTGTTTTTGCATTTGAATTTTGCATTATTTATTATTATCTTCGATGAAAATATATCTATTAAGGATAAGGAAAAGCTCAGAAAGAAGCAAATACAGGATGCTTTTTTTAACCAAGTTGTACTAAAAGTAGACTGTCCCAAGTACGGATACGGAAACTCAAACGATGGAAACACTTCTAGGAGATTTTTTGAAAATGATGAGGCAGTAACTGGAATCACTGAAATTGACAATCAAATCGTTAAAAGATTGGGAACGATCTAGCATGTTTTAAACTGCAAAGAAAGCGTCAATTCTAAAAAATATGGAGAATATGCATCGAAAACTGCATCACCTTTAGCGGAAATGTATTCACAGAAGAAGTTGACCCCGACAGGCCATAAAATATTGGCGCAATGCAAAGACATAATTGAATACCAGTCTTTGCCAATTGGAGAGCTTTATGAAGAAGCGCAGGAGTCTCTTAACAAATTATGTACAAAATATAGATTGCAGAACACGTTCAAAGCATCAAGGGTGAGGCAAAATGAGGCCCTCTTCAACATGTTAGCATCATCTTCCGATTCACTTATTTCATTCCTGCGGCATGTGAAGTCACGAATAGAGTTAGAAAACAATTATATTTTAGAATTGATTAGTCTTTTAGATATAAATACCTTCTCTTACGAATTGTGATGAATATTTTACAGAAAATTTAAAAAATAAATTTACAAATAAAAATATTTTTTTTTAATTTGTTGGGTATTAATTTTAAAACTTAAACACCTTAAAAAGGAACGAAAAAATCTAAAGTTGGTTAAAGTTAGTTACCGTAAAGTTGGTTTTTCTACAAATTTTAAATTTGATTGCCCATAAATAAGCACCTAGAAGGCACAGCATCCTTTCCAAACACTCATTTCATAGGCTGAACACTTATCTATCATATGCCATTTAAATTATTCGATTATCTTATTTGGTTCAAAAGATATGATTTTTGCAACGAAAAAACTCAAATGGCCCCACTGTGCGGCGATGAGCTGATAAGGTGCATGCATCAGCTCATTAGCAAAATTTGGTTAGATGAATGCATGCCCGGCGATTGGAGTCTCAGTGTACTATGTCCCATATTTAAAAAAGGTGACCAGAGTATCTGTGCCAACTACCGTGGAATAAGCCTTTTATCCATAGCATATAAGGTTCTATCAAGTATATGGAGCGAAAGACTAAAATCAATTATCGCTGACCTGATTGGACCATATCAGTGTGGCTTTAGGCCTGGAAAATCGACAACCGACCAGATTTTCACGCTACGCCAAATCCTGGTGAAGACCCATGAAAAACTAATCGACACCTATCATCTGTTTGTCGATTATAAGGCGGCCTTCGATAGCGCGATACGTGGGAAACTCTACGAAGCAATATCTGAGCTTGGTATTCCTGCAAAACTCATACGCCTTTGCAGGATGACCCTGACGAACACCAAATCCGCAGTGAAAGTTGGTAAGGATCTTACCGAACCTTTTGAAATTAAGCGAGGCCTCAGACAAGGTGACACCCTATCGTGCGATTGCTTTAACTTCTTAGTGGAGATTATTCTGAGGAAAGCTGCTGTCAACATGAATAAAACCATCAGCAGCAAAAATCACATGCTGCTCGCGTATGCTGATGATATACATAGATATCATTGGACGCACAGTTAGAGAAGTTACTGCGGTGTTTTCGAGAATTGAGAAGGAGTCAGGAAAAGTGGGTCTGACGGTAAATGAGGACAAGACATAATTAATGGTTTCAACGAGCAGGGCCTCCACGCGATTAGACCAAAGCGTGAACGTTGATAACCGTTATAATTTCGAGGTGGTAGATGAATTTATATACCTTGGATCTGCCGTAAACAAAAACAACCACGTCAGCCTTGAAATCAAGCGGAGAATTGTGCTTGCGAATATATGTTATTTTGGGCTAAGCAAACACTTTAGAGATTAAGCCCTCTCTCGAGTAACAAAAGTCCAACTATACTAGACTCTCATTCAACCTTTCTTGCTTTATGGCGCAGAATGCTGGGTATTATCGCAAGCAGACGAAACATCTGTAGGAGTCTTCTGGAGAAAAATACTCTGAAAAATTTATGGCCCTATAGTGCACAACGGCGAGTATCGGCGACTCATGAACCATGAGCTGTATGAGCTATATCCCGACATTGACATAGTTAAGCGGATCAAAATAACGCGATTGCGCTGACTAGGCCATGTCAGTAGAATGGATGAAGACGAACCAGCACGAAGCGGTTTCGAAACTGAACTCGAAAGAAGACGAAAAATAGGAAGACTAAGACTCCGCTGGAGGGATCAGGTTGACGAATCCCTGCGTACACTTGGTATTACCAACTGGAGAAATAAAGCAAAAGATCGAACTGGTTGGCGAAATATGTTATCTTCGATTTGAAAGGTCCCTGACCCCTCGGGGTTGTTCGTGACCGGATAAGTAAGTAAGTAAGTAAGATTGAAATGAAGACTCAGCAAAACTAAAATTGGGCCAAAACTCTGAAATTACACCGGAAAAAAACAAAGTGGCATTCCTTTAAATCTATTTTCTCAAATTGTGCGACAACACAAAAAGTGGAATAGTCAAGTTTTGAAAATAACCTCCTCATATAATTCCTGTAAATGTGTCTGCCTAGCTACTAGTCCCCTACGCTATGACAAATTGGACTATTTTGTTTCGATGCAAATATAACGTGTTTGTATCTTGTCCCAAATATACTACACTTGTGCCCAAACGCATTGTGTTTGCTATTCAATATTACGTGTTGGAGACACAATGATTAATATGTTATAATATATGTTTTTGCAACCCAAATTATTTGCTGAAAACTGCTGAAAACAAAAACGTTGCAGACAGCAAAGAAACAAAAGGCAGCTGGTCCTAAATTCATGAAAAATATGGTTTCCCATTATATCCCATGATGAAGGGATTGGGAAGAGCATCTATCAACCAGGGAGCAATGCGCTTTCTAGATTTTAGCCTCACTCGTTGGAATCTACAAATTTTACACCGGTTCCGAATGGTATTTTGAGAATCTTTTTACATGGCTAAGTACTGGATAGTGTCACTATCATTAAGCGAGGTGACCGTCGTCGTTGGGGCAGAGATTTATTTTAGAAATCGGGATAATTTCGGGAAATATATTCACATTCTGCAGACCTGAAGTATTGTTGCTTGTCCTGAAACATAAAATCGCTTAGAGCATTTGTCGTGGAACGCATAATTCCAGAAGATATATTCGAATAGTCCGCAGTGGGTTAATGCCATTCAAGAAATACTTCATTATGTTTTATTTCGTACTCAAGAATTGTTCGTAATGTTTTCCTAATCCTACTAGTACATTTTTCAGAGGATGCCAGTAGGGTCATATCGTAATACTAATTATAATTAAATATCTTGAAAACCACTCAAAAGGTTAGGAGAAGTACCACACGATGTATATAGTATTTCTGTACATTCATATATTACTTGCCACTACTATAAGGGGTAGATTGCGCGTCTCTTACACATGATATGCTGGTTCGACACTAGCAAAAACCACACACCGCTTCATCCTATGGCAGTTGCCTTAAAGAGAGCTGGTCTCCATGTTGATAATTTGTTGTCATGGTCAATCGAACAGAGTTCCCACTTAAAATTTTTGTACACTTTAATCCTTCATAGTAACGTGAAGTCCTAATCTGCCAGAGTTAATCTTTTCGAGATAACTCACTCTATATTCATAGAAAACCAAACAGTAATTTTAGCTGTCTATAGCCTGTAGTGATGATGGTTCCCAATGCATTAATGTATATAACATTATCTTCTACATAACTGCTAGCTGATACTCGTATTATGGATCTGTATCAAATCTAATGAGACAAGTTAATGTAATGGAGCGTTAGCAACTTTTATAACCGTAGCTAAATACAGAGTTTGAATCTTACGCATAACAGTAAAACTAATGTATTTCCAAATCAGCTATATGAATTATATGTTCCCACGATATCTCAAACATCTTCATCTTGACGCTGTTTTGTATAAATAGCAGATTTTCAACACCGAGTAGATATTGTCAAGTGATCACTGTATCTGATCCGTGTACAATGAGAGCCATCATCGCTTTGGTGTTTCTAACTCTTTTCGCGATTCTCCATGCGCGTCCACGAGTGGAGTTGGTGGAACCTTTACATCCTGCTGTCATCCAGAATATCAATCATAAGATTAATGAGGTCTTGAATAAGTATTCCTCTATTTCTCCTCCACGTAGTAGTTGGGATCATGAACTCCAAGAGGAATTGATGGAGCTGCACTCGGCCAAACTTAATGAAGATGCCACTGAAAGTGATGAGAACGAAGCTCTATCTGCCCTCCTGTTATTCCACGACTATTTGAGCAGACGTACGGAATTGGAGGTGCTACTGGCAGAAGCCCAACATGAATTGATTGAAGTTGCGAAAAAAACTCGCCTGAATTCTAAGGACTCATTGACAATATTAAAAGCTATAGAGACGATGGAAAATGCCGGCATTCATGGGTCGGTAATAGATATTACAAGGGTTCTAGAGGCGTATGAAGAGGAACGTCCTATCGTACAAAAGGCTTTAGAGGACGAAGAAAGGAGGCGTCATCGACACGGACATGAGGAATCATCGGAAGAGGAATCATCAGAGGAAGAATCTTCGGAAGAGGAATCGTCAGAGGAGGAATCATCTGAGGAAGAATCTTCAGAGGAGGAATCATCTGAGGAGGATTCATCAGAAGAAGATTCATCGGAAGAAGAATCGTCAGAGGAGGAATCATCGGAAGAGGCAGCTCCACGATCGCATCACACAAGTCATCCATCCCACCATAGGTCGAATGTACGATCTCATCATGCGACACCAAAACATCAGCAACATGGACATGGACACGGCCACAGACATCCCGAACCAGAATCTGAAGAATCAGACGAGGAATCATCTGAGGAAGACTCATCCGAAGAAGAATCATCCGAAGAAGAATCATCCGAAGAGGAATCATCTGAAGAGGAAGCTCCACGATCGCATCACACAAGTCATCCTTCCCAACATAGGTCGAATGTACGATCTCATCATGATGCACCAAAACATCAGCAACATGGACACGGAAACGGCCACAGACATCCCGAACCAGAATCTGAAGATTCAGACGAGGAATCGTCTGAGGAGGATTCATCCGAAGAAGAATCATCCGAAGAGGAATCTTCCGAAGAGGAATCATCCGACGAAGAATCATCCGAAGAGGAAGCTCCACGATCGCATCACACAAGTCATCCTTCCCACCATAGGTCGAATGTACGATCTCATCATGATGCACCAAAACATCAGCAACATGGACATGGAAACGGCCACAGACATCCCGAACCAGAATCTGAAGAATCAGACGAGGAATCGTCTGAGGAGGATTCATCCGAAGAAGAATCATCCGAAGAGGAATCTTCCGAAGAAGAATCATCCGAAGAAGAATCATCCGAAGAGGAAGCTCCACGATCGCATCACACAAGTCATCCTTCCCACCATAGGTCGAATGTACGATCTCATCATGATGCACCAAAACATCAGCAACATGGACATGGAAACGGCCACAGACATCCCGAACCAGAATCTGAAAAATCAGACGAGGAATCGTCTGAGGAGGATTCATCCGAAGAAGAATCATCCGAAGAGGAATCTTCCGAAGAGGAATCATCCGACGAAGAATCATCCGAAGAGGAAGCTCCACGATCGCATCACACAAGTCATCCTTCCCAACATAGGTCGAATGTACGATCTCGTCATGATGCACCAAAACATCAGCAACATGGACATGGAAACGGCCACAGACATCCCGAACCAGAATCTGAAGAATCAGACGAGGAATCGTCTGAGGAGGATTCATCCGAAGAAGAATCATCCGAAGAGGAATCTTCCGAAGAGGAATCATCCGAAGAAGAATCATCCGAAGAGGAAGCTCCACGATCGCATCACACAAGTCATCCTTCCCACCATAGGTCGAATGTACGATCACATCATGCAACCCCAAAACATCAGCAACATGGACATAGACATGGCCACAGACATCCCGAACCAGAATCTGAAGAATCAGACGAGGAATCATCTGAGGAGGATTCATCCGAAGAAGAATCATCCGACGAGGAATCTTCCGAAGAGGAACCGTCAGAAGAAGAATCATCTGAAGAGGAGCCTCCACGGTCGCATCACTCAAAGCATCCATCTCACCACGAGTCAAAGGTACGATCACAGCATGTGACCCCAAAACATCAGCAACATGGACATGGACACGGCCACAGACATCCCGAACCAGAATCCGAAGAATCAGATGAGGAATCATCTGAGGAGAATTCATCCGAAGAAGAATCATCCGACGAGGAATCTTCCGAAGAGGAATCGTCAGAAGAAGAATCATCTGAAGAGGAAGCTCCACGATCACATCACTCAAGGCATCCATCTCACCATGAGTCGAAGGTACGATCACATGATGCTACCCCAAAACATCAGCAACATGGACATGGACATGGGCACAGACATTCCGAACCAGAATCCGAAGAATCAGACCAGGAATCATCTGAGGAGGATTCATCCGAAGAAGAATCATCCGAGGAGGATTCATCGGAAGAATCATCCGAAGAGGAATCATCTGAAGAGAAAGCTCCACGATCGCATCACTCTCGACATCCATCTCACCATGGGTCGCAGGTACGATCACATCATGCTACCCCAAAACATCAGCAACATGGACATGGACACGGCCACAGACATCCCGAACCAGAATCTGAAGAATCAGATGAGGAACCATCTGAGGAGGATTCATCCGAAGAAGAATCATCCGAAGAAGAATCTTCCGAAGAGGAATCATCAGAAGAAGAGTCATCCGAAGAGGAATCATCTGAAGAGGAAGCTCCACGATCGCAACACTCAAGACGTCCATCTCGCCATGGGTCGCAGGTACGATCACATCATGCTACCCCAAAACATCAGCAACATGGACATAGACACGACCACAGACATCCCCAACCAGAATCATCTGAAGAATCAGATGAGGAATCATCCGAAGAAGAATCATCGGAAGAAGAATCATCAGAAGAAGAAACATCCGAAGAGGAATCAACTGAAGAGGAGCCTGCACGATCGCATCACTCAGGACACCCATCTCCCCAAAGGTCGCATCTACGATCACATCATGTGGCCCCAAAACATACGCAACATGGACATGGAAACGAGCACAGACACCACGAACAAGTATCAGAAGAGGAGTCATCCGAAGAGGAGTCATCCGAAGAGAATTCATCCGACGAGGAATCATCCGAAGAGGATGATTCAGGCGAGGCACCAAGATCGCACCAGTCGAGACACCCAGCTCATCAGAGGTCGAACTCAAGACCACATCATGGAAATGAGCATGAAACTAGGCGTCGTAGTCATCATCATTAGCGACTCTTCGCAAAATAAAATTGCCCACGTGTATGATCTTTATTTTCCCAGGTTCTATATATCAAGGTTTCATACCACAACATAAGGCTACAGGTTTCCCTGCAGGAAACAATTCCTTAATGTTTTTATATGATGTATTCTTTCTGAAACGAACACTATTTTATGTATCTCAAAATATAATAAAGCAAACAAATATAATTAAAAGTGAATTCCATTTAAAGGATATTAGATAGACAGGGTCTTTCGACAGACTTTGAACGTCATATTAGGTTTCCATTAGATTCATATATATGTAAGGTTTAACGTTTGTATAGAAAGAATGTGGAGATGTAAAGATGGATTCGAAAAGTTACCCACAGTCAAAATGCCACCTTAATATTTATGACTGTAAGGTAAAGACCCTTACACCACAGCTTCGGAATCAACTCTGTTCACTCCGCCGACTGATCAGTGCAGCTCGACGTATATCACGTTTGTTAGCTAGACATACTTAAAGAAGGGGTGTTGTTCCCATTTTTATGGAACCTTATGGTGAAGGCAATATTGGTAACTTATTGGAATTCGGATGGGAAAATGGTTTCTTACACGGATGTCATCCCAATAGTTGAAGGGGCATGCATCCAAGTACCATACAGGACATTCTCCAGGGTAGCCTACGGAGTTTGGATGGACATGGGGGGTGAAAATGGACTAGGTGTAAACTCGACAATTTATGATAATTTTTACTTGGAAGTTATTTCATACCTACCTTGGAAGCTGTCATTTTGAATTAGTCTCAATTTAAGCTTGTAGAATGTGGCTTTTGTTTGCATGCAAATATAATGTGTTTGTAGCTTGCCGCAAATATAGTACACTTGTGTCCAAACACATTGTGTTTGTTACTCAATATTACATGTTGGAGACGCAATGATTAATAGGTTATAATAAATATGTTTTTGTGACCCAACTGTGGATTTGTTTATTGAAAACCGCTAAAAATAAAAACTTGACAGACAACAAAGGAATAAAAACGCAGCAGATTTTCAATTCATGAAAGCACTTCTTGCAAATATCTACATGTGTGCTGCAATATCTTGACGGGAATGTTTGTTTTCAGCGTGTGGGTGTAGGTTTGGACATCAAGTTTAGTTACAGATCCTACATAGTGGATAGGGCGAAATAAGCAAAGATAGTTATACTCACCTATAAGAAGGATATTGGATGCAAATGGAAGCTTTCAGCGCGCACTATCAACTGGATCCATATCCCGATGATGAGACCTATAGTGGTCTATGGTATTATCGTGTGGTGGCAGGTGCACCTGTTGTGAATGCACCTGTTGTGAACTACTGACTAGGGTTCTGAGAATGGCGTCGCTGTTCATCTGCCCACCACTTCCACTGCACTGTAGATAAAATAAAATAAATGGTTTCCCATTACATACCATGAGGGGACAGGGGCGAGCTTCTCACAATCAATGAGCTGCGCGCTTTCCAGTTTTCACTCACTGAGTGGGACCTACAGTTTTACACCGATTCCGAACGGTATTTTGAGAAGCTTTTTCATAGTTATATACTTGATATTGTCGCCGTCACTATGCGAGGTGACCGCCGCCGAAAGAAATTTGTAGGTCGTCAGAGCAGGGTTCGAACCCAGGATCTCATGTACAAGAGGTGCGCACAGTAACTATTGCACCACCGATGGCCACTGGTAGGTCTGATGCTGGCGAATAATATTGGGAATCAGATTGATTATATGTCCGTCATCAGGTTAAGGCACTGGGACAGGTACTGGACCATTGTCGGAATCGCTCACGGAAGATGTTACTAACATTTGTGGATTTGTCGAAAGCGTAACCATTTTTTGATCGGAAATTTTGCCAATAGTGATCGGAAATACCAGAAAGGGATTCCTAGAAGAAATGGGTTGCTAGAAGTTGGATAAAGATGCGTACTTCCAAATGGATGGAGAAAAATTAAAAATCAGGTAGGTAGGTATACTCTAAAATACTCGGGATGCCTCGTAGACTGCCTGATCATTGTAGCGTGTATGAGGCAGACATTTTTGGCAGACATTATCGGCGCGCAGTATAAGCAAATGTCAACAGTTCTGTAGTTTTTCAAGGCCAGTCTTTTGAGATGTGCTGCCGTCGTCTGTATATAGAAGAGTTTGGAACTTAAATCGACAAACACAGCACGTTTCAATTGGTGAGGTGACCCGGACTTCAAAAACAGTCGGAAGTGGCCCGTAAAATAAACGTCTTTCCCTAAAGATAGGATTATTTCGTCGCTTTGTAAATATCTATCAGGAAGAGATATCATTATTAAATTACTAGAAAAACATTTCAAAATTCAGTTGGTACACCATCTAAATTCGGTTGTGATAACGTCTGCTTCGGCTGTCACAACCTCTAAAGAGTTTGTGACAACCCCTAATTCGGCTCTAATAGATCCTCGTTCAGTTGAGACAACCTCTAATTCAGTTAAGATAACCTCTGATTCGGCTGTAATGACCCATAGCGTGGTTGCGATAACCTCTGAATTCATTACTGCGAATTCGGCTGCCCCAACCGATTTTTTTCTTTGGGACTATCAATGCTTGTTTCAGTTTTACCGAGACACTGTCTGATTGGTAGACATGCCGTGAGACTAATATCTTATAACATAATTTTGTCCACTGAACATCTTGTCTGCACGTGTCCATCACTAGCCGACAAGAGGGTGTGTACTGTGGGATCTTACCTACTTAGAGAACCGGACCAAATATCTCAGATAGACCTTGACGGGATCTTGAGCTCCTTCACTGAGAGAAAAACCTTCATCAAATTTATGAATTCCCTCATCAATTTGTTGAAACACTTCCTCATTTTCTAACCTATGACACATTTCATTGAATTGATGAAAAGCATTTCAACAATCTTCCATCTATATTCATCAATAGTTAACAGATACGTTAATTCAACGACAATGTTACATCAATATGATGTGTGTTTGTCATCAAGTTGAAGTAACTTTTTCACCATTTTGATGTCAATTGTTCATAAATTTGCTGTACATTTTTCGTCAATTAGATGTAATGTTATCATAAATTTAATGTAAGTTTATCATCAATTTGATGTAAATTGGTCATCATTTGAATGTAAATTGTTTGTGAATGAGTAGCAAAACTTGTTGTGCTATTTTCATCGTAAAAAATTCCACAAGAACAGAGTAGAAGACCACATGAAAAATGCTCATAGCGTGGATAATGTTTTCTGTCCATTTTTCTATTTTCTATTATTTATTTATTTTCAATTTTATGCGCCTTTTTTTCTTATTCAGTTTATTTTTTCAATACTACGTCCATATTTTTAATCGATCGTACTAATAATTTTCAAATTCCAATGCTGGAGATTAATGTAGAAAATACCAGCAATTCAATGAAGCTGAAAATGGTGAAAAAGCGAACAATCTTCAAATTGAAGAGCTATTTTATTGAATTGATAAAATTTGTCATCAATTCATTGAAAATCAATTGATGAATATTTGTCATCGATTTGATGTAAAGATTTTCATTCAGTGTTGGAGCAAAGGGAATGGATCCCTTTGAGGCTAATGCTTAACCTCATTAGTCTGTGGGTTTTAACATTTAGGAATAGAGCGAAGTTTCAGGACAAATTTGAAAATAATAATTTTTAAAATAATCCTGTAGTTAATGGGATAACAACACAAGTTTGAGTGTCATTCTGTATTTCCAAATTACTTACAAAATCCGAATAAATTCTGACGAATTTCGCTTGGAATTGTTTTCAAATGTCAGAGTTACAGCCCGTCTCCTAATTCAAGAAAATTGCATCCAAGCCAAAACACCCGTAAAACTCCGACACTTGCATAGTGTAAGTTTGTAAAATTTGCCTGCCAAGTGGCGGTTGTAAAACATTGGATTAACTTTGATCCTGAATTTGGTAAAAAGTTGTATTATTTTCCAAATTTTGACTTCGATAGCCTTGGTTGCAATGGATTTCAATTATGTCCCTGTGACAAACTAATTTAATTTCAAAAAATCTTCAACTATAATTGTAAAGTTTATGCGAATGCCATTGTGCCTTCCCGCATAAAATCTAAAACGTATTTCTAATGAAGCAGTAATTTTAATATTTTGTTTGTTATAACCGTCACTAAATTCGTCGAATTTCACTCATACAACTTGTTAAGATTTACGACCAAAGCTAATACGCTCTGAAATATAAAGATACATACAGGTATCTGGCTGTTAACTCCACAAAAGTTTTGTTAAACGGTACTGGTATCTACTTCGAGTACAATGAAATCTGTCATCACTCTAGTACTCCCAACTCTGTTCGCGCTGATCAACTGCTGCCTCGCTGTGGAAGTTCAAGTGACTTTACATCCTGTCATCATCGAGAATATCAATTATAAAATAGACGACATTTTAAAACAGTTCCCCTTTGTATTTCCGCCACATACTAATCGAGAAATTGAACTCTATGAGGAATTGGTGGAGTTACACTCGGCTAAACTGGCGGAAGATGCCACTGAGAGTGAAGAGAATGAAGCATTTGCTGCTATGTTCCTGTTCCATGATTTTTTGGAACTACGGTTGGAACTAAAAGAATTATTATCCGAAGCGGTTAAAGAAATAAATGACTTGGCGGAAAACCTGAATCTGACTGTTGAAGATTCATTGAAGTTATCGAAAATATTGTTGGTATTTGAGGTGACTGACAATCAAGGATCGATAGAGGATATTTTTAAGGTTATTCAGGCCTATTACAAGCATCGCAGTGCATTACGTCAAGTTATGCGGGACAGCATAGGGGATAAGGAAGAAATTGAAAATTATAATGACCGTGAGGTTTCAAGATCACAGTTCTTCAGGTATTCATCTTACCTTAGGCAACATTCGACCTCACTTCCTGAAGATAAGTATGATGAAAATCAGTCAGAAAGTGAAAATAGACACTAAAATCATGAAAATACTTTCAGGTATCAAAAATCGGTAGATAAAGAGTCAAAAGAAGAATCCCCAGAATGGAGGTCATCCAAGGAAAAATCTACAGAAAAGGAAGAATTAAACAAACCTACCTCAACAGTTCAGGAATTGTGCACAGAACAGCCAAATGAGGAAGATTCATACATTAAAAAATCAGGTGAAAGTGAATCAGAAAAAGACGAAGACGAAGAATCAGAGGCAGTTCCAAAATCGCATGACTTCAGACACTTGGCTCACCAGCGGTTGCATTCTAGAATTCATCAAGAAAATGAGGATGGTGAAAATGAAGCAAATGAATTGAGGCATTTCAAGCATAAACATAGTCACCTTATCCGGAAAGAGAACGATGAGGTGGAACTTAAACCGGAAATCGTTAGTGAGCCCATTCATTACACGAAAGATCACGACAATATTCACAGACATGGGGTATCGGAAGAGGAAGAACAAGAACCAGAATATGACAATTTAAAGGTAGAGTCATCAGGAGATGATTCGCAAGATATACACGTTGAAAAATTGTTTAAGTCAATCTTTAGAATTTCAAAGTAGAGTAGAAATGTATTTTAATTCTTGAATGACTAAAAATTACTGAAAAGAGTAAAGCTGTTGTTGCCAGGCGAATTGAATTGGCAAAAGGTGCCACTAGATTTTTTCGTATATAAAGATTGTATGACAATAAAACCTCGGATGGAATCCGCTGGGGGTTCCCATAACTAAACTATTCAACCTGCTTGCATAAAAGTTAGAGGCATTTTCCCAGAGATTAATTTATACACACATTTGTTATCCGTCTCATCTGACGTTTCTCTTTGCGCTTCTTCAATGAGGGAACGAACTTCTGTCAGCTCTTTTGCTGTTTAATTACAACAAATTGTGCGAACATCGAACAAAATCCTCCATTTTTAGTTTGGTGCATTCACGTTGTTCATATGTATATTTACATATTTTGAACATTCACAGTAACAATTTCAGCTGTATTTGTCAAACCTCAGCGACAGAACTGAACTTGCACAAGTTCGCTTCCCTTCAATCATTAAACCGATCAGCGAGTGGACAAATCTATGTATAAATTAATGTATTCATTTTCCGATATAAGGAACTATTTGGATATGTTCGCAATGATATACACACCAGCTGATGAAGCAGTCACATTAATTTGTAAGCATCAGGCTTTCAGCTTTATGGAAAGACTATCACACAGGCTTTGTTGTCCGAAAGGCTGTAGTGAGAACCATAAATAACTGAAATATTCAGATCTCGCCCAGACTTTGTCGAGTACTGCCACTAGGTGATGTCCTGTCGTTTTATAACTCCCATTGAAGTTTCTCTCATTCATTGAAGTTTATTCAAAACTGTGCGATTGTGTTTACACACATAAAATTAAAATGATACTATTCCAGGTTGTGTTATTCGAAAAACTAATATAAACTTTTTCATGCCGTTGTGTTCCCCACATTCAAATTCAAATGTATTTTGATTATGTTCCTTATTGTTTACACTTATTGTAGGCATTGGTTTGTGTGTGAATTTGACAGCATCGACAATCCAAACAAAAACGAAATGACTGTTGATGGTGGCTACAACACCTACTGCTACCACCTGTTCTAAATACATCTTGAAAGGCATATTGATTTTGATCAAACGTTATAGTTATTGCTTTCAGCTCTATCTAGAAAATATCCCATTGAACAAGAAATTCCCAACATAGGTGCGATGTCAAGTTATTTCCTTTATCTATCGGTGAATGTAAATCTAGAACGCGGAGAACTCACTGGTTGTAAGAAGCTCTCCCTTATCCCTTCATGGGATGTAATAGGAAACCATTTATTTTTTTATGGTGAGAACAGTGGAAGTAGCTGATAAAATTTGTTTCAGAATTTTCGAAAAAACCCAAAATATTGTAACGTGGTTTTGTCGATGGCTGAGGTAAGCTGAGTCATGTCCAGGGTCATTTGTTAGGGTCTATCACACTTTTATAACAGAAGATTATAACAGTTGAGCCTTTACTGAGTATCGCACTCAGTTCCTTTATTAATCTTTAATTTATAATATAATTTACAAAAATTACATCAACTAATTCACTTAATGCGAACATTCCTCTTGGTTTGAGAACACTCGATTTGGCTTGGGAATAGTTTGCTGAGAATACATACATACCTTGCTTAACGATACTAGTCTTGGCGACATTTTTTTTGGGAAAATTCTTTTGGGTCTTGGGTAGAGAACACAAAATACTTCGTAAACAGATTGTTTTAAGAAAACCGGGATGTTTCGTGGAATAAAACGGTATTTCGGATTCGCTGGTGCAAGTCAAGATCGGCTATACAAGTTAGTGGCTCGGAATAGGCTTTACTGGTCCGGTGAGAATGGTTCTTAAAGAGTTAGGTACACTCACAGAAAAATTCGGTTGAGACAGCCGAATTAGCCGTAACCGAATTAAGAGGTTGTCCCAACCGAAGTAGAGGTTGTCACAACCTCATTAGAGGTTGACGCAACCACATTAGAGGTTGAAACAACCTCATTAGAAGTTGACACAACCTCATTAGAAGTTGACACAACCTCATTAGGGGTCACAACATCATTAGAGGTTGACACAACCTCATTATAGGTTGACACAACCTCATTAGAGGTTTACACAACCTCATTAGAGGTTGTCACAGCCGAATTAGAGGTTGTTACAACCGAATTTAGATAGTGTCACAAATGAATTATTAAATTTTTTTTTATTATTAAATGATGATTTATTTTCCTGTATTCTTATAAAAAAAAAATCCAATGAGTGTTCGAACTCACGGGCGATGTGTTAACACCTTTTTGCTACACGGTACCTGTTCGATTTCTATGAACACATTCGTAAATGTTACATTGCAAAACAAAACACAGCGTTCAATCATATGATGACGTTACAGTTAAATAATATTAATACTTAAAATTATTTAAAGACCCAGTGCAAGCACATGTGTCATTATTTTCTTGCTCAATACTTTTTGATTTATTCCCACAAAAGTCAAAGAATGCAAAGCAACAGACACTTGTACATACATACATACATTGTTATATTCGTACGATATAACCGAAGATCAACATAAAATACTTTTTTAATATTACTCCAAATTAATACTCCAAATTAAAACAGTTAAATCTCGGCTCGCCGATATCGGATCGCCTTAATTTTTGGCCTAAACTCTTCGTCGAAACCCGCACTAGCTTTTTAATCCAAAAATTAATAAAATCGGCTATGAATTTCCGGAGAAAATCGCGTGGGAAAATTATATGAAAATCGCCCAATAATCACTTTCAATACCGACTGCCAAGCAACGAACAAACAAACGATGATAAGACAAAACCGAAGATCAACATAAAACACTCTTTTAATATTACTTCAAATTAAAACACTTAAATCTCGGCTCGCCGATATCGGATCGCCTTAATTTTTGGCCTAAACTCTTCGTCGAAATCCGCACTAGCTTTTTAATCCAAAAATTAATAAAATCGGCTATGAATTTCCGGAGAAAATCGCGTGGGAAAATTATATGAAAATCGCCCAATAATCACTTTCAGTACCGACTGCCAAGCAACGAACACACAAACGATGATTTACTCTTCCAAACCTAACACTTGCGTATGTATTAAATTTATAGTTTACTGCCCTAGAGGCGCGCGTATAGATGTTAACACATCAAAAATTAGAAAGCGAGAAAATGAAGTCCTATGAATAGGGTAATTTATAGGGTACTAAATTTGTTATACATGCTCTTCCGACCTTTGTTCAAGTCCTGGCCATCATCTGACATGTTGCATCGGTTGATTTAGGTCCTAAACCGATTTGTATACAGACGATTGCAGCATATGTCACATGACCGACCTTGAAAAACTTGAAAACTGTTGATATTAGCTTGAATAATTTCTGGAAAATAAGACGTTTGAATACAAAACATATTTTACTTACCTTTCTTAATAACCACCAAAAATCTTAATATTTTTTAATTTTTTTTAAAATAAAATTTGATTATAGAATTTTAAACGTCAGGTTTTAAATATATAGAATTATGTTGTGGCAACCGAAATGAAAATGAATTCGGTTGCACCTACAGAATTCATGAGAAATTCGGTTACAGCAACCGTATTGACGCCAAATTCAGTCGTTGCAACCGAATTAATGGTAGATTCGGTTATTGCGACCGAATTGTTGCCAAATTCGGTTACTGCAAGTACATCAACCGAATTTGGTATCAATTTTGTTTCTTGCATCCGAATTAAGTTTTACAAAATTTAGTTGACTGAACGAAAACAATTGAATACTCAGCTGTCACAACCGAATCAATTATGAAACGAGGTTGCTTCAACTCAATTTCGGTTGTGGGTACTAAATTCGGTTGTAACAAGCTCAATTCGGTTGTTGCAACCTCAATTCGGTGATAACAGCCGAATTTACGGTTATAAGAAGAGTCAGCCGAAACCGGTATTAAGGAATAGTTGGCTGCTTTACTTTATAGGAATAGTCTGCCGGAACTGGTATATATAAATAGTCAGTTGAAGCCGCTATATAAGAATATACAGGCGGATAGGCGAAGCCGCTTTGTTGGAATGGTCACCCAAAGCCGCTATATGTGAATAGTCAGCCGGAATTTCTATATAGGGTTATGCAATAGACGCCGCTACAAAGAACAGCTAGATGAAGACGATATGTAGGACATATCTACGAATTGTCAGCCGAAGGCGCTATATACGACAAGTTAGTCGAAGCCGATGTACAGGAGTATTGAATCGAATTCACTATATATACGAATAACCAATGGAAGCCGCTATATAGAAATAGTTAGTCGAAGTTGCTATATGGGAATAGTTTCCTGAAACCGCTATATAGGAATATTCAGTCGTTGCCGCTATGTAACCATTGTCAGCCGGCGCCGGTGTAGGAGTAGACACCAGAAGCCACTATATAAAATGTATCTCCCGTCATGAAATTACAGGACAAAGAAATCTTAGTTGGTTCCTACGACTATGATAACTCCGTGATTTTTTGAATAAAATATATTTCTTTTCTGCAAAAAATGGTTTATTTCCCAACACAGTCTCCTTTTAACTTGGTACATTTTTGGTCGTTTTGCAAAATGTTGTATTTCTATAGTCATCCATATCTCTTACAGCCATTTCTTTAGGTTGGGAAATCGAAAGTAGTCACTGGGGGCTAAATCCGGAGCTAGCAATTCGTAGCCCAATTCATGGACTTTTATCTGTCCGCTGGTGCGATGTTATGGTGGAGAACAGTTTTTTCAACGGCAAATGCGGTCGTTTTTGTTTCCAATCAATATCGAATCTATCAAAAAGCTGTGAATAATATTCGCTGGTGATTGTTTGGTATTTTCAACGAAAACGATGTGAACGACTACCACATGCATTCCAAAAAAAAAACCTATCTGCATGACCTTGTTTACCGGAAGAAGTCTAGTAAGAAGTTGAGTAATCGCGGCACCCCTCGCGCGGCTTTCTTTTTCATGTCTAAAAATTCATGTAAAATGTGATATACCCGATCATTTGAGATGCCTACAGACTCAGCCACCTCACGCGCATTCATTCTCCGATTGCACATTATCATTTTGTGGATTTTATCGACGATTTCTGGGCTGACGACCTCTTTCGGGCGATATGAACGTTCGGCGTCACTTGTGCTGGTACAACCACAACGAAGTTCAGTAAACCAATTTTTAATCATTGAAATTGATGGTGCGGAGTCATCATAGTATTTATGATGCCTTCCCTTGGTGTCGGTAATACTTAATGCTGGATTAATAGACGAATTTCACTTTTTTCCATTTCCGTTAAAACTGACCAGGCTGTCTGTTTTCAATGGCTGTGAAACACTAATTAAATGACGCAGCTTGCTTACAATTGAACAGTAGCCAATTAGCAGACGATAGTTGTAGCAACAGTGTTGATTTTTTAATTTACAAGGAGGAAAGTTCAATAAGTCATGGAGCTTTCAACCCGCCCTTAATAACTAATGCCCCAAGATCATTCCAAGGGAACAACATACCACACTAGACGCAAGTAGGTGACAGATCAAGAAGCTACTCCAACTCATCATTATTCGTATATTATGGGAGCACTGGCAAAAATGAGAATTATAATGTAGCACGCATTCGTTGTAGCCACTGGAAGCCAGTTTGCCACTACAAACCCTGCGTTTACACGAGACAAGACAATTGCGAATATGGATTAGTAGCCGAATTTACTGTCAAATCAAAGACAGTGAGGAAAACAGTGAGAGAAGTGTGAGTTTATTAGTAAAAAAACTGTGAATATATTGCTATTGTCTCCGCAACTGTCTCGTGTAACCGCCAAGTAAGACTTGAGGCGCAGCGACAGTCGCATCACATAAACAGAGTATACGTGAATTTATACTACGTCGTTGGCAGAGTGAATTCTTTGAACAATTCGATTTATGAGTGGTTAGGAAATGATTTAGTTAGAAATACTAGACTTTATTATCTTTATGTTTCTATAGTTGTAATACTAAACCGTCTTAAAATTTACTTGTTATTTATACAATAGTTTTAGAAACCAAATATCGTAACTAAAATAAAATTCAATATTATTATTAAATATAAACTCATCCCATCACCGCAGACGTTTCTTATATTTTCCATATTCCTCTTTTTAGCAGGAATACATTGAGTTTCTTTGTCGATTCCATTAACCATTTTGCATATTTCAACAGATGTTCCTTCTTCCTGTCATCATTCTCATCTCGGGCCTCGCACAACAGATTATAGATCTCTTGTAGCTCCAATGCGAAATCTTTATTCTCTTCCTGAAGAAGGTCAGCAAAAAAATTGCGATACTTCCCCAGATCGCGTTTAGCTTTAAGTAGCCAGGAACATTTGACGGAAGGCGTCAGAAGGGGATCGTTGTCGAGGATTTCGAAACAATCTGGTTTATCTTGGACAATCACAAATGGCTGGGTTAACTGGAATAGAAATAAATGAAAATTTAAATATAAATGGATGAATTACATTTGGTACAAAAATAAGTCAAAGTATTGCGGATGTTGTTGAGTTGTAAGGATATCGCGACATTGTTTTCTATAGAAATCCAGGCAGACGGATGTTGAGGTTTCTGTAGAAAATAAGTAATAGAGTATTTGTTCCACAGAATGGGGGACGTGTTTGTAGCTTGTCGTAAATATACTATACTTGTTTCCAAACACATTGTGTCTGGTCTTCAGTATTACATTTTTGAGGCACAATGATTAATAGGCTATAATATAAGTATATGGTTTTGAAATCCTAATGTGGCCTTGTTTGTTGAAAACCGCTAAAAACAGAAAAGAGACAGACTACAAGGAAACAAAAAAGCAGCAGATCTTCTATTCAAGAGAACAATGCTTGCAAACATGTACATGTTTGAACGGCGCAGTTTCTATTTTCAGACTCGATGATTGGAAACTACAATTTTACACCGGTTCCGGATCTACCCCTCCGCCCCAAACACTAACTTTTATTGTAATTTCAATTTTACGACAAAGTTGAAAAACTCTTCCGAACAGGTGTAAACTGAACACTCATACACATGGGTGTGATCTCACTCTTGAATTGCTTCGAACAATCATATCCTAATTTTAAGGTATTACTTCTTCTGGCATAGCTTAGGTTAGTTCGGTGGGTATACGCGCGGCTTTGCAACCATGGTGTCTGGGCGCAAAGTGTATTCAGTGAAATATATTTTTATTTACAATTTCAGAAAACTCTTTCTATTGTTAGTAATTCTCGAAATATAGTATAGTTATTAATAATCAAGGAAAATTAGAAATATAATTGTTTGACTCTTCACGCTGAAAAATCTGTTTTTTTTTAGTTTTTATAGTATACATGTGCCTAAACACATTAGCGGCATTCATGCAAACGTGAAAGCCGAGAACTTTTGCTCAGCGCAAGTTTCCCTCGCACCGTTGCATGAGGCACCAGGTAAAGTTGCTCAGCGTAGTTGTGCTCAAAACCATAACAGCTGACCAAGATGGATACATACATGTATTATGTATGTGTACTTTTTCTACTGTGCTAGTGCTATCACCTTATTTATCCATCCTAGTCAGATGACAACGAAATGTCAAAAGTTTACACGTTTCTCCTTCCCACGTTTGCGCAGCAAATTTGCCTCGAAAACTTTCCACTTTTGAGCAAGTCGCTTTGTATGGGAAATTTGTTTGTTTTGACGTTTGCTGTGCAAGTTTACGATGTTTTCGAGTTTACGAGGTTCTTTCGAGCTTTCATGAAGACCACTATTGTGTTTGCTACTCCATGTTACATATTCGAGACACAATGCTTAATAGGTTATAATATGTATATGTGTTTGTCACCCAAACGTGGCTTTGCTTGTTGAAAACATCTGAAAGCAATAACGTTACAGACAACAAAGAAAAAAAAGCAGCAGTTCTTCAATTCATGAAAACAATGCTTAAACACATGTACATGATTCCTGTAACTTGTTGCTGGCGCCGTTTTTTCATCGTATATGATAATTTGAACGTGAGCCACTCTGCAGCTCCCTTTTTATATTAGAGTGTATTGACGTCATAACACGTCATCATTCGTTTCTCACGAACATAAATATTTGTTTGCCGCAAATAAATTTATTAAAAGAAGTTTAGCTGTCTAATATAGGGTTTGTGGAGAAAGAAATTTACGGTTAATATCGAATTTTCACATGGAGTGCGTCACAAAGGTTTCATATTTCAGTTACTCACATGCCAATTGATCTAACTCCACTAGTGGAATATTTTTAGATTTCACTGCTTTGGGAACTAAAACTTTTATTTTTTGTCATATTAACACCCCTTTTGTTTGTTATAATCAAAACGATGGAGTAAACATTTATATATATTTTGAGCCCGCATTAATTTTATATTAGAACACATACAGAATTTTAATAGAATCCCAAACTTCATAACAAATTTTGTCCACTTTTTTTGGTGGACCAATTGGTATCTGTGTAGCTCATTGGTAAGTCACACAGTGGGAATTACAGAATTGGTATTCTTTCTGCTGCTATCTCCTGGTTTGTTTATTTACTTATATATTCCTTTTGCATCGCATATATTGATTTTTGTCATCCTCTTTGATTACTGGAGAACAAAAAGAACATCGCCGCTACAGAAATTGTCGATAGCACTAAAGCTTTTGCATATGACTAACAGATAATGGTTGCCATGTCTATTTAAAGAATTGTTATAAATAGTTAAATGATGTTAATTACAAAAAAAAAATTACATTTATGTGTTTATTTATACATTTATGCGTCTTCAACAGATTAAGATCAAAAACAATTCTAAATGCCGATGGGACTATAAAAAGACTGTACAAAAGTTAACAGGAATTGAACAAAAAAAACGTAGTGTTCAATCGAAAAAAATCCAATGAATGTTCGAACTCACGGGCGATGTGTTAACACCTTTTTGCTACACGGTACCTGTTCGATTTCTATGAACACATTCGTAAATGTTACATTGGAAAATAAAAAACAGCGTTCAATCATATGATGACGTTACAGTTAAATAATATTAATACTTAAAATTATTTAAAGACCCAGTGCAAGCACATGTGTCATTATTTTCTTGCTCAATACTTTTTGTTTTATTCCCACAAAAGTCAAAGAATTCAAAGCAACAGACACTTGTACATACATACATACATTGTTATATTCGTACGATATAACCGAAGATCAACATAAAATACTTTTTTAGTATTACTCCAAATTAATACTCCAAATTAAAACACTTCAATCTCGGCTCGCCGATATCGGATCGCCTTAATTTTTGGCCTAAACTCTTCGTCGAAACCCGCACTAGCTTTTTAATCCAAAAATTAATAAAATCGGCTATGAATTTCCGGAGAAAATCGCGTGGGAAAATTATATGAAAATCGCCCAATAATCACTTTCAATACCGACTGCCAAGCAACGAACAAACAAACGATGATAAGACAAAACCGAAGATCAACATAAAACACTTTTTAATATTACTCCAAATTAAAACACTTAAATCTCGGCTCGCCGACATCGGATCGCCTTAATTTTTGGCCTAAACTCTTCGTCGAAACCCGCACTAGCTTTTTAATCCAAAAATTAATAAAATCGGCTATGAATTTCCGGAGAAAATCGCATGGGAAAATTATATGAAAATCGCCCAATAATCACTTTCAATACCGACTGCCAAGCAACGAACAAACAAACGATGATTTACTCTTGCATACCTAACACTTGCGTATGGATTAAAACTTATAGTTTACTGCCCTAGAGGCGCGCGTATGGATGTTAACACATCAAAAATACCTAATTTTTGTGAGTTTCTAAGTGTTGGTGAAAAAGTACAATTCATGCTGAAAAATTTTTAACAAAAAATCGGCACAATAAAAGTTTTTTTTTTCAAAAAACACCGAAATAATATAATCGCTAAAATAAAGATATGTCTATAACTCGGAAACAGTGCGTCCAATATGACACCAACAATTGTATAAAAAAAATTTCATGAGATATTAGGGGACACCCGGTTGGAACGAAGTTCGTTTCGCTATATATTATGTACTAGTTAGTTCCAAAACGCCTAAGGCCGAGGCCACGCAATGAGCGGCAAGCGGTGAGCGGCAGAGCGGGAAGTTTAAGCGGCATGTGGCTTATTACTGAGCGGCATATGTGAGCGGTTAGTTGTTAAAATGTCATAGTGAAGAGAGGTTTGTTTACTTTTATTACGCGAAAATCGTATTCATATCTATAAAAAGTTAATGCGTTTAAGAAAAAGAAGTTTTGGTGTTCACCCTGTAAATCGAGCAAGGCTACATTATGGCGAATTTAATTATGAATTTCTATATAAAAACCTACGCAAATTTCCAGATAGATTTTGGCAATACTGCCGTATGTCTATAGAATCCTTTGATTTATTGTTGGAAAAAGTTAAACCCAGATTGACAAAACAAAGAAAAGCAATATCTGCTGAGCAAAGGCTTGTTTTATGTTTGAGGTAAGTTTATTTTTTATTTATTTTCTTTTGATTTCAATTTCTGTAATATTTAATTTTGCATTTCTCATCGAATTTTTTTGAATTTTTTGAAACAGGTTACAGCATTTCTTAATTGCCGCTCAGAAACCAACTAAAAATTAGAACAATTTCTATTTCTGTGCGGCACCGTTTAGCCGCTCAGAAATGCCGCTTACATGCCGCTCATTGCGTGGCCAATCCAATGGTATCTCATATGTTTTAATTTTTTGCCGCTCACCGCTCACCGCTTTGCCGCTCATTGCGTGGCCTCGGCCTAAGGCGCCAGTTGAAAAATGTATCGTTAAGAAAAGATACTGATAAACTGTTAATGATAATGATAAACTTTTTTTAAGAAAATGTTTTTTATAGAATGTACTTTATTAAAAAAAAGTATATTTTTAGGTTCTTTTTGTAAGAATATGTATTTTATTTTTCCGAATAGGTCCTTTTTTAAAGAGAGGAACTTCTTTAATTAAACGCTATTCTTTTTTTTAAGAAAAGGTACTATAGCAGATGTACTTTCTGTAAGAAAAAGCAATAAGAAAATGAATTTTTTTTACACAGAAGTACTTTTTTTAAGAATAGGTACTTTTTAAAGAAGTGGAACTCTTTTTAGGAAAAGCTTATTTTTTAAGAATATTTACTTATTTTCAGAAAGGCTACTTATCTCAGGAAAACAAACGAAATGGTATTGTTTTATTTTTAAGAAAAGGTAGTTTTAAGATAAGGTACTTACTTAGAAAAAAGTTACTTTTTTTTAAGAAAAGGCACTTTTTGTAAGAAAATTTCCTTTTTTAAGCAAGGTACTTCTTTAAGATAAGGTATTTTTTAAGAAAAGGTACTTTGTTGTTATTTAAGAAAAGGTACCATTTAAAAAAAAGTACTTTCTGTAAGAAAAAGCCGTAAGAGTACTTTTACTTTATAAAGTACTTTTTTTAAGAACATTAACTTTTTAAAGAAGAGGTACTCTTTTTAGGAAAAGGTTATTTTTTTAAGAAAATTTACTTATTTTCAGAAAGGCTTTTATCTCAAGAAAAGACAAGAAACGTATTATTTTATTTTTAAGAAAAGGTACTTTTGAAAAAAGGTACTTATTTTAAAAAAAAATATTTTTTAAGGAAAGGGACTTTTTGTAAGATAATTTACTTTTTTAAGCAAAGGTACTTCTTTAAGTTAAGGAATTTTTTAAAGAAAAGGTACCGTGTTTATGAATGCGAAATTGAATAATAATAAAGGTATTTTTTTGAAGAAAAGTTTCTTTTAAGAAATGGGAATTTTTTTAGAATTTGTCCTTTTTCAAGAAATGGTACATTTTTAAGAGTAGATAGTTATCTCAAGAAAAGTTATTTTGTTTCACGAAAAAGGTACTTTTTAAAGAGTAGGTAGTTTTTTAAGAAAATGCAATTTATTGTAATAAAATTTACTTTTTTAAGAAAATGTACTTATATAAAAAAAATTACTGTTTTTAAGAAAATTTTCTCTTTTTAAGCAAAGGTACTTCTTTGAGATAAGGTATGTTTTTAAGAAAAGTTACCTTGTGCAAGAATATGAATATGAATAATAATAAGAGAAAGTATTTTTTTTGAAGAAAAGTTTTTTTTAAGAAAGGGGATTGTTTTTATAATTGGTAATTTTTTCAAAAATAGATACATTTTTAAGAGGTACTCTTTAAGTAAGAAAATTTACCTTTTTTAAGCAAAGGTACTTCTTTAAGATAAGGTACCTTTAAGATAAGGTACCTTGTTTAAGAATATGAATAATAATAAGAGAAGGTATTTTTTTGAAGAAAAGTTTTTTTTTAAGAAAGGGGATTGTTTTTATAATTGGTAATTTTTTCAAAAATAGATAAATTTTTTAAAGTTGTTACTTAACTCAAGAAAAGTTATTTTGTTTCACAAAAAATGTACTCTTTTTATGAAAAGGTAGTTTTTAAAAAAAGTCAATTTGTTGTAAGAAAATGTACTTTTTTAAGAAACGCTACTTATTTAAAATAATAATTTTTTTAAGGAAAGGTGTTTTTTGTAAGAAAATTCCCTTTTTTTAAGCAAAAGTACTTCTTTAAGATAAGGTATTTTTTTGAAGAAAATGTACTTTGTTTAAGTATGTGAATAATAATAAGGGAAGACATTTTTTTCAAGAAAAATTTTTTTTAACAAATGGGAATTTTTTTTAGAATTGGTAATTTTTTCAAGAATATGTACTTTTTTAAGAGTAGGTACTTATCTCAAGAAAAGTTATCTTATTTCACAAAAAAGGTACTCTTTAAAGAAAATTAATTTTTTTAAGAAAAGGCAATTTGTTGTCAGAAAATGTACTTTTTTAAGAAAAGCAACATATTTTAAAGCAGCAAAGCAAAGGTCTTCTTTAAGATAAGGTAGTTTTTTTAAAAAAAAGTATTTTGTTTAAGAATATGAATAGGTATTTTTTTTGAGAAAATTAACTTTTTTTAAGGAAAGGCACCTATTTAAGAAAATGCTCTTTTTAAACTTCTTTCACTTTGGCTTTTCTAAATTTAGTTTTTATTGGGTTCAAAACTACAATATATACCACTTAGAAATATTGTTTACATGCTCCACCTAGAAAACTCCCCATTAAATAAGAAATTTACCAACATATGTGAGCCATCTAGTTAGTCTAGACACAAACCAAAGCAAAAGTAAACAATATAATTGATAATACTGGGGTGTAGCATAATTGTACTAAAGAAAGATTGTTTAATTTTTTTCCATTTAGCCTCCATCCCGCAACATGCGATAAAGAACTTCGTTCCAAAAATTTTAGTTTTAGCAATTTTTTTTAGCTATAGCGCGGTTAGAATATTCTTCAGTATGGTTAACATCGATTTTAGTTTTTTCCGATAGATTTAAAATTTTGTGCCATTTTGACTCGTAAAATGATTTGACTCGTAAAATGATTAAGATGTAATAAATTGTAATAAACAAACGCTCCCTACAAAAAATCATCGCGTACTTGAAAAATTCTTATTCTTTAAACGATCTTAAGATCTTTGATTTGTTTTGCTTATTTGTCAACAATATTTCGTCTCCACATTGGGCGACTGACTTCTTCAGGGAACAAATATTATGTTTATATTAAGCAAAACAAATAAAAGATCTTAAGCTCGTTTAAAGAATAAGAATAATTTCAATTGAAGATCGTGGAAAACTTTATATATTACTTGAAAAATAATAGGAAAATAATAAAGTGCCTTTATTCAAGTGAACCAAACAATTCGATGTTTAACCAGGAGTTAACTAAGAAACGAAGATCACCACTGACTGAAAAACTGGCCATTAGTCACGCGTTTGACCGCAAAAGTTGCCTCCTTTCCCGCAAATAAAAAATTACAGCAGACAGTTGTCCGAGGCCTTCGGCCACGGACTGTCCCTGCAGGCTGTGTCAGAGACACGGCCATTAAGTTTAACGTAGAATACGCCATCCGATAAGACAGAAAACATATATGGCCGTGTCTTTGATACAGCCTGTAGGGACAGTCCGTGGCCGAAGGCCTCGGACAACTGTCTGCTGTAATTTTTATATTTACCAACGGCATTTGATTCAAGTCCGTTTAAAAAAAAAAATATTATGTTCAATTTTTTTAAACTTAATTTAATTTATGTATTTTAATTAATATTTTTATTGAAATAAGTTCTGCGAATGTTGAGAGGGCCGCCCTAATATTAAAAAAGGTTTACCTTATCGAGTCTTCGCATTAGCATTCGAGCGTTGTGTGAAAGCTTTACGCTTTACAATTCAAAATTAATGTTACAACAGCTTTATTGAAGCTTTCGCAAAAAAGCTTTATTACGTTAGCTTACTGTTTGTTTCACTTTTTACTAGATACATGTTGCCAAGCAACATTAGCTTGCTGTTCGTTTCACTTTTTACTAGATACATGTTCCTAAGCAATGTTGAGCAACCAAAAACACTCAACCAAACACCACACATATGTTTGAGTGTATGTGCTTAAACAATTTTCATTTGAGAAATTAAAATACTAGAAATATATCAACCAATATGAAATGTATATCAAACGAAAGATAACATCTTCATTTACCTACAAAAAAAATTTTACAAAAATTCATCTAGCCGTTTCCTCAAATTCAATGAAATAAAGATTACAACAATAAAAACCTGACATGACTCCTCATACCGTAAGGTAAGACGTATTCTACGTCAAAAAATAGCACATTTTTTGACTTTTTTTTTTATAAATTACTCAAAAAAAGTTCTGTAGTTAAGAAATCACTATTGTCATAATTTTCTTTAATATCTCAAGATGTCTAGCTACCATTTACATTTTAAAATTTTGCAATCGGTTACAAATTGCAAAAGATACAGTCTGCTGGATATGGAATTTTTAGTGCCTTTATATAAGTGAACCGGAGTGTATGGGAGACATCTAGACATAAACCAAAGCCGAAGTTAACAATATAGTTGATAATAGTGGGATGTAGCATAATAGTGTGAAAACAAAAGTTGTTTAATTCTTTTTCATTTAGCCCCCATCTCGCAACGTGCGTAAGGAACTTCGTTCCAATAAAGGTTTGTTGATATCGTTTATATTTCGAGTCTAAATCCCTATCGATTAAGTTTCACGTAGGTAAGTCATCCACATTTATACTCTATGGGCCTTATTTATAAAAAGTTATCGGAGATTTGACAGATGTTTTTTGTATGACAAATCGTCTCTTAAACCTCTCATAACTTTTTATGAATATGGCCGTAAAACTACCATCTACGATTTTCGCCGATTTCGATTCATTTCGCATACTGGGTTGTTTCTATTGAACATTTTTAAATTGTGAGTTGTAGTAGTTTTGTGGTTAGGGTGCTTGTTGGTTGCTTGTTATTTTAGCCAACACTTTGTCAGCCATTTCATTAGCACTACAAACAGATTGTTGTTATGGCAACACATTTGCTGTAACAGCAGATAACATCATTATTTTTTGAGTGTACTTGTTATCGTTGTCATTTCTTTTGGTTTCACCGCCATTTCCAACATCACATAAGAATGAAATCACTGCTGTTCGCATGGCAATGATCTTAAAAGATATAAAATTTGGTTATCCTCTTTCTACTTCATGGCCCAGAGAGAAATAACGACCTAGTTTCTTCTCATGTACAAGAAGTCGGTGGCCCGCTTAAGGTAATCGATATATCTTTGACTTGCATACCAATTATTTGTTTACGGAATTTTTTAAAAAATATATTTATTTGTTGTTTCTTAAAGTAATCAACGTATTTGGACTTTCAATTAATTTGTGTTTTCTTCTTCTGGTTTGCTTCAGAAAGCAGACAGCAGCAGACAGCAGATTTTTAGTGAAATTTAGAATATTTTGTTTAGAGTATTCTGTTTGGCATGTGGAATCCGCTCTGCATTGATATCGATATCCATCTTCGATTATCGTATTATTTTCCTTAGAGTATTTTATTTTGCGATGCGAAATCCGCTCTGTTGTAAGAGAATTATTGAATGGCTTTTTTTTTAGCAAATTCTTTTTAACGTTTACATCCGTTCAACTCCTTAAACAAATACATGATCGCTAATCGATCATACCACTTCAAACACTCACTTGACTTGTAACTAACACCATGAAGACACATAGTTTCCACTTTGAGGGCATTTTTCCAATAAACGCGGTACAAAATACAACGATTTTGAATTAATTATATCACTTCTTTTTAACAAAATATTATATAGGAATTTCGTAAAAATTTTCCGTAGTTTGTTTTATTGTTGTTCGTCTCGTTTTAATCAAAATGTATGATTTAAGTTTTGTATTTTCTTTTTCGAACTGCAATAAGATTTATTGCCGATGTGTTCGCGTAAACAAATAATTTAAAACTGTTTTACGCCTTTTAAAAATCGATTCGGACTTAAATCATAATCTGCTCTGGAACTCTTATCAGTTGGTGGAAATATGACTCCCTATGTATAATGCAGACTATATACTATACATATATGTATGTATATATGTATATAAGTATGGAAGATTATGTCCGTCCGAAAGATGATGTCCGTCTGAAAGATGATGCCTCTGTATATAGTAAATCAAATATGTCTTCCCTTTCCGTCGATGAAATCATCGATATTTTTTTACATGTTTTATTTTGCATTTACATAGTCAGATCAATAATTGTGAAACGTAAATGAAACAGCAAGATGAAATGCATTTTTAAGAATCGCAAATCGTCTGGCTGATATCGGCTGTAATGGAATGTAGTCTGTGGGAAAAGGGGGTGTGGGCGGCAAGCCAGTCGAGTCATGACCCATTGTATATATAAGTCATGGCCGTAATATAGATTAATATCCGCGAGAAGAAATAACGATTACTCGTATAATAGGGAACATGTAAGAAATCTAAGACATTTCAATTTTAAAATTATAGGGTTAATCCAGTTATTATACCGTCCGACAGTCCATACTACACTTGAACTAGATGATATATGTCTAAAACTATAGGTAAAATGGAGTTAATTGGCGTTTTTAGTTTTTCATTTTCTCATCCTGATGCCCCATAAAAAGGGCTACAAATTTTCAAGGCATAAAATTTTTCAAAAACAAAAGTTAAATACTTATTCGCACCCTACGATACCGATGTAGGTGTCAACTTAAAGAAGAGAATTATGGCTATTTTTATTATTATTTAATTTATACCATTCCAGGAGAAAAAAGACTTAAAAAATGTCCTTGTAAAATTCAATTAAAAAATGTCCGTGAAAATCCGCGACTTTCAACGACTTCAACGGTGAAAATTATCGACACACGATTACGGAATTCTTTTTGCCAAACGTGCGACCTCATCCATCGTACTCTTCACACACGTGGTTTCAACAGTATGGGGCGACTGCACATACAGCCAGAGCTTCGATGAATTTGCTTCGGGAAAATTTCCCCCAAAAACTGATCAGTCGTTTTGGGGATATCCCATGGCCACCGAGGTCGCCCGATCTAACTCCCATGGATTTTTGTTTTGTGGGGCTACCTCAAAGAGAGGGTTTATAATGACAATCCCCAATCTCTTGTGGCTTTAAAGGAAAATATTCGTCGAGAAATCAGCTCAATTGAACCAAGTTTACTGCTGCGTGTGGCGCAGAACACAAGGCTCCGTTTTGAACAGTGTGTTCAACTCGACGGAAGACATCTGTATGACATACTCTTTAAAAAATAAAATCCGCATTTCCATTCTATCGTTCAATGCTCTTAATAAAACTTTGTGTCAATTATTATGTTTTTTATCATTTCCCTTACGGGAATTTTACTCGGTCTGTTTTCTAAAACTTACAAATTTATTCAAGCTCAAGACCTTTTTAAATAATATAAAGCTTTTTAGCTTTATATTACTTTCAAAAAAATCGAGCATAAAAATGTTCCAATGATACCAAGGCTGTCTGTATAGCTATTTCGGATCTTGCCAAGATCTTCATCAGCAGACGTTTTTGGTATGTTTTTGGTGAATTCTTCAAAAATATCTATCTAGAAGCACTCATCATATTAGTGAGAATTCCTTTATATACACGATTGAAGAATACCAAGCACTACCATTGGAACACCGTCATGCACAACTCTTTTTTGTCATGTCGAAAAACCATTGGTTTTAAACAGACATGATTTGTATTTGTTTTGTCATTACAAAAACCACAAAACAAAGGGTTGCCATCAACAATATTATTGTTTCAAGTTCGCGGTGCTATTCGTCAATTTTCATCATTTCCCTTACGGGAATTTTAATCGGTCTGTTTTCTAAAACTTACAAATTTATTCAAGCTCAATTTTATAAAGCTAATAAGCTTTATATTATTTAAAAAGGTCTTGAGCTTGAATAAATTTGTTTTTATTTAAGTTTGAAAATATATATCTTCTACTAGACACCCGGTATTAGCATCTGCATTGATTTTGGATTCAAACTATACAGTCGCAGTGAGTTCTATAGAAAATAATGACACTTGTTTGAACCAGTGACATTTGCGTTGATTTCTGTTTGAGAAAGTGACATCTGTATTGATTGCTATATAATACTCTGAAACGTTAGTAAACGTCTTGATTTCTGAGGAAATGGTTGACATCTGCATTGACTAATATATTAGACAATGATATCTGAATTTATTTCCATGGAAAACGATGACTTCCACATTGATTTCTATGGAAAACAACGGCGCCCCTACTGATGTGTGTACCATACCATTCTCAAAAATTAAAGGTTTATACAATAATATCCGCATTGATTTCTACAGAATACAATCACAGACTCGTTGATTTCTGTTTCAAATATTAACATTTGCATTGATTTTGGATTGAAACTATACATTAGCAGTGAGTTCTATAGAAAACAATGACAGCTGTCTGAGCCAATTACATCCACAGCGATTTATGCTTCAACCTGTTGAATATCATGTCACCTCTTGGAACTCATGACATCCGCGTTGATTTTTATTTGAGAAAATAACATCTGCATTGATTGCTATAAAAAACTAGGACATACCCATTAAGAATATTCAGGTATCAGCATTTATTTGCATTGAAAACGATGGTATCCGCACTGATTTCTATTGAAATGAATGGATTTTTATATAAAACAATAACATCCGCGTTGGTTTCAATAGAACACAATGACACTCGGATTGATTTCTATAGAGAGCAATGCCATTATCAATAATATATATTAAAAACCATAACATTGATTTCTGTTTGAAATATTAACATCAGCATTGGTTTTCGATTGAAACTATACCAATGATACCTATTGGAACCACTGACATCCGCAGCAATTTCTATTTGAGTCAGTGACATCTGCGTAGATTTCTGTTTGAGAAAGTGAAATCTGCATTGATTGCTCTAAAAAACTTTGACAATCGCATTCAGAATACCCAGATAACAGTATTTGTGTTGAGTGAAAACGATGGCATCCCCATTGATTTATATTGAAATGGTTGACATCTGCATTGTTTTAAATATTATTCCCTGATATCTGAATTTGTTTCCATGGAAAACGATGACATCCGCATTGATTTCTATGGAAAACAATTGATTTATGTGGAGAATAATGCCATTGTCAATAATTTATGTTTAAAACAATAACATCCGCGTTGATTTCTATAGAAAACAATCACTTCCGCATTGATTGCTGTTTGAAATATTAACATCAGCACTGGTTTTGGATTGAAACTATACCTACGCAGTAAGTTCTATAGAAACCAATGATACCTATTGGAACCACTGACATCCGCAGCAATTTATATTTGAATCAGTGATATCTGCGTAGATTTCTGTTTGAGAAAGTGATATCTGCACTGATTGCTCTAGAAAACTCTGAGAAACCCATTCAGAATACCCACATGATAGTATTTGTGTTTAGTGAAAGCGATGGCATCCCCATTGATTTCTATTGAAATGGTTGACATCTGCATTGATTTGAATATTATTCCGTGATATCTGCATTTGTTTCCATGGAAAACGATGACATCCGCATTGATTTGTGTAGCAAAGATTGACATGTTCATCTATTTCGATTGAGTATAGTGATATTTCTGTTACTAGTAATAGAAAACAGTGAGATTCGCATTGACTTCTGTTGGAAACAACGTTATAAGCAGTGATTTGTAATATAAACAGCTTAAAATCCGAATTACTTCCTTGATATCCTCTTTACTTGCAGCAAACTATTCGTTTTGTAGTTTTGCAAATAAAAATGCGAACATCCGCTTTATTTTCTGAAAATGCAACCATAAACAAGACACAAAATAAAATAAATAAATGGTTTCCCATTACATCCCGTGAAGGGGCTGGGGAGAACTTCTCACAATCACTGACCTGTGCGCTTTCCAGTTTTCACTCACTGATTGGGACCTACAGTTTTATACCGATTCCGAACGGTAATTTGAGAAGCTTTTTCATGGCTAGATACTCGATAGTGTCGCCGTCACTATGCGAGGTGGCCGCCGCCGAAAGAAAATTAGCCGCCGAAAGAAAATTTGAAGGTGGTCAGAGCCGGGTTCGAAGCCAGGATCTCATGTACAAGAGCCGCGCACACTTTCCATTGCACCACCGACGGCCACAAAACAAGACACAACAACGGTTTTAAAAAAAATTCGCGTGATATGTAAAATTAAACACCTTTAATTTTTTGTTGGATATCTGGGTTTAAATTGGAGATATCCGCTTTAGTTACAACATCCAACAAGTTAAAATGCCAGTTTTCAAAAAATTGAAAAGATTTAGAATTTAAATGACCTTGAATTCGCATTCTTTTCTGGTTATCCGCATAATAAATCACAAATATCCGCAGCACTAACAATGTAAAATCAGACCCAACATTTGCTAGTAGTTTCGAATACAAACCTTAACATCCGCCTAATTTTCTTAACATCCTTCTATAAATCATAGACATTTACATTTGTTGCAAAATAAAATAGGTTGTGCCACCATCCGCACGTGTAGTAGAACTAAAACATCCGCATGATTTTCATGCCATCTGATACAATTATAATCGATTAAAATTGTTGAAATCAAAAATATTTTGAAAATGTTTGCGGTTTCTTTAATAGATCACTACTTTAACTGCAAGCGATTTATATGAATTTAGTAATAAAATTCAAAGTTTATTATAATACTAATTGGCAATTAAGGGCAGTAACATATATTCGCAAAATTCCTAAATCGTAGTCTATGACGAAGCGGAATATTTGCAAATAATTAGTCTAATTTTGGCGCATGGCATTTTTGACACATGGAGTCATCATCAGCATCATAGTCATGAGCATCTACAACATAAGTACTTGATCATAAAAACCAGAATCATTGAGTCAATTCATTGTCAAATACTGCTGCTTCAATTGAATGAACTACAAGGAATTTAATATCTTTGTTTGGCTAAATATTTATTAATAAAATATGTATGAATGTGCAAAAAATTTATAAATTTCAATAATTAATGTTGAGCAGTTTTAATTCTTTTAAAAGTCAAGTGCTCGATTCCTCAGACCACCACCAACAGAGACGCACTAAACAAATCTCGAGGGTAGGAAGTTGTTGTTTCTAATTCTGTGACATCTGGTTGGCTGTGACATAATTTCAAATTCATAGAACTATTTTGTAAAATAATTTTGCAATTTTCTTGTTAAGATGAATTTATTGCCTTTGTTCGTACGAAGAGGGTTTCCCCTCTCCCAGTTTCCTTCCTGCTACTATCGTAATCAATCATTATTTGTCTACGGAATTTACACATTTTATTTACGACACTTTTATTTCCCCATTACGTTCATGGGAAATGAGCTTTAATCTTGTTTACAATTGGCAAAAGTCAGTGGCACTTAAAAGGTGTTTACACTGGTCCCAACCAGATGCACGAGCCTTTGGCTATCATGACTCAGATGGGGCCAAAACATGTGATTTTGTGAATTCTCATAAATACGGAAGCAGTTGGGTGCGATAAAACATACATTTGTTCTTGCGTAAACAACTAAAAGTTTCCAAGGAAATCAACTAAAACTGCGAACTCCTACAGAGAGTCTAAGTATTCCAGTGATACAATAGAGAAGGTTTCTATACAAAAAATAAACCATCTCATTGTTTTCTACAGATTTTTTCCTTATACAATCTATTGAGAATACACTCAAGCTACCTTGGGAGAATATTGGGAAACACAACAGTTTCATAAAAACTCTGGGAAACTTCAAAGGTTAAAGCAACATTTACCACTTTACTAAAAACATAGAAGATTTAAAATTTTTCAATAGAAAATCAAGACATCCGCATTATTTTCGATAGGACATAATGACATCCGCCTCAATTTCTATAGATAACAATTGGTATCCGCCTTAATTTCTATCGACTACCCTGACATCCGCATTGGTTTGTGTAGAACATAAAGACAATCGCAATTCTCTTTAATGAGAATAATAACGCCTATATTAATTTCAATAATACAAAGATCTATATCTTGATTTTTATAAATGGGATACAGCAATTACAGCCATATGTATATGTATAGAAAAGAATAATATTCGCATTGGTTTCTATAAAAGATAATATCACCAGCATTTATTTATTCAGACACCAGTGATCGCTACATTGAATTCTATCGAAACCTATGGCATTCTAATTAATGCCAACAGAAACCAAGGATGTCTGAACTGATTTCTATAAACAATATACTGGCATCCGCAATAATTTCCATAGAAAACAATGACATCCCCAATAATTTGTTAGAAAACAATGACATTCGCTTTGATTTCTATCGAAAACAATGACATACATCCGCATTGATTTCAATAGAAACCAATGATATCCGCATTGATTTCAATAGAACACAACGACATCCGCAATAATTTCTATAGAAAATACAGACTTCCGCCATAATTTCCATAGAAAACAGTGACATCCCTAATAATTTGTTAGAAAATAATGAGATCCGAATTGATTTCTAAAGAATTCCATAACATTCGCAATGGTTTCTATGGAAAGCAATGACATCCGCGTTAATTTCTATAGAAATCCAGGACGTCTGCATCAATTTCTATAGTAATTTCTATGGGATATTTCTATAGGAACTAGTTACATTCAAATTAATGTCTATTGAAAACAAATACACCTGCATTGATTTCAATGGAAAATAATGACATCTGCATTGATTTCCACAGAAAACAATGTATAGAAAATTTAATGCAACTCGATTTTTTATAAAAGACAATGATATATATATTGATTTACATAGAAAACCATGACATCTGTTTTGACTTCTATAGAAAACAATGACATCCGCATTGATTTCTATAGAAAACATTGACATCCGCAATGATTTATATAAAAAATAATGACATCTGCAATGTCTACTATGGAAAACAATGACATCTATGGAAAGAAATGACCTCCGTATCTATGGAAATAATAGTAATAGTATCTATGGAAAGAAATGACCTCCGCGTTGATTTCTATAGAAAAAATGGTGTCCGCATCGATTTCTATAGAAAAAAATTGCATCCGTATTGATTTATACACGAACTAATTACATCCGCATTGACTAATATTGAAAAAACCAATGATACCTGCGTCGATTTCTACACAAAACAATGAAATATGCATTGACTTCCACGGAAAACAATGATGTCTGCATTGTTTTCTATAAACAATTTGTAGAAAATGTAATGCCAACTATGGAAGACAATGATATATGTTTCGATATCTATATAGAAAACCATCACATTCACATTGATTTTTATAGAAAGCAATGACACCTGCAGTTGTTTATTCAGAAAAGAGGAATGTCTACTAATACAACGAAATCCGCGTTGATTTGTATAGAAGACTATGGTATCCGCAGTGCTTTCTATAGAAAACCATGACATCCGCAGTAATTTTGTATAAAAAGCAATGACATCCGCATAGATGTCTATAGAAAACAATGACATATGCACGGATTTCTATAGAAAACAATGATACAAATTACAAAACATTGATACAAATTACAACAAATTACATCCGCATTTCTATAGAAACCTTGACATGTGTACTGAACTCTATAGACATACGCATTGATTTTTATAAAACACACATTGTTTTTTTTATAAAAACAATGACATCCGCGTTGTTTTTTACTTAAACCAGTGACATCCGCATTTGTTGCTATATAAATCAATGAAAATCGCATTGATTTCCGCAGAAAACAATTACGCCTGCATTGATTTCATTAGAAAATAATGACATACGCTTTGATTTCCGTAAAACATCCTGACAACCGAATTGGTTTCTATAGACAACAATGTCATCAGCGTTGATTTCTGAACAAAACAAGGTAATGCCAATTAGATTAAATGCCAAAAAATACTGATATACTTTATGTATTTAATTCTATATAAAACCAAGACATCCACATTGATTTCTATAGATAGCAATGACATCTGCATTTATTTATTCAGAAAACAAGAATGTCCACATGGATTTGCATGAAACCCAATAATATTCGTGTTAATTTCAGTAGGAAACAATGACGTCTGCATTGATTTCTATGGAAATCAGTGACACAAGCAGTGATTTCTATAGCAACAAATTTGAAACACGTTGACCGACGACATCAACATTGATTACTACAGAGTACCACTACATCCGCTGTAATGTCTTCGGAATACGGAATCCGCGTTTATTTATATAGAGGACTATGATAACCTCATTGATTTCGATAGACAACAATGAGATCCGCATTGATTTTTATAGAAAACAATGACATCCGCATTGATTTCTATAGAAAACAGTGACATCCGCATTGATTTCTATCGAAAACAATGACATCCGCATTGATTTATCCAGAAAACAATGACATCCGCATTGATTTCGCTAGAAAACAATGACATCCGCATTGGTTTCGCTAGAAAATAATGACATCCGCATTGATTTCTCTTGAAAACAATGGCATCCGCATTAATTTATATCAAAAACAATGACATCCGCATTGATTTCTCTTGAAAACAATGATATCCGCATTAATTTATATCAAAAACAATGACATCCGCATTGATTTGTATGGAAAACAATGACATCCGCATTTATTTTTACAGAAAACAGTAAAATCCGTGTAGATTTCTGTATTAAACAATGATTTCTGCGTGGATTTTTATACCAGAGAATGACATCCACATTTATTACTATAGGAAACTATCACATACGCATTGATTTAATTTGGAAGCAGTGACATCCGCGTTAAGTTAAAATTGTATAATACATTCTCTAATTACATCTACTTTTCTATTTCAGAAATTCTGGAACTGGTAAACTTTATCTAAGCAAAAATTGCTTTGGTATCTACAAACGCTTTCAATTGTGCAATGAAGAGGTACATTAATACCATGAAATATTCCATTGTCACATACTTCAACTAATACATTTATGTTTTTGTCTTCCTTTTCAAAACTCAGCCTTGTCCATCCTCTGTTAAAGATTTTAGAGCTGAACAGTGTTCTGCCTATGATGAGGTTGATTTTCAGGGTCACCAATATATGTGGGAACCATATATTAAAGGTATGCGAAATGGTTAATTAAATTGATTAATTTATTTGTTATTTCCATTTGAATTTTATTCATAAATATTACTCATTTGCAGATGATGCTGAATGCGAATTGAATTGTAAACCTGTGGGCATGAAATATTTTGCTACTCTTAATGGCTCAGTTATCGACGGAACGCCGTGTGAGAAACCTGCGGAATATTATCGTACAAATTATCGGGGACGTGCCATGTGTATCGAGGGAATTTGTAAGGTAAGTTAGAGGTAACTTAGATAGAGAGGTGGCTAAAAAATATCTTATTGAAGTATAACAGTGAAAAAACCAACACAATTGAATTAGTATATAAAATTCTTATTTTCAAATTCTATTACGAACTCTAAATTCAAATTTTTTGGACTGATGGCGTAGCCACCGATCAGACTATTAAATATCTTACACTGAAACATGTACGACTTGCTAAAATCTAAGATACCAGTTAGCTTAAATGTGTTTAGTGAAAGCGCATCCTATTGGCGACATTGTCGCTTATCTAGTCCTGCACGATTTCGATACTTGTATGAAAATGTCGATAACTATTTCTATGGACGGTCACCTACATGTCGTAAAGGATTTACAATGGTCGTGCACCCATCGTTTAAGATGGCTTGAAGTCGGAGCCAACTGGGTATTGATGTCCAAACATGTATGTGTACGACATATAGCCAACGACTTTCACCACACGCACCACACGCATACTGCATTGTACGAAGCACACATTGTTGTGGGTAGAAATTGTATGGAATGCCTGTCATACCCATATCGTAAGTACGAAAATTACATAACTATGCAGATGTACACTGTGTACACGTGTACAAAAGGTGTGATGTACGATTCCTGGTTTAGTGCATGTGCACTTAGCTGTACAATGGTTCGGAAAACATTAATCCCAATCAGTCTTCGTTATTTTTGAATTCCTCAACATCGTAAACAGTAGCAGAAGTTGCAACTGATATGAAAAAATACTTAAGTACACGTACATATAAAGTGTGTCTCAGTAAGAAAGCACTTTTTCATTTTAAAATAAAACACGTATTTTTTGAGATAGGTGTGATTTTTTTTACTGGATTGTAAAGAAGACATATTCCGTTTAAGTATGGAAAAAAATATCCGTCAAATGCCTCCACCGGCTCTGATGACAGGCAGGATGACGCATTGGATCTCGGATTTAAGCTCAAGAATTGTTTGTGATTTATTCGCATAAACCCGAAATTTCACAAAACCCAAAAGAAAAAAATTACACTGCGTTAAATCGCACGATATCGGTGGCCAGTTGACATCAGAATTTCCTGCGATAATTTGCTCTGGAAATCGTTGCTGCAATAAATTCATTGTTTCCTGTGCGGAGTGGCAGGTGGCGCTGTCTTGCTGAAACTACATGTCGTCCAGATCCATGCCGCCCAGATGGTGCCACAAGCACTCCGTTATCATATTCCTGTAACGAATGCCATTCACAGTCACTGCAATTTCGGCCTCATCTTCAGAAGAGTAAGGTCTAATCACGCGGCCTGACTAAAAAAATAATGGGTAGTTACCCACGACGATGGGAAATTACCCATCAAGATTACCCATTTCCCACAGGGTAATGAGGAAAAAATGGGCAGCTACCCACGATAATGGGGAATTAAACATCACGATTACCCATTACCCTCAGGGAAATGGGGAAAATAATGGGTAGCTACCCACGACGATGGGTAATGGGTTAACCAGGGTAACCCATCCCCATTTTTAATCGAAAATATGAAAAATGTAGAAAAAATTTCTATATCTCGGAAACGGAGCTTCAAATCGGAAAAATAACCAATTTTTGGGGGTTTCTAAGTGTTTTTCATAAAGTGGTCCAATTTGTCTGGAAGAATTTTTTTTCCAAAAATCGTCAAAAAAAGAAAATCGCTAAAATAAAAAAGCGGCTATAACTTGGAAACTGTGCGTTGAATCGAAAAAATAATACAAATTTTAATACAAAATTATACTAAATTTAAAAAGTTCAATCTTACAAGTAATATTCGTTCTCATCCACACACAACCAGTACATTTTACATTTTTGTATTGGTTGTGCATAGATACGAGGCGGATCAATAAGTCCGTGACTTATTAAATGAATCACAGTTTTGTTTGCAAAAAAAAAAAATTAGTTTTCAACATAATCTCCTTTTGGCTGAATACACTTAGTCCAATGTTTGTTCAATTTTTGTATCCCTTCCAAAAAATAGGATTTTTTGAGGTCCATAAAATAGGTATTGGTTTGATCAATAATTTCATCGTTGGAGCTAAATCTCTTTCCAATGAGCCATTTCTTTAGGTTTGGAAATAGGAAATAGTCACTGGGGGCTAAATCCAGAGAATATGGCGGATGAGGTACCAATTCGCAGCACATTTAAACAACTCCTAACAATCCTTTGAAGTTGTCATACTATTACGTTTAAGGTCAATTGAGAGCAAACGCGGCACCCATCTTGCAGACAGTTTTCTTAAACCTAACTGATCATTTAAAATCGAAACCACACTGCCATATGAAATGCCTATGGCATCAACAATTTCACGAACTTTTACTCTTCGATCGGCCAATATCATATCGTGGATTTTTTCGACAGTTTCGTGTGTATTGACCTCAATTGGTCAGATAGAACATTCGGCATCATTTGTACTTGTACGACCACAACGAAAGTCAGTAAACCACCTTTTTACCATTGAAATCGATGGTGCAGAGTCCCTATAGTATTTATCTAGCTTTTCATTGGTTAAAATGGCGGGTTTTTTTCCCAAAAAAATAATGTTGAATGAGCACTCGAAATTAACTTTTTTCCAGTTGTATAAAAATGCACGAGGTTCTGTGTTTTGAACAGCTGTTAAACGCAAAGTGAATGACGGAACTTGCTCAAAGTTTGAGACTAGTCTATTAACAGATGGTAGATACTTGATGGGAGCAGTGTTGCATTTCATAGGACTACGAGGGAAGTTCTAAAAGTCACGGACTTATTGATCCGCCCTCGTAAATAAGTACATAGATAGATAGATAGTGATCGCGACACAAATGTGTGTGGTGTGTATTCTCGGTGATATGAGAATGTGTCTACACATGTATGAAAAATATTAGTAAATATTAGTAAATACACAAGTGTACTTTTTCTGTGTGTACATGTAGTCATTCTATATACAAGCAAGGGACCGTTTCTTTTATTCACTACAATGTTAGTGTCTTACTAACCTTTTGGTGAAATTTTGTTGGGTTCTTCATTTCACATTGTGGACTTTTTGCGATCAATTTAAAATCTTTAATTTGGGGATAAAAAATGTGCTTTGTTATTTTTTGTTTGGCCAATTTTACGTTCGTGTTTGGTCTCGGTTGCAAAAAAGATTCAAGTGCACGTAGTTGAGCAAAATCCGCGTTAGACAATTTCAGAAAAATCAATAATGAATCGAAATTTTGCAAAAAATCCGATTATTGATTTCAGGAAATTGAATCCGATTTTTGTATGTATGTTTTTTATAGAAATGATGGAATCGGAGAGTATTCTTTGGAGTCGGAGTTGAACTGCAAAAATGTAAATAATCGTTTTCCGTGGATTTTCCGACTTCGAGAACTTATAGTAAAATATTCTCCATAACTTTTTAACTTTTAAATGTCCTGTCATAGAGTCAGGTTTCTATTTCTAAGTTAAATTGTGTTTAAACATCGGATCGTATTTTTTAGTGATCGTTTAACAAAATTGGGTGGATTAAATATCAACAGATCCATATGAATTTAATTACTCGTATAACCTATAATACCTGTTTTGTGTCTAGATAGTCAATTGTTTTGCGCAAACATATTTCTTTCTGCAGTTCTAGTAAAAGTTAATAATTTTTTAAATGAAAAACCCCAAATCGTGAGACTTAGTTGTAAAACCGAAACCAGGGGAAAATGTGGGTTTCCTTTAATGGAAACGGTAGAGCCGGATTTTTAAAATTATATTTTTCTGAATTGACCGGTTTTTTAAAAACTCTATTCATCACCGAATATGATTTTGATAACTTACAATAGTCGTGTTTTGGTTACACCGTTTGCCTAGAGTATCACTTATATTGTATAGAGAGCTAAGCGATATTAAATGACACTTTAAATTACCGCTTATATTTATATCTTAAGCACAATGTTGTTGCCATTATGACAAATTCAACAAAACGAAATTGTTGTTGAAATGGATTTTCAGGTTGAGTTGGTACGAAGGATTTTCGCTCGATACCAATTCGAATATGTAAATTGCATATAAAGTTGGTATATATACGATTGATGATCTTAGCAATGGTACCAATTGCGGCACATTGGGTAGGCATCTTATGATGAACTTGTACCGGAGTCCGAAACTAGTCATTCCAGTGAGTGTGCTTTCCGGAAATATCTATTATTCCGCCGAAAACCAATCACTTTTACTGGGAAAAATGTATCAGACCTTAAAAGCTTGTAGCATGAACTTAACATTCAAAACAAAAGATAATATCGAAAAATTTAGAAATTAGATATCACATAGTGTACACAAAAGTACCAACAGTGTACATAAGAGTACAACAAGAGTACACAAAATGTACACGAATGTACAAAAAGTGTACACTAAAGTACAAAAAGTGTGAATGTATACCAAGTAAATACAAGAGTAGGAAAGTGTACACAAAAGTACAAAAAATGTTCACAAGAGTACGAAAAGCGTAGTACGCAGAAGAACAAAAAATGTAGATAAAACTTAATAAAGTGTACGCAAAGGTACAACAAGTGTACACAAAATTATCAAAAGTGTACATAAGAGTAAAATGTGTACAGAAAAGTGCACAAAGTGTACACAAGGATACACAAAGCGTACAGAAAGTGTACACAAAAGTAAAGAAGGTGTATACAAATATTAGTGGAGAAGTTTATCTCAAAGACTGAAGTATAATCATCCTTGCCTTAAAATCACCCCATGATTATATGAGCTGGTGATCTATCGCGAGGAATGCCTTGGGTGGATTGCCTTCCCAGCAGATCTAGGAACTATAACTTCCAGGTGAAGGTGCAGTTGTGCGAAGAGTTGTTGTAATACGCACTATTGTCATTCTATGGACATTTGTCAATAGACGTGGGTAAGTGGGTTTTTCCTGTAACGTTGTCCAATCGGCATTCCCGTAGATCAATATCGGGGAGACAACAGCTATAAGGCACGTATGCAGTCAACTATTTTCGCGGATAGCCTCCATCGTCCTCCGATGACCCATTTACACGAATATAGGACCACTGTTGCCCTAGTGATCCATCCTAATCACAGTGTTTGACTTGAAACTAAGTTTTCTGTCGATAATTACACCAAGATACAAGGTGTTTCAAAAGAAGTCATCCGATGTTGTTTGGCTCTCATTTTTTTCTAAATGAAAACCTTCGATTCTGTTTTTTGATTATGTTTATTTGAACCTTTAGAATTTTATTGTTTAAATTGAGAAGATGATATCGGTTAAATGGGCGCCGTCACAATTGATTACCATACGGGCTCGTGTTATGACATTTTTCATCACTTCGGCGAGAACTTTTGGCGACAGATTCTCGCACTCGTGTCGAATGTCGATCTTGAGGGCTTCCCGGTTCTCGGGCTTGTTCACGTAAACACGGGACTTCAAAAAAACCCCACAAAAAAAGTGTGGAACGGTTAAATCGGGCGATCTTGCGGGCCAGTGCAAATCGCCAAAACGAGAGATGAGGCGCAGTGTGTGCCGTTGCTCCGTCCTGTTGGACCCACATGTCCTCCAGTCCGAATTCGTCGAATTGCGGCAGAAAAAAATCAGTGAACATGGCCCATGGTCGTTTGACCAGCGGCGTTCTCGAAAAAAATGGCCCGATGACTCCTCCAGCGTGAACAGCGCACAATGCAGTCACTTTGAGCAGGTGTAATGGCTCCTCGTGCATCACCCGTGGATTTTCGGTGCCCCAGAAGCGATAGTTTTGCTTGTTCACGTACCCGCTGAGGTGGAAATGAGCCTCATCACTCATTATGATTTTCAAATCATTATGAACAATAATGCCATAAAACGAGCCCGTATGGTAATCAATTGTGACGGCGCCCATTTAACCAATATCATCTTCTCAACTTAACCAATAAAATTCTAAAGGTTCAAATAAATATAATAAAAAAACAGAATCTTTGTTTTTCATTTAGAAAAAAATTAGAGCCAAACAACATCGAATGACTTCCTTTGAATCACCTTGTATGTTATTGCAATATCCTATAGACAAATGTATCGATCACATAGAGACAATGACTGAATATACGGAAGTTTCTTTTTCATGTTAAAGAGTAGTAGGTTGGGTTTCTCTTGATTTACACCCAGACGATTTATCCGCAGCCAACTTAGAGGGTCGCCTGTTCAAGTCATGGAATACGTCTCTAATTACCTGGTCGTCAGCATATGCTATGATTGCATATGCGATAACCTGATCCCTCCTGCTCAAACAAAACACTATCCAGTGCTAAATTCCAGAGAAGTGGAGATAATACTCTCCCCTGAAGTGCTTCTCTATTCACTATTCGAGTTAAAGTCGTGTGACCCAGGGATAAGGTAATGCACTCTCGCGGCGTCAACAATCCGTAGATAAAACTAATGATCCCTTGGTCAACACAAGGTGCCGATACAGGTGACTTGGTTGATCCCGGTAAGACGCTGTTAAATGTACCATCTATATCGACAAATCCGACAAGATTGTATTCCTTAATGTAAATAGATTTCTCCATGAAGCTCAGCGTCCACCGTGCATTTTGTTGATGTCGATATGCCAGAGATGTGGGAGTCGTCGAGAGGACTTTGAGCAGTATGGACATTAAGCCGGGTCGCTCCCTATGGACAAAACAAAAGTTTCAGTTTGGCACCCCTACTTTGAAAGGTTCCCAAGTGGATCTCAAAACAAAAAAAAAAAAAAAGTTAACGCGTCTTAAATTTATCGTGGCAAAAACCTTTCAAATTAGGGGTGCCAAACAGGTCTTTTTTTTGGCGACCCACTCTAATGGACATCTTAGAAGCCTTTTAAATATTCTAAAGTTTATTTCTTATATTCTTTAAGTTAATTTGCATAAATTCCACCCTCGCCCCGTTGTCGCGGCGGTCCCTATTAAAAAGCTTTCTGCAAGGCTTTCTCAGGATTTGCAGTTACTTGTTCTACACCAAATGTTCCTTTTTACCACGGTAGCAATCGGTGGGACAGGCGCAATCAAGTGATATACGAGGTGGGTCAATAAGTCCGTGACTTTTCGAACTTTCCTCGTAGTTATGTGAATTGCAACACTGCTCCCATCAAGTACCACCTGTTAGTATAAATAAATAAATGGTTTCCCATTACATCCCATGAAGGGACAGAAGAGAACTTCTCACAATCACTGAGCTGTGCGCTTTCCAGTTTTCACTCACTGATTGGGACCTACAGTTTTACACCGATTCCGAACGGTATTTTGAGAAGCTTTTTTCATGGCTATATACTTGATAGTGTCGCCGTCAATATGCGAGGTGACCGCCGCCGAAAGAAATTTTAAGGTGGTCAGAGCAGGTTTCGAACCCAGGATCTCATGTACAAGAGCCGCGCACACTAACCATTGTACCACCGACGGCCACACCACCTGTTAGTATACTACTGTCAAAATTTGAGCAAGTTCCGCCATTTGTGCTCATTAAACATTATTTTTTGGCAACAAAAACTTCAATCAAACCAAAGACAAGCTTGATAAATACTATGGGGATTCTGCACCATCGATTTGAATGGTAAAAAAGTGGTTTACAGACATTTGTTGTGGTCGCACAAGTACAAATGACTCCGAACGTTGTGGTCAATGCACCCGAAAATGTCGAAAAAATCCATAAAATGGTGTTGGCCGATCGAAGAGTAAAAGTGCGTGAGATTCTTGATGCCATAGGCATTTTATATGGCAGTGTGGTTTCGATTTTAAATGATCAGTTGGGTTTAAGAAAGCTGTCTGCAAGATGGGTGCCGCGTTTGCTGTCAATTGACCATAATCGTAATCGTGTGACAACTTCAAAGGATTGTTTGTAGTTGTTTAATTGGGCTAGGAATTGGTACCTCATCCGCCATATTGTTCGGATTTTGCCCCCAGTGACTATTTGCTATTTCCAAACCTAAATAAATGGCTCTGTGGAAAGAGATTTAGCTCCAGCGATGAAATTATTGATCAGACAAATGCCTATTTTACGGACCTCGAAAAATCTTTTTTTTTTTTGGAAGGGATACAACAATTGGAGAAACGTTGGACTGAGTGTATTGAGCTAAATGGAGATTATGTTGAAACATAATTTTTTTTGCAAAAAAAACTGTGTCTCATTCAAAAAGTCACGGATTTTTTGATCCGCCCTCGTATTAAGAGCTGTGGTGAGAGCCTCGATATGATCATCAACCTCAGCGGAATTAACTGTTTGTATTTGGTCCAGTTTGTTTTGTTTGTATTTGGTCCAGTTTGTTTTGCGAACGTTTCTTAGCATCGACAAAGTGTCGATGTTCGGCTAAAGTTAAAACTCTATGTAACGATGGTCGGAAAACGAATGGTTACTCGAAAGCTTCCATCCTTCGATTAACAAAAGGGCATCCTATGATTCAAAGCTGACATCATACCGTAATATATACCTTGAGTAAATATCTATCTCCGTAAATATGATAATATGACATCGAAAATAGTAAAAATAACAAGTGGTCGCAGTATATACAACAAGGATTGTGGGCAGGAACAACAGGTATTTTGTTTTTGTTTAGGCTCTCCTCATGTCAATGTCAACACATACGTATACCAACAAATAAATGTAAACAGAAAAGTACAAAAACAAAACCTTTGAATCTGACAGAAGTGGGCAACTAAACAAGGAGACAAAATTTAAATCAGCTGTCTACCGAGTTTACCTTCCCATTCTACCATGATATCAACGTTGGATGTTCAAAAGAATTGCTTTAATAATAGCAGTTAGAAGCTAACAACACAACATCCGGACAGAAGACAACAGCATTTTGTGCTTGTCTATTAAAGTAGTTGTCTTTACTACAACACAAATATTTAATTTTCATTGTTTCCCACCAAAACGTCATGAAAAATGTAAGTCAACAGCGCTTGTAACTCCACCTAGTGTAAGTCGTACATCTCTCTATCCCACCGACCTCACCACGAAGAGTGTTAAATAAAACGTCAAATGATAGAAATGTTCCCTCTCTACATGTATGTATTACTGTATGGGTGACATCATAGAGTAATTCTTTAAAGAGAGAAAATTTGTCTCATCTGACGTTACCTTTCACACTCTTCGTGGTGCAGTCGGTGTGCTAGGAGCTGGTAGGCTTATACCAGGTGGAGTTACAAGAACTGTTGACTTAAAGTTGTCATGGCGTTTTGGTTGATAACCGTGAAATTTAAACGAATTTTTGACTCTTTTGTTATCTTTTATTGTTAGTATACATTTGTGTTGTATTTAACACAATAGTTTTAACACCCAAACCGAAATATCGTGGTTGTTTTCTTGTTGGTTGGTTTGAACGATTGCATCTATCTGGTATTATTAAAGCGATTCTTTCACTCATGAACTGCGGTTACCCGTTAATACCGATTTTGAGGTTGGATCAAAAGTTTTAAACGATAATATATGCCAACAAATACTGTCATCAAATCTTAAATGATCGTTAGAACTACAACATTCTGCTGCCAACACTATATATGGCTGCATTATAGAATGCTAAATTATTGTCTACTTTTAGGCATTCCCACTTTTCTTTCTTTAACTCATAGTACTACAACTGTTAACTATTTGAGCACCACTGTTAAAACTGCTCCTATCTCTTGTGTGTGATATGGACTGTTAACTTATTAGGTTTTTAACATATCACTGTTCTTTGTATACTGTTATCAGCTACAGTAACTGTAATGATTTTAAAATTTTAATAACATTGATCATTCTTGGAGATTTATGCCCATTTTTATGTATTGAGGATAAGACAAAGAGAACCGGAAATGTTAAACCATTAAAATATTTTGCCACCAAATTCTATTTCGTACTTTAAAATGCAACATTTTCGCTTTGATCTTCGATTTGAAGTGAGAATGAACATTTCTTTATTGATTAGCTAATATGGAGGAGGCGAAATGTGGCAACTGGATCTATCGATCGGCCATTCGATGAATGTGTGCAAATGTGTAATTGAAGCTAAATAATGTGAAGTTGTTTTCCAGTTTTACACTAATTCCTTGGCCGCCAATGACGGAGATGAAGATGAAGCCAAAAGTGAGTTGTGTGGTGGTGGTGGTGGTTGTGGTGTGGCATGGCGTGGTGTGGCGTGGCCTGGTGTGGTGACTTAATGACTTAGTTCTTTCGACATTCTATCTAATGTCGACATATGTTTTTCATAATAGTCTCGACTAATTGTAAACAGAATTCTTGAAATGAAAGTATTAAATGTATCTGGATATGGTATAATCATCAACGGTTCGTTGGAGTAAAGCAGGAAGAAGACACGTTTGAAAATGCAATGATGAAGTAACCTCACAACCACCGCCGCCATCATCGTCAACTTAGCCATCCCTGTCGCTGTCACTGATTGCCCTGGCCATTGTCTGTGTCTGTCGTTACTATTGTTTGATTTAGTGGCCCATATTTTATGGTGAATGCATTTGTTTGTGTTCCAATATCGAATGTTCACTGAGTAACCACAAATATAGTTGCATCAACACCTTCATTTATGGATCAAGCGATCGATTGATCGATTTATCGCACTAAATCCACAGACCCTCACAGTCGGTCCTACCAATAGTAAGAGTAACAGTCAGCTACTCTCACCCCCACCCCCACCCTCAAACGCCCGGTGATGTGGGCAAATGTGGTGCTAACATTCGCTGACGAGAAACCTCAAAGGCAACAATCTGTTAGTTGTTGGCAAGACAGATCCCATAACAAAACTTTAAAATGCATTGAGGTTTACTAGCAGCGCATTTGGTTTTGAATCGCACTGCATCGCCATTGTTGTATACAATTTAATGTGGTTTTAAGCATCTACTACTTAAGTCATACTAAATGCCTATTACGTCTTAAACTCCACACCTAAAACAACAAAGAATACTTACCAAGAGCCACCAAAATAAAGTGATACGATGCCACTCTATCCCATCCCATCGCATCGCATCCACTTCACTTCTAAAATATCTCATTTTTATCACTTCCTTGACATTGATAACTTTATTTAAAACAGCTCGCTCTAGCCTCAATATCATCATCCCAGACAGCGTCTGCTGCATCGATTGTAACTCTTCTCTTGTGCAGAGTTGCGCTTGGGGGAGAGAACTCCACAAAATCGTGTCTGCTGGCAAATTTGTCGAAATTGTTGTTTTTGTTTATATGAAGTCTGCGTGCGTTATTTGACACCTTCAAAAATTTATCAACCACATGTCTGTTATGTGTCTTTATTGCGACGACTTCTTTGCTTTACTTATTATTATGTCTCATTTTGGAGTTGCGGGATGTGTTTAATGTCTCATAAAATGTTTTGATGTTGGGTTTATTGCAGCCCTGCGTCTTTGTTTTGTGTGTCAATTTATTGAACTGTGGCTACGAGGCTGTTGATATGTCATTTAAAGAAGTTAGTACAATTTCCATTTGACATAATAAACGGGGATTAATTTGTATAACGCAAGTGATGAGAAAAGATGTACATATACTCCAAGCGAAAGATGTACGAGGGTGTCCTTAAATTGTGTCCAGGGATAAGTACAGTAATTAGTGATGCATTGACCGGCACCTATGTTTTAAATCAATTGGAAAGTTGTTATTCCTGGATAACTATACACAGGCCCCGTCACCCAACCTACGGCCTCACGTAAGGTAGTTCCTACTGGATAACTGTCCACGGTTGCGGTCATTGGATTGACTTTTTCATATACATTGACGTTTTCATATATGCACTTAAAAAATGGTCTACCATTACATCGCATGGAGGGATTGGGGAGAGTTTTTCACAACCTGTGCGCTTTCTAGTTTCACAACCAGTGCGTTTTCTAGTTTTACACTCATTTATTGGGACCTAAATTTTGACCTCGGTTCCGAACGGTGTTTTTGAGAAACGTTTTCATTGATAAATACTCGATAGTCGAATGAAATTGAAGATGGTCAGAGCAGGGATTGAACCCACGTTCTAATGTACAAGAGCCGCGGACACTACCATTACATCCAAGACGACCACCTACCACTGCCTAAGAGAATGGTATGAAATGTTTCCTTAATGATTGCATATTTTTTGGCGATTTCCTTAAATTACATTCTTAACATACCCCAGCGGCGGAAGTCATGACCTGGAAGGCCTGAAATCATGACCAAACAGGCCTTCTTTAAAATACGACAGGCCTTCCCTACACCTTACCTACTCCTTTCTTTTTAACGTTGCGTGAGATTGGGAGGCAAGGCCTTCCATCCCTCTCTACTAGAAGACCTTATGAAGGCCTGCAAAAAGAGTAGTTTTAGAAGGACTTACGAAAAAATAAAAAAATATGTATGTGTGGAAAATAGTTTCATATTTCAGATTCATACTTTAACCAATTGCAATTCTTATAAATGATTTTTTTAAATTCTGCAGCCACAGGAATCGAACTCACGACCTTAGAACTTACAATCGGACGCTTTACCTACTGGGCTATTGGATGTTATGATTTTGCAACGACGAATTGCGAACATGTGGAAAGACAGGATTTCATGAACAACAGCGTCTTTTGGCATTCTTTTAACAGGCCTGTGGAAGCCATATAAAATCATGCATTTCGCAGGCATTGTCAAAGTAGGCATTACCAAAGAATGATTCCGCATGCCTTATTCGCAAATTCCGCCGCTGGGACGTTAAGGCAGTTTTCCATATAAATGCGTATTCTCTTGAAAATAGTATGTGTAGAATATTTTAATTTTGCGCGAAAGCATAGTTTTGAATGGCCGTCAGCATGTACTTCGTTCCACATATGGAATGTTCTGCTGAAAAACGAATTTGTACAATCTACACTATTTTCAGTGGAAGAATCTGAGTGGAGTAGTGCTGAAAAGTGGTCTCTCCACATTTTGAGCGCACACTGCTTCTCAGTCACCAGATTCCCATTATTCCGCCCGTTATTCGATCTTCTTAACCTCTGGAAAAATTTTCGGGATTCACCATTCATCCTGCACATTTCGATTTTTTCACTCTCTCTCTGCTCCCACTGCCATTTTTTCCGCCTACATAGTTGGTTTTCCTCCCTTCTTAGCCTTTTGTACCGCTCACTCGCAGCACACGTTGTAACTGACTGTTTCGTTGCCATAAGTGTAGCGTCTTTTTCATCAGTTGCAATGAGACATTCTTCGTCGTACCATGGCTTATCCTTCTGCGGTTTTTGATAGCCACGATCAGTCCTTGCAGCGGGTTCCAAAGAATGGGAGATGTGCTTCCACTGCGCATCTGAGTCTTCGGAAGGGGGTATTCTGCTCTAGCAGGAGAGAGAGATTCTGTCGATAGGACATTGACACCTCCGGCATTTGTAGCTTGTCAATATCCAGCTCTTCCTGTAGTCGGCTTCGTACGTTTTTCGCCCTGCTCAGCCTCGTGCGAACTTTCGCAACCACCAGGTAATTATCCGAGTCGATACTGGCACCTCGAATCAACACGTACATCCATTACATTAGAAGAGTGCCTGCCATCTATTACCAAGTGATCAATCTGGTTCTTCGTCCGCTTATCAGGAGATATTCAGGTCGCCTTATGTATCTAATTAAGATCGTATGAACTTTTTTAAAGATATCGTTGTGTGTATCAACCGGGAAGCCGTCCAACTTTTGTGTGGAAGGTACCAGAATGTAGGTGGCAAAATCGCAAATTTTCGAGAGCAGAATGGTATTTGATTAAATATTGTCTAATACCAAATTTCATAAAGATTCTTTCGGTTTTGGGGGAATTATCTTGTCGGCCAACCAGCCGGCCACACAACTTTTAAAATGGGCGTAGCAATATCTACCTTGTTTTCTGAGTGACTGGCGCTTGATGTACTGCAGACTTGTACCTAATTTCATTAAGTTCTGAAGTATTTTATGCGATTTATCGTATCGTCTATCTGCGCGGTGTCCCACATTTTGTATGAGAGGTACGAGAATGGGCCTGACAACCTCGTAAATTTTCTCCATTTAAATAAACATTTACGGATTATTAATCATTGTCCAAGTTGAAGCTAATAGCATATGCCAGAAACAAGTTTTAGAAGAAACTTGGTTTTGTACAAAATGTGCCGATTTGTATTTTAAACAAAATTCGGGCAAATAATAGTGACATGCAAAATTCTATTGTGATCGGTAAAGATTTAAGGCAGTTCTCGTGTTGATCAGCCAGATAGACGGGCATAATTCAAAAGTTTTAAAAAGTTCCAAAACGAATTTGGTATACCTTAGGTCTAATACCGCTCTTTCTAAGACACACATTTTTGCTTATTAAATGATGTATACCCCCATCATTGTGGGTGAGGGTATACAAATTAAATCAACTATTCTTGTAACACCACCCGGTATTAATCTATTTGTATTGAGCATGTGTGTGTCAAATGAAGCGTTAACGACCCGAACACATTACAACCGAAATATGGTGTAGAGTTGGGTAGTTCATGGACTATGTATTAGAGTGGCATTTTTTCCCTTACTTTTGAAATTCAAGGATTGCCGGGCCGCATATTATGCCACTTGATGAAAAAATGTTATGCTATAAATTTGGGGAAAATTGGACAATGTTAACACGTCGCGCCCGAAGGTCAAAGTTCAAAAATTTTGAAATTATGTTTTTCTAAGTGACAGATTGTTGCAATATACTTATTTTTCAGCAGATTTTTGCGAAACTTGGTGGGTTTACAACACAGAAGTTACTTTGTAACTGGTAAAAATTTAGGCAACATGGGGCAACGTTAACACGTAGCGCCTTTAGGTCAAAGTTTTTTTTTTTTTTTTTTTTTTTTTTTATTTTTTTTTTATTTTTACCAGATAAACAACAAGTTCATAGTTACAATTCTACGAAGTTTGTGGTAAAAATCTGGTAAAAAATGAGTATGTTGCTCGAAGCTGACTATTGGAAATACATAATTCATCAATTTTTGAACTTTGACCTTGAGGAGGTAAGTGTTAACGTCGCCCAATTTTGTCCTAATTTTTACCAGATTAAGAGGAACTTCACTGTTACATTTGTACCGAGTTTCATAAAAATCCGAATAAAAATTAGTATGTTTCTGCAAGTTGTCTATTGGAAATAGATAAATTAAAAATGTTTCAACTTTGACCTAAAGGCGCTACGTGTTAACGTTGCCCCATGTTGCCTAAATTTTTACCAGATACAAAGTAACTTCTGTGTTGCAAATCCACCAAGTTTCGCAAAAATCTGCCGAAAAATAAGTATATTGCAACAATCTGTCACTTAGAAAAACATAATTTCAAAATTTTTGAACTTTGACCTTCGGGGGCGACGTGTTAACATTGTCCAATTTTCCCCAAATTTATAGCATAACATTTTTTCATCAAGTGGCATAATATGCGGCCCGGCAATCCTTGAGTAGAAAGAAAAAAAAATTTTCATACAAAAAAATGCCACTCTACTATGTATATAGTTCACTTAGGGTGACCAGAAATGATCCTCCGAACAGAAAATACACGTTCGAAATGGCGATTATGTTCATGTTTCTTTTGTCCGAGCACGCACCATAATTGAACAAGTTCGAGAACTAGTGAACGAGTTCGATCAATGTCTAATCTCGTGTTCGGTGATTTCCATTAACCATACATTTGTTTGTCCATACAATAACACAGTTGAGCACGAAAAAATACAATCATATACGGACACCACTACGTGATAAAAGACCAAAAGACCCGTGTATCCCAGTATGACTTTGGATGCACTTTTTTTGTGGGCTCCCAAAGATTTGGGGCCTTGGTGTCATTCTTGCAAAAAAGTGATCATTTTGTCAGGCTCATATCTTGTAAATCGTTCGGAATTTAGTTTTAATCTCAAAGGGAAAGTTGTAGCTCATGTCATAAAGAACAAAAATTGTGAACATATAGGATCAAAAAAACTTCATCTTCAAGGGAAAAATCGCAAAAAACTTAAACAAATTGGATTTTTTACTTTTTTCCCCTGTTCAGGTCCATAGATAGCAAACCGTTAAAAATTCAGGGAAACCATTAACTACAAAAATATACCTAAGACCTCAATAAACAACTTTTATTAACATAATGAACTTCATAGGAATGCTTGTTAACACCGTTTACTTCAACATTGAGATACTATGATATCTCACCGACCGCAGCAGCACAGGCAAAGCAGTCAAAGCAGTAAGCTCAGCACACGCAACAAGGGACGCAGCACACAATATGAGAATCATTCCTAGGATGTTCATATGCTCTAGAAAGTTGTTTATTCCGATCTTAGGCACATTTTTGTAGTTGATTGTTTCCTTGAATTTTGAACGGTTTGCTACCTATGGACTTGTGCAGGGGGAAAAGGTAAACAAACGTTGACCTTGTAGATGAAGTTTTTTTGATCTTATATGTTCACAATTTTTGTTCTTTATGATAAGAGCTACAACTTTCCCTCAGAAAGTAAATCAAAATTGGGAACGGTTTGCAAGATATGAGCGTGACAAAATGATCACTTTTTTGCAAAAATGACACCGAGGCCCCAAATCTTTGGGGGCCCTTTAAAAAGGTACATGACTTTGGGCAAAACTGGGAGACACAGGTCTTTTTTATTTGGTCTTTTATCACGTAGTGGTGTCCGTATATGGTTTTATTTCCATGACTTAAAAAATTACACACAGTGTAATCAGCTGTTAATTTATTCGTAACCTCCAAATGAGAGAATCCTGCTGCTAATGTGAATGCAGTACAGTTTCGTGATTACGGAATCTCCCGGTCCAACGCCAAGGATGTCTTAGGCGAATTGTAGACATTGTCACAGTTCAGTTAATGTTGAAGAAATTCTTTAATATAACTTTTTTAACTTTTATTCGGTTATTCGAATAATTTTATTACATTATTCGAATAATGGAAGCAAAAAAAAACAATAATTGTTTCTAACATACAAGTCAATGAAGGGTTAGCCTTTCATTAATTACCCTCAACAATTTAGCCATCCATTCATTACGCGCGATTTGTTACACAAATGAAAAAATCAAAACATCTGCAAACATTTACGGGCGCCGCTCTATGATTTTTTTCACTTTCAATCGAATGAAAGAGAATCAATTCAAATTTGAAAATTTCACTGAAGACGAATATCGTTTATGTTTTTGTTGTAATCAATTACACACAGTGAAAACGCTTTGACATTCTTCCATGATGGATAAAGTGAGTATGAGTCAATAATACGCCAGTATTGAGTATTGAGCAAGCAATAATTGTCAAAGTCTAGGCAAATGATTGTGCGTTCGTCCGGGTAGAATGTGTGAACGATCTATGATCTATCAGTCAAAACTATTTGACGCTCTGTGGCGGGTATTGATTTAATTGTTAGGCATCTGTTGGATGGAATGGGGGTTTGTTGGCTGGAATACGAGTAGTATATGGAAGGTGCTAATGTTGTCATCAAGTTATCGGCCTGTCTGTCTGTCCGCTCGTCCATATGCCAGTGTGTCAAACATTCCGTCTTCTTGTCATTTGATTTTGTTTACTTCTCAAATGTTTTACGCTGCTGGTATCAGCTCTTTACACTGCTCTGTTGTGCATATGTATCGGATGTGCGAGAGTATTCGATTATATTATTATGTGGAGTCCATATCAGAATCTTATGCGAATACGAAGCAGAGCGGAGCGTACGTCTTTACCTCATGGAACTTAGCACATGTGTTTTGATATCATGTGTGTATGAATGTTCATGTGTTTGTGGGTTATGGAGAAGGAGGCCTCGGCCGCAGCGTCAAATAGTTTTCTGAGGTTTTGCCATTCAGCCAGCCAGTCAGTCAGCTAGCTCGGCAGCTCGTAGAGTTTAAGCGAAATATTCTAAAATTTCAAAAATCAATATTATTCGAAAGTTGTCAGCCACAAGACGTGTTGCGGTTTCGGTTGGGATCAAGAAAATCAAAATTAAACAAAAAAAAAAAAAAACAAACAAATCAAAGATCGCCTTAAACCAAAAGACCCACAAAATTGACACACTAGTGACGAATAGTAATCGGTTCCCTGACGCGCAGTTGTGCCAGCCACAAAGTTTGTTGCGTTTTGTGTTGTGATTTTTAAAATTTATTATAATTTTAAATTGCTAAGAAAAAAAAAAGTGCTACCGCTTAAATTGCCAATTGGCTGGTAGGCTTCTTGGTCGGCGTTGTTTCTACCATAATGGACTTAATTTTATTTAAATTTTTATTTCTCCTTAATTGATTTATGTCCGTTGCTCATGTTACATTAGACTGTCAGTGGTGATTTCAACGCTAAATGGAGTTGTAATTGTTATTGACTGTAAAGTTTATTTATGCATTTGTGCTAATTCAATTTTGCTGGTTTCTTTTTTTTCGTTTTGAAAATGTTTTGTATTTTTGTTGCTGATATCGATATCTCTCGATATGATGACAATTCGATAGATGTAGTTAAAGTTAATGACAACGCAGCAGTGACAAATTAGATTTTTGTATTATGTGTAACAAATCGAGTGACCTTATTTTCAAGAAATGCGATCGGTTTTGGGGTCAAAGTAGAAGTAAAGTTAAACCAATTCATGATTAGCCGTTAATGTCGGCATAATGTCGAAGCAGTGTTTGGTATACGATTCCTACTATTGAGTGATGATAGTTTACAGCAGAGCCGAAAAATTCAGCTCCTCCTCAATATAAAGCTCTCACTCCGAGTTTAAAAAAATTAAAATCTAGGGCGAATTTAATTTTTAAAATTTTCGTTTATTTAAATCGCTCCCGAGCGAATCAAATATAAAAAATAAAATTTCGATTCGGAGTTTAATTTTTATTTTACTGGGAGTGAAAGTTTTATATTGAAGAGGAGCAGAATTTTTCGACTCGCGAGTGGAATTTTTTTTGAATGTGGACATACATACGAGGCCACTGCGACAAAAATCGATTGAAATGTTGTGGAAAGTGCGGAAAATAATCAACGTCTATCAGAAAAGGCACAAATAATTAAAAAGAGTAAAAAATCGGATGGAGGAATGGGGAATGCACCTATATTAAGTAAATAGTATATGTGGTGAAAAACAACAAATAACGAGATCATTAGTATCGAATGATTGGGTCTACAGGTCGACTAATTATTGGAATATAAGTTTGAATAAAGCTTCTAAAGGCAGACCAACATTTGTTTTGGACAATGACTGGAGATATATTAAGCATAGTGCACGTTGTTTAAATGGGGTAAAAATTGGCGAAAAAGAGTTAGACTTCAAAATGCAATAAAAATCGTTTGGAATGTTTACAAATAGTATCCAAATGATTTTTCGAGCATTTTTTAGTTTTCTCCTTTTTGCCCCTTTTGATGCAGATACACGATTTTTGCCTCATTCCTAACGTTTTCAAACGATTTTCTCGTATTTTTTAGTTTTACCCTTTTCGCCCCTTTGTACCCTTTTTTTAACCACATTCACTCTTTTTGTCCTGCCTTATCCAAACGATCTTCCTCGCATTTTAAAGTTTTACTCTTTCCAGCCCCATTTTACCCTCTTTACCCCCATTCAATATTTTCGAACATTCCTAACCTTTCCAAATGATTCTTCTCGAATTTTTAAGTTTTACCCTTTTCGGCCCCAATTTGACCCTTTTTACCCCCATTCAATATTTTTACACATTCCTATCCTTGCCAAAAGATTTTGCTCGTATTTTTAAGTTTCACCCTTTTCGGCCCCCATTTTACCCCCATTCAATATTTTTGCACATTCCTAACCTTCTAAACGATTCTTCTCGCATTATTTAGCTTTACCCTTCTCGGCCACCATTTTACCCTTTTTACCCCCATTCAATATTCCCCTTTTCGGCCCCCATTTTACTCTTTTTACCCCCATTCAATACTTCTCCACATTCCTATCCTTGGCAAAAGATTTTTCTCGCATTTTCAAGTTTTACCCGTTTTGCACCCCCTCTCTTTATCCGTTTTATCCGCATTCACAATTTTTGCCCCAATCCTCTTGTGTGCAATCCATTTTCTCGCATGTTCAACATTTACCCTTTCGCCCACTTTTTTTACTACATTTCGAATAGTTGCGTTCATAATAATTCGATACGACTTTTGTCGCATTTTTAAACACCTTCCCACCCTTTCCATTCTGAAAACCTTCCCATCATTTCAAAAAAATTTTCCCGTATAATCAAATTTTCACAATTTGTTGCCCGCTTTTCTATTTCTTCACACATATGCACATTTTTCCTATACTTACGCATTTAATAATTACAAAATATTATGAAAATTGACTCGCGAATCATTCTTTTTGAATTAAATCGGTGGCGAGCAATATTTTAAAATCTTTGGAAATAAAACTTCGGCTCCCAAGCTAAAAATAAAACTCGGGAGTTCAAAAGATTTAACTCCTCAATGAATTAAAAATTAAACTCCCTTGGCGATTTAAAGTTTTCGTGCGAATCGAAAATGAATGGCTCTCTCTACTCTGGTATACAGTCAATTGTTGCGCTTAATGTTAATGTGTTAGTTGAAAGGTTGATAAGGTTAAAGCTAAAATGTTTTGTCAGTGTGTTGCAACTAAATAAGAGTGGGCAAAGGAAAAAAACGAATTAACAGCTCTTAGGTCAAAAGTGATACATATACATATACTAGTCCTGAGACTTTTAACTTATCTCAATTACTGTCGCAACTTCACCAGAACAAACAACTTGGCTTTTTTGAACAACACATAAAATTTCATATTATTTGACACCTCCTGTGGAACAACAGCCTAAGTCAACATAAGTTGTTTTGACTAAATAATACATGCTTCTGTTGTTTAACAACCATATAACTTATGTACACGCTGGAAAAAAACGGTATCTGTAACATATTCTCCCAAACATATTCTGCATGAACCACGTATATGTTTGGAACACACTCCAAACATTCATATATTTGAAAGTTCTAAACTCACTTGTATTTAAATGGAAACATTGGACTATTTACTGGCAACCATGTATGCTTTTACGTGGAAATATGTACGTGCTTCATTCTAAACATCGATATAGTAACATGGAAGCATTCGCGTGTTACCTCCCAAACCTCATATACTTACGTGGCAACAAGTGCGTATTTCCTCCCAAACATAATAGAAACAAATAATTTTTCGATTTCAATATATATAAGTATAGTATATATATTATATATGATAAATAATTTTACCAATATAAATCTACATTTATAACTAATTAGTAATAAAATTAGAAGATTTAAAACGTCCCTTTTTACATTTATTTGCATTGAATGCGTTATTTGCATTTTTCATGAAATGAGAAACTGCTTGCTCTTTTAATTCTCATTTCTCTCGTGTCTCTCAGGTTTTTGCCAGAATGTTTAAACTTCGCCAAACGATAGATTTAAATCATGGTTATCACTATGGGTTGGGACACAAACACTATACAAAGCTCGTCCATACAAGCCAAGCGTTCAATTTCACAAGTGCCGCGCAGCTCCAATTTTCGCAGTAAAGACTAGGGCGAGACAAAAAAAGGACTTCACGTTGTTGCCCTTTTCAGTTCCTATCCTCAAAATCGTTTATCACTTTGGTCGCCCAGATATAAACGAATGTCATATATACAAAAACCAACGAACATCACATACCATTTAACCGTCCGATCCTTTATTTATTATTTTTTACTGATCACAAATATTTTCTTCTAATGTAACATTTGATATCCTCTATCCGATGAACCACTGATGGCGTAGCGCAATAACTCCCACATGAAATAACTCCCATCAGAAAAATGAAATAAGTCCCAAAAAATTTCCATACAAAAGTGGAGTTATTTCATAGTAGGACTTATTTCGTTTTTTTTGGGAGTTATTTAATTTTTCCTGCTGGGAGTTATTTCATAATGAATTTCATAATGAAATAACTCCCAATGTTATGACAATGAAATAACTCCCAAAAACAAATTACCGTTTGTACAAGGCCCATATAACAAGTACTGTAGGAGAAGTCTTGAGACTTATTTCACTTTCATTCATTTTTTGTGGAACTTATTTCATTTTTTCGTTATTGGAAGTTATTTTTATTTTTTTTTTATTTTTATCAAACCAACACTCAGGGGATGCCCCCTATAAATGCAGTGCATTGTGTTGGCGAAGGAAAATTGAGGTAGTAGAGGGTGGAAAGAGGGAGTAGTGTTTGTTGATATTTGCCTTGAATGTTTGTATGTCACAATTGGTGGGAAATACACTAGCCGGAAGTTTATTCCACATACGGACTGTACGGCTGAAGAACGAATTTTCTCTATAGTGTGTAGTGCGGTCAATCGGCCACTCGATAAAAAACGGATGAGAGTTCCTGGAAAGCCGCGTACTTCGGCTAAATATCCTCACGTCCGGCATAAGTTGACGGATGTCCGAGGAACACATACCGTGGAAATATCGATAGAACAGTGACACGCAACCCACATTTCGACGATGCTCAAGGGAGGCAATAGAGTTGGATACCCTACTGTCCCCTATTAACACCGTCGCTCTCCTCTGGACACGGTCGAGAAGGTCCAAAGAAGTCCTAGGAGCACCTGCCCATATATGGGAGTTATACTCCATCTTCATCTTCATCTTCATTTTTGGTTGAAATTATTTCGTTGGGACTTATTTCATGAGAGTTATTTCATGTCGTAGTTATTTCGCTACGCCACCACTGATAACTGAATGCAAGACATCAGCTAAAATAAAAAACACACACTTCATCTGCAATGTATACGCGCATTCAGGAATATTTATGAATCACTGACTGAAAGAATTATGGAACAATACAGTTACACACTTTTATTCTTTTCTCTTCGGTGCAACAAACACAGCTGTATTTGTATCATAAACACAGATATATTTGCATCACAAACACATATATTATAACATTTTAATCATTGTGTCTACAACCTGTAATATTAATTAGCAAACACCAAAATACAAAAACCAAGCAACAAAAACTTAACTTACTTAATCAACCAAGCGCATTTGCTATCCTCTGTCCGATATATGAAACCAAAACGCAACAGATGTAAGAAAATTACCCATTTCAACTGCAATTTAAACACGCATTTAGGAATATTTATGAATTTTGATAGTGCTTCTTTTATTCTCTTGCTCTCAATAGAGAGTAAATAGTATCCCAAACCCAACCATACTTGGGTCACAAACACAAATATTATAACATATTAATCATTGTGTCTCCAACATGTAATATTGAATAGCAACTACATTGTGTTTGGACACAAATATACTATACTTGCTACAAGCTCTAAACACACGTTATATTTGCATTAAAACAACCAAAAAAGGACAGAGTTTTCAGCGTGTAGACATAGGCGAACCAAAACAATCAACTAATATTTGGAAAACAGGCCTATGAGCATATAAGACGCCACTTCAATAAATTTTTGTTATAGGAAAACCAGTTTATATATAATATTTCCAAAATACCAGCTATTAATTGAGATAAAGCGCTGATCTATTATGTTTAGCTATATGTCCTAAACTAACAAATCGGTATATTTAATAATAAAATGGTATACTCTTAACTTATGGTGTCTCCAATCAAATACATTAGTTGTTTGGTGCCTCTTCATATACTTTTCAAAAATTACTAAACTTTAAAAATTGTCTGCTGAAAAGTATGACAAGTCCTTTTCCTGCTTGGCACAAATATGCCGCTATATAAGATTATAAAACTAATGATATTATTTTTTTTAGTTAATCCCAACACTCAAAGAAAATTTGTGAAATCAAAAAGAAAATTAATTTCATCCCAAACTACCTCTATAAAATAAATGAATAAATATTTTCCCATTACACCCCACGAAGGGATACGGGAGAGCTTCTCACAATCACTGAACTGTGCGCGTTCCAGTTTTTACTCACTGTTCGAGATCTAAATCTGTACAACGGTTCCGAGCGGTATTTTGAGAAGCTTTTTCATGGATAATTACTCAATAGTGTCGCCGTCACTAAGCGAGGTAGCCGACATCTAAGCAGGGATTGAACCCATATTCTCATGGACAAAAGCCGCGCACACTAAAATCTGCACCACCGACGGTCACTGACTGCCTCTATACACGCTGAAAAATTTGTCTTGTTTCTATTGTCTGGATGCAAATATGACGTGTTTGATGCTTGTCGGAAATTATAGTATACTTGTGACCAAACACATCGTGTTTGGTATTCAATGTTACATACTTAAGACACAATGATTAATAAGTTAAATAAATGTTTTTTTTTACCCAAATTTCCTCCAAATAAATATATTTGTAGTGAATTTGAGGAAAAGTATCCATAATTAAATTTTATGTCACCTTGTCTGTAAAAATAATTGTAAAGGCCATACGATTTTGACTTCGAATAAAACGATAATTTATTCCGTATATTTGAATTGAGTTATATTTTTACTTCATTTAAGTACAGACACGCTGAAAAATTTGTCTATTTTTATTGTTTGGATGCAAATGTTACATGTTTGCAGATTGTCCCACATACAGTATTCTTGTGTCCAAACACATTGTGTTTCCTATTCAATATTACATATTTCAGACACAATGATTAGTGTGTGTGATTAGACCGTTTTGTTGTTTTAGTAATTCTTAATATTGTCATCACTAAGATTGCAAAGAGATCGCAGATAAAATAGGCGTGTTTTGGTTACACCGCTTGCTTAGATTATCACTTATTTTGTATGAAGAGCTAAGCGATATTAAGCGGCACTTGAAGTTAACGCTTCCATTTCAGTCCTAAGCAGGTATAAAGCTACCAGTCTGGTAAAAATCAGAAAAGCAGTGTTGGATATCGTTATTGTGAGGTCAAAGATAAGGAGAAGAGTATGAACGTTTACAAGAACGATAGTTCAAGACAATAATATGCATTTCCGGCTGAAACAGGCAGAAAGTTGCCAGTATGAAGAAATCAGAAAACAGTGTTGGATATCGTTATTGTGACACAAAGACAAGGAGACGAGTATACTCATATTCAAGAATTACTACAAATCATCCGTTACAGCAAGACGATGATGTATATTATAATAAATTACCGCTAGTTTGGGGTTTTGGTTGCTATCAATCAAGCAAGCGATAATCTCTAGCTTGTAACGAAATCGCGCTCTAATGTTTTGTTCCAAGTATTTGGCTGGTATACCCTGGTTGTGGTTTGTGTTGGTAACACCCTGGATCAAATAACTGAACTAGATGTGTAGTTTTAGATCCATTGTTTGGCCCAAGCAAAGTTTATGAATGGCGACTATTACTTGCGTATGCCTATGCCCTATTTTGCGTCAATTAAAGTTCTAACAATCGTCAATATGAAGCATATTACACTGACATGCAAGGAAATAACTGCCACCCCAAACAAAGTGTATGACATTATAAGGTATTATGGCCGTCGGTGGTGCAATGGGTAGTGTGCGCGGCTCTTGTACATGAGATCCTGGGTTCGAACCCTGCTCGGCGGCGGTCACCTCGCATAGTGACGGCGACACTATCGAGTATCTAGCCATGAAAAAGCTTCTCAAAATACCGTTCGGAATCGGTGTAAAACTGTAGGTCCCAATCAGTGAGTGAAAACTGGAAAGCGCACAGCTCAGTGATTGTGAGAAGTTCTCCCCAGTCCCTACATGGGATGTAATGGGAAACCATTTATTATATTTTTTAAGGTATTATTTACGAGCAGTTAAAGGGCCGGTTAGAGCCCATTAATTTCATTTTATAAAGTGATTTGCTTCATGTTTTCACCCCAATACGATTTCATATCACGTTAATTTTAAAAGTCTTTTTACGATCTTTTAGTTAGCCCATTAGTACTGAAAGAAAACAAAAGTGTTTTAGGCCCATTAATTCAGGGTCTTAAACGCCGCCGCTCAATCGTTTTCTTTTCGTTCATTCACCACCATTGATGGATGGACGGTATGGCCTACCCATGGCGCCTAAGTGCTAATAAACTGTCCATTGATTTTATTACCTTTTCACTGTGTAGACTTCATTCATGCATTTCATTTTGTGCTTCGAAATATATTATAAATTTATTTTAATTTATTTGAAATCATAGACTTTTTTTCCTGGTGACCACAGAAAATGTATGCAATCGATAAATAAATTAACCTTTTTTGTGATATCTAATGGATTTTGCGGTTTCGGTTGGTGGATGATGGTCTCAATCTAAAGCGATTGCACGAAAAACTCATAAAAATTTTAATAAATTTGATATCATTTCTTAATTAGAGAACAGAAATATTGAAATGCAAAGTGGAAAGAGAAATCGCGACAGTCAAATGTTAATAAAACAAGTAATGTGGCTAAGTGGAAATATTGGAAGAAGTTCAAACAGTAAATTGATTTGAATTCGTTCACAGCAAAGGTACAGGTTATAGATCGTGCGTAAATTGAAAGCAGTAGTCGGATTATGTTGTTTTCGAAACGTTAAGATATCAAATGATGTCGCATTTAGATCGCAGTTTATAGCGACCAGGTTAGCGATGACCATGATGTCTAATCTTTGCCGTTTACACCACCCATTTTGAGATTAAATTGACATTTCAAGACCGGTATTCAGTTTTTTTTTGAAATATTCGTTGCTATAAGAATTACGTGCATTAGAAGTAGCGAAAATTTCATCAGCTGAAAATTTCGCTCACTGTTCATTTGCTAGGTACTCAGCTCTTTGTGAAAATTTAGTAGGGAAAATCAAGTTCAGGGTTGTTACGCTGAAGTTATTTCGTACGAAAACAATTGTTTGGAACTTGAATTTGGGCATTTCGATTAATTTAGTAAACAAAAGTAATACCACATGCTTTAGAAATAGAATGGACTGCAAAGATGAATTATTAATGAAATACTTGCAACGTAAATCAGAGATATGTGGCAACTCTTTGTAACAATATTTTCCGTTTAGAGAAAAGTGATAAAATTTCTACATAAAAACGAAATTTAAAACATACATTTCTACATAAACGAAAATTTCGCAAGACCTGAATACGGGGTTTCAGGTGGCAACTTTGAGCTTAGACCAACTTATATGAACTCCGTGCCGGGACAAAATTATCGAAGACGGCGGCACAATAGAAAAATTAATTGGCCGCACTTGATTATGTAATTTTTGTACAATTTTGTGATGTTTTTAAATAACTGCACCTTCAAAATTGGATCAGTCGGTCAAGTCGGGCCAGTCGGTCAAATCGAGTCACATTTTACACCGATGACAGCCAATCATGTCGACGGCGGCGGCAGCTGCAAGAAATTGTAATTGCGTCCTTAAATTTTCGACCGGCTTCAGTCTCAAAACCAATGTACTAAAGTAAACAGTCAAAATTTCTCATGGCACGAATGCCAACGAACAAACCGAGTGAAGCGTTACGACTCTCTGCTGTCTCTCTTACTCTCAATAACACTATCAAAAGGCTGCTCGTGTATTGAAATATTCAATGAAGAGAGTAAGTGAGAGAGCAGAGAAAGATTAACGCTTCACTCGGTCTGCTTAAGGAAGGGAAGTGTGGATTCCTACGAGCATCCGTGTTGCCTTCCCCTGGTAGCCAAGGTGTGTGTATGATATGATATGCAATTCAGAAAAAATCAATTGAAGTTCGTAAAATATCAATTGAAATTCAGAAAACATCTAATGAAATTCAGAAATTGGGAATTGTCATCAATTAAAATTCAGAAAGTATGTATTGAAATTCAGAAAACATCAAATGATATTCAGAAAATATCAATTGAAATTCAGAGAAATGTACATAACGAGATCAAACTTCAATTGAAATTTTTCTGAAATTCAATTTATATTTCCTGAATTTCTGAATTAACACTGTCTGAATTTCAATTGATGTTTTCCGAATAACAATTGATGTTTTCCGAGTAGCAATTTATGTTTTCCGAATTTCAAATGATTTGTTTCTGTATTTTAATTGATTTTTGTCTATATTTCAGCTTTATTTTACTAAATTTTGTAAAAAATTGTTTTTTCTGAATTTAAATTTATATGTTCTGATTTGAAATTCCATTTGAATAGTCCGAATTTTAATTTATATTTCCTGAATAACAGTTGAAAAGGGTATAGTAGATCAGCCAATAGGACTGCTTAAAGAAGGGAAGTTTTCATATCCATGGAATCTTTTCAAAGGCACATACCTGCTACGGAAGGAAAACAAACAATTCAGGCCTCATTCAGCAAGCGAGATATGAAAGTGTATCGAATTTTTCGTCAGCTTAGCAGAAGGAGCAAAGGAACATATATATTCCTGGTACGAGACGCCATAGTTTAATTTAAAGAAACTTCCTGACAAGCCATATATGGAGAATTCCCCGGCGTTTAAACTGCTGGGATCTCTTTGCTGGGAGGCTAGGATCTTTGCTAGTCCGGCACAATCAATAGTTATTGTCCCGGCTTTTATATAAATGTAAGATGGTAACCCTCAAGTATGAAGATAACTAACCTATGGTGCGATGAGCGAGTGGCGAATTGATAGTTGGGAGTCGTTGAGAAGTCGTCAGTCGAATCAGTTGGTATAAGTTGTGGCAGCAGTAACTCTCTTTCTTTTGTACATTTATCAATATTTCCTTCGGGCCTTTACTTAATAAAGAATATAATAATTACATCTCATTGTAATTATCTTTTTTACATTTGGGGGCTCAACCGGTTCTCGAAGGCAGGCTCTACCTGGCCGTTCCCTCTTGCGACTCCAGTTGTAGACCAGACATGTTCGACCTTATTTTCATCTAGAAATTCTACGTATGCATTCGAAGTGAACGCTGCGCCTCTGTCGCTTATGATGCGCTTGGGGAACCCAAAAACATCGGACCACTCCTTCAGTTTTTTTATCACTTCCTCCTTCCCATGGACGCAACGTCGAAGAAGTACAAATACATCTTGGCCATGGTCGATGGTTTTTCAAAATTTGTTTGGCTTTTTCCAACTAAGTCCACAGGGAAGGAGGAAGTGATAAAAAAACTGAAGGAGTGGTCCGATGTTTTTGGGTTCCCCAAGCGCATCATAAGCGACAGAGGCGCAGCGTTCACTTCGAACGCATACGTAGAATTTCTAGATGAAAATAAGGTCGAACATGTCTGGTCTACAACTGGAGTCGCAAGAGGGAACGGCCAGGTAGAGCGTGTCAATCGTTCAATTCTCTCGATTATCTCGAAGTTATCAGCAGATGAACCAACCAAATGGTTCAAATATGTGGCACAAGTACAAAAGGCTATCAATTCTCACGTACACAATTCAACACAGTCATCCCCGTTTGAGATCATGTTTGGCACAAAAATACATCACCAGGCCCAAACTCGACTGCTGGAGCTGTTAAACGTGGAAATGGTCGCACAATTCAGCGAAGAGAGACAAAAACTACGCATAGAGGCAAAACGCAGCATCGAAGAAGCACAGCACACCTACAAAAGAAACTATGACAGAAAATGACGCCATGAATACGGTTACAAGTTAGGGGATCTAGTGGCAAGTGCGTTTCTTGGACCCTATGAAATCATTAATGCTAAAGGTAACGGGCGTTACGAAGTGAAAAAAGCGGCAAGCGTAGAAGGTCCAAACGTAACGAGTACGAGTGTGGATAACATGAAACTATGGAAATACGTGGCTGAGAACGAAGAGCTTATATCATCGGGGACAGATGATGAAGATCAGGAGGGCCGAGTGTAAGATGGTAACCCTCAAGTATGAAGATGACTAACCTATGGTGCGATGAGCGAGTGGCGAATTGATAGTTGGGAGTCGTTGAGAAGTCGTCAGTCGAATCAGTTGGTATAAGTTGTGGCAGCAGTAACTCCCTTTCTTTTGTACATTTATCAATATTTCCTTCGGGCCTTTACTTAATAAGGAATATAATAATTACATCTCATTGTAATTATCTTTTTTACATAAATCTGTATAAAACTGTACTTAGCTCGATAGAGAGTATTTGCAAAAGGCAAACTTACAATTTTGAAAAGACTTTGGAAGTAAAGGGTGTCTGACGAATGTTACACATTTTAAATTTACTGTAATTGTTTTTGTGCAAGTGGCAACTCTGAAATTTGGCAGCTGTCACATGCGTTTATTCCGATTATTAAAAATGGAGCGCTCGCAAACTTCAAAAAATTTTCTGTCGAGAAAGTGCACCTAATGTGTCGAAGAGTAGTCAAACAATTTGAAAAAATCTGGGTCGGGACAGTAAGACTTCTGTGGGTCAACGTACCGGTCGGTTTGAAAACATTGCAGCCGTAAACGAGAGTGTCGACGAAAACCCGAAAACATCAATTCGGCATCATTCTCAACAACTTCAAATTTCACGAAGCACTACGCAGCGAATTTTGACTAGAGACCTCCACTTTCATACGTACAAAATTCATCTTACTCAGGAGCTCAAACCAGCAGTGAAGTCAATGAAAATTTTTCAAAAAAAGTGATCTTCTCCGATGAAGCGCATTTCCTTCTGAATGGCTTCGTGAATGCACAAAATTGTCGCATTTGGGGCTAAGAAAATCCTCATGCAGTCCATGAGAAACATCGAGCAACTGTCTGGTGTGCAATTTGGTCAGGCGGCATAATTGGAACTTACTTTTTTGAAGATGAGACCGAAATTGCAGTGACTGTCAAGGGCATTCGATAAAGGAACATGATAACGGAGTTCTTGTGTCCTCAACTGGACTGCATGGTTCTGGACGATATGTGGTTCCAGCAAGACGGCGCCACCTGCCATACAGCGCATGCCATATATCTCAAGAAATTTTGATGCCAACTGGCCACCATGATCATGCGACTTAAAGCCGTGCGATTTCTTTCTTTGGGGGTTTGTGAAATCTCGGATTTATGCGAGTTTTTAATTTGTGATTTGTATGGGACCCCTTTACCCAATCCCCACCCTTTACCCAATTCCGCCCATATTTTGATAGTTTATTTTTGTCGTCGCCATTAGTTTGTCTGCGAAGTTTCAGCTCGATTGGATCACGAAAAAAGGGTAAAAAATCAATCCAAAGTTTTTCGGTGCGGTGCTTACAGACAGGTGAAGTTAATATAAAGAATTTAAAAAAGAATAGTTTTTGTGCTGAAGGCCCTTTTTTTGCTATTGCACTTTCTTTTTTCCGACATCTGCTTTAACATTAGATGTAATATTGTTAAAATAAATAAAGCAATATTTAGTTCACTGAATTAACTGTTTTTGTTTCGTCATAAACAGACCGACGACAAAAAGTATTGAATAGTATAGAGAACTTATTGCACTCTTTTTCCGCTCTCATCTAGAGAGTCTGAGTAAAAGCGCATAAACGAGTCTTATTGTCTTTCTAGAATATTTCAATATAAATGCACCATTTCGACAATGTTTTTTTTTTGTATTTGTATTTATTTATTGTGTTTATCCTGTACAACAAGAAAATCTTATAATTATAGTACAGGAATTACTGTCAATTCAAATCAAAATTATGAATGGAACAAGTTATGACAAAAGGACAGTAATTCCTTTCAGTGCTTTTGAGTCATACATTTCGTTCCGTGACATCTCTATACTATTCAATACTCTTTGGCGACGACGACCTGCTTGTTTGTTTGCTGCCGCTACATCAATCCCATAATAATTATTTTCAGGCGGGGAGTATTCTTGCACAACAACCACTTATGTGATGCTCACGCTGTGTGTTGTTTGCATGTGTTCACTTTGATAGATTGCCCTACGCGTGCCTATTGATGTTAACACATCAAAAATCACGACCACCTCGAAAAATACGTGTTTTTATTTTATTTTAAAACTAAAAAGACCTCCTTCATTACTGTAAGCCCCTACTGTGATTACGGGTTGTCTGGTTAAGGAATATTATCAAAAATTAGATAAATTTCTTATATGAAATAAATTCAAGCATGTTTTGAACTCAAATTTCCTATTCTGAGTATATTCTAAGGACAGTAGGATGACGTTTCGTACACTGAATAAATGTTCTTTGTAACATTTATGAAACATTTTGCATTAGAATCAATGATCCTACATGCTGAACAAAACGTGCCCATTAACGTTATGCAGGAACCATGTATATGTTTGGAAGATTGTTTTCATGATTTTCTCTGTTGCCTGTCACGTTTTTGTTTTCAACAATGAAAGCCATATTTGAGCTATAAAATCATATACTAAAGATCAACCATAATTATTTTCGAATATTTAGGTTCAGTGTATGAAATCTACTTATAAATGATTTGTATCATTAATGGGGCAAATTAATTATATGACAATTATAATTTGTAGATTAATTTGAATTACCTTTCGAAATGCAAATTCAAAAAAAATTTCAATACCATTGGCAATTGTACTTATTTTCAAAGCATTTCCTTCATATCGGGCAATTTTGGTTTTCAAATATTTTATACAGTACAGGTTTATGAATTTGCAAGTACTATGAGGCCATATCTATCAAAGCCACAAACCTCTACATATAAAACACTTTAAAAACAGAATTGCCAGCAGTCAAACAAATTCAAAACAATCTAAAGCATTCCCATATTTCATTACAATTGGCATCCGATTCCACAACCTGCATTAGCATTGCCTGAGCAAATGCAAATTCAAAATATTTTAATTGCCATTGTGAACAATGGTAATTCTTTTGCATTTGCATTAGATAAAGTAATGCAAATTAAAATCCAATGCAAATTAAAAAAACCCATGAATGGTTTGTATAAATTTTGGTAGATTGTTCCTACGATCAATCGTAGATATTTTAGATGACATTTGGGCATTTTCACAGAAAGGTCCACTGTTTGTCACATTACGTCACCCACGTTCAGTGTATATATTTTAGGGACCAGGAAGTTTGATTGTTTTCTGTTGTTGTTTGACAAGGGTGGCTTCATGTAACATAGAGTGGCACTTTCGGTGGAAATGTCTATATTCTGTATTCACGTGTTTTACTTTTGCCAGATCTGTTGGTCTAATAATAAGCATTTTATACGGGAAAATGTAAGGATAATCGAATGTATATTTTAAGGAGCTATTCCAGCGACAACCACTTGAGTTAGCCTATTAATATAATGGCAATCTTTCTCTGTGACGTGGAGGCTATTCCAGATCTTAATCAACTAGTTTTTTTACGTCATTTTTACGTCAACTCCCCCTTTTCAGCACCTGCTGTAAATTGTTACAAATTTAATTACATTTAATTTACTTGTTTTGCTCTGCTGTCCTCCCCAAAATCAATTTCAATATTTTAATGCATAAATTTTAACTACGATTTTGTTTCTCTTACCATTTTTAGTCTGAGTTTCAGCCGTCAATTTGACTGGTTGTTGTTTTCGGTTTTATTTGGCTGTTAGGCAAAAGTGTGAACTTCGTTTACAGCCTATAATTATATGGTTATTTTTTTCTTCAACATTTGTGGTTTGAGCGGTAAAAAAAACTCATGAGTTTTTATAACAATTATAAATAGATTTTACCTGTAAACTGAGCGTTTTAATGCAAAAACAAAAAAAAAGATTAAAAAAAAACACACATTGAAAACGAATATTATATAACAAAACAATTATGATTAATCGATATTGGGAAAATTGATATCTGTTACCATAAAGGGGTCGTCGCCGAAATGAAGGTAAATGCTGTAAATGTAATACTATTAAGGCAAAATCAGGCCATAAATTGCTTAAGAAGAACGAAGAGAAGAAACGTGATAAACTTACAACTGTTTATTGGTTTATGTGTATGTGTGTGTTAGTAGAACATAAACTTTAATGGAGAACGAGAAATATAAATATAAATTCCGAACTGTGTCTAGGGAACAATTCTGATGGAAAGCAAAAGTATTTCATAGAAAGTTTACTGGGACTAAAAGCAAAAGTTGTTTATAGTACAGGCCGCGAGTTAAGATCGAAAGTTGTTCATTAAAAAGCCGGTGCAGATACCAAAAGCTGTTAAAGGGGAATATCTTGTCTTAGGGTACAATATTTTCATAGAGTACACTGAAAAAAGTAGCATCGTCACTTTGATGTACTAATAACTTTGGATGAAACTGAATGTGAGATAACTAGAGATTGGCGCGTGCCAAACGATTTCGAGGGAACTGTTAGTATTCTTTCGAAAGTTCTTTTTTCGACGTAAGAGTACTTTTTATAAAATAATTAAATAAATCTGTATTTACACTGAAAGATTAACGGGCTGTTTGTAGAACATATAACAAATGTATTTAATCTGCGTACGGTTTGTGAATATTTTGGTGTAAATGCAGTGAAAGCTTTAAATACATATAATTCAGTCTTATGACCCAAAAATAACAGTAAATAAAATTTCGATAAGCTGAGTTTGACAAGGTCGGCCCTTGATATAAAAACCAAAATTCTTGCAATTCCAAGTGCTACAACCTCACTTATTTTTGCCATGTGTTGTATTTAAAAACCTCTCACATACAATTTGGTGAATCAAATGCGAAACTACTCTTATTGGACCAAAACGTGTAGGGGACTTTTTTAAATCGAAAGGAGGTAAACAATTTCATATCCACTACAAATATCATCCCTGTCGTGTGGTGAGTGTTCGTGAGTACCACTTTTGTGCGAGTCACGCATACTTTCATTTAAATTCGATTTTATTACTACTTTGTTGGACAACTTTTTAGAACGCCGTTCCTTATCGCACGTTGTGCGATGGGGGCTAAATGAAAAAAAATTAAACAAATTTTTTTGGATTTTAAATATTATTGACCGATTTTTGTTAGTTTTTTGGTTAACGTAGGAGAAGAGAAATTCATACTACAAGCTTACAAGTCATAAACATTTTGCTAATTGAAAAATGGTTAGTTTTTGTTGGTAATAATAGACAATTCAATTCAACGCACACTCACTGGCATGACTAGTTTCGAACTCCGTGACAAGTTCATCATCCGATGCCTAACTACTGTATCTGAATTGCTACGATCGGTTGATCATCAATCGTATATATACAAACTCAATTCTGCAATACACATGTGTGAATTAGTATCGATCGAAGATCCCTAAGTATCAACATCACTGAAAGGCCTATAATTCCAACAACAAGAACAGACAGAATTTGTCCATCATGTTCTTCTTTTCCTCTTGCGTTGTAGTATGAATTTCTCATATATTAACCAAATAAACAACTTTTGCTGTAACACTATTATGCTACAACCCACTATTATCAACTATATTGTTTACTTTTGCTTTGGTTTGTGTCTAGACTAACGGCTTGGATCAAAGAGGAGAAATTAACTAGATGTCTCACATATAATGGGAAATTTCTTGTTTAATTTGAAGATTTGTTGGTGGAGCCTGTGACCAATATTTAGTATATATTGGAGTTTTGAACCCAAGAGAAAGAAAATTTAGAAAGACCAAGGTGAAAGAAGTTTAAAAAGAGAAATTTTTCTTAAATAAGTGCCTTTTCTTAAAAAAAGTAAATTTTCTCAAAAAAAAATACCTATTCATATTCTTAAACGAAGTACTTTTGCTTAAAATAAATACTTTATCTTAAAGAAGTACCTTTGCTTCAAAAAAGTAAATTTTCTTACAAAAAGTACCTTTTCTTAACAAAGACTTATTTTAAGAAATAAGTACCCTTTCTTAAAAAATTAATTTTCTTACCTTGTCTTTAAAAATTACCTTATTTGTGAAACAAACTGACTTTTCTGTATATAAGTACCTACTCTTAAAAATTTACCTATTCTTGAAAAAGGGCTAATTTTAAAAAAAATTCCCATTTCTTCAAAAAATACCTTCTCTTAAAAACAATATATTTTCTTGCAAAGATGCCTTTTCTTAAAAATAAAATAATACCGTTTCTTTGCTTTTCTTGAGAATAAGTCTTTGCCTTTCTAAAAATAAGTAAATTTTCTTAGAAAAATAACCTTGCCCCAAAAAGAGTACCACTTCATTAAAAAGTACCTGTCCGTAAAAAAATACTCTTTTAAAAAGTTCAAACTCGTATAGCTTTTTCGAACAGATAGTACATCTTCTTAAAAATAGTAACTTTTCTTAAAAAAAACATTAGCTTTTAATAAGGACTTTTTCGGGAAAATATAATACATATTCTTACAAAAATTCTTACTTTAAAAAAAAATTAATTCGATAAAAAAGAATGTTCTTAAAAAAAGTTAATGCTTTTAGAAAAATATCTTTTCTTAAAGATCCATTTAAATTATCGTATTTTTCAACGGGCGCCCTAGGCGTGTTGAAGCTAACTAGTACATAATATATAGCGAAAGGAACTTCGTTCCAACCGGGTGTCCCCTGGCACCTCATTTACATTTTTTGGGAAGGCTTCTAATGACATTCCCCCCATACGCGCTGTATAATCTATCTCTTTTGTTGTTTGGATGCAAATATAACGTGTTTGCAGCTTCTAGAAAATATAGTGTACTTGCGTCCAAACACATACCTGTTTGAAATCGAAAATGTGCATTTTCATTTATTAATTTTCAAATGTTTTTGAATCAAATCCTAACAATTAATGAGAAATAAATATATTAGGTTAGAGTGACTGTGAGTTGCTCCCAAGAAAGCTCACCCAAGTAGCAGTGATACCGTTTTGAATATCCACGTTACCCTGAAAACAAAATAAAGAAAGAATGTGCCAGTAATAAATTAAGGTTACCCACATATACTCAATTAGTACTGTTAATGTATCTTATGAGTAGACTGAGTTCAATACTGCCCAGTTCCTGAATTCCTTCAAGAAAGGGGATTCCCAAAGCTGTCTTCCTTATATTTGCCACGGCGGCACTGTAGGATACAGTGTTCAAGCGATTCCGCCATAAGAATGTCGTCACAACTACGACTGTAGCGTCTGTGTTGTATTTCCATGCGAGCGTGAACACTTGTCATTCTGGCTGTTGTATTTCTCTTCAGAGTCATCAGGAACTCGATATGCGACAGGTAGCGAGTTGTCTCAATCACGTTACCCACCACTTTTTGTGGGCTTTCAATCACGCTTCGTCCATCCGCATTCCCATTCCTAGCTAGTTCATCTGCGGCTTCGGTTCCGGCCATATTCGTACGACCCGGAACCCACACTACGGAAAGTCTTGTCGTAGCGTCAGTCCCACCTCACGAATATATCGATATATTCTCCTCCGAGATATTCACACTCTTCCCTACTATAACGTAGTTTCACAACTGACGACACGCCTCCAATATTGCCATTACTTCCTCTTGGAAGATTCTGCTAAAAACAGGGATACCTATTGACAGTGTTACACCCAGTGACGTTGAGTAAACCCAAGCTCCCACTCCACTATCCGTCTTAGATCCATCCGTAAAAATTTCTATGTCAACATCCTGCAATGGTGAGTGGTTCTCCCACTCTTCTCCGTGTGATATGATTGTTTTGAAGTTTTCCGGAAGTTCAACTCTGGACTAGTATAGTCCGTTCTGACCCCAATAGCCAAATTGCACCGAATCTTTCTGTGCCCATAGCTTCGTTGTGTCCGGAATTTTAGTTCCCTAAGCCGCAAAGCACTCTTTGTCGCTAAACTCTTAGGAAACTCCTCAATCGGAAGCAAATTCATCATCGTATTGATATCAGCAGAGGCGCACGTCCGAAATGCTCCTATCACGTCAGCGCAAGCTGTTCTCTGCTCTATTGACATTTGTTTATTTTTCTCTAAAACCGGCCACCATACTCCACAGGTCAGGGAGAGTTTAACCAGCGCCGTGTACATACATAATTCAGCATTAGGCCCCATGTTCTCCCAAATATTTTCTTGAATCTGAGAAGACACCTCTTTTATGTTCAGAATTAAGTTTCCACTTTAGATTTGAAACCAGAATTACACCCAGATACTTCGCCCTATCCAACATATCTAATTGTTAACCATTGAGTGACGTCAGCCGATATTGTGGAATAGTTTGCCTATTTGTGAACAGTAGGAGGACAGTTTTATCCAGATTAACGCCTCGACCACAGCCAGTGGCCCCAGTGCTGATCTCTCCCAAGATATTCCTCATGATTTTAATTATCACGGAGATAAAGGGAACGGTTACCATCACCACGACATCATCCGCAAATGTGATTACCCTTACCCTTCTGTTATCCAAGTCCACCGAAGAGTGTTCATAACCAATAGTCATAGTACTCGTATCGGTGATATCACCCCACCCTGGGGTGTACCCCTACATGCTGACCTAATGACAGATACCTCACCCCACTGAGCGCATATCCGCCTAGTCCACAGCATTGAGTCCATCCAACTCGCAATACTTTTTCCGACATTTATTTCTTTTAGCGCTTGTATGATACTTACGGTTTTCACATTGTTAAAAGCGCCATCTATATCCAGGAGTGCTACCATTATACGAGTGTATTGTTTATAGAAGATACTCCTTTCGACTGTGCTAACTACTTCGTGTAGCGCTGTCTCCATCGACTTTCCCTTCACACAGGCATGCTGACTGATCGCTTAGTCCCTTGTGATCTGATATGTTCATCCAAAATTCTTTCTAGAGTCTTGAGTATAAATGGTGAGAGGCTTACTGGTCAAAAATCCTTTACAGATTCATGGCCGCTCTTGCCACCCTTGGGGATGAATATGACTTTCACCCTTCTCCAACTTTCTGGGATGTGAGTTAATCGTAAACGGGCCGCTAAAAATTACCTGAGCTAAGGGGAAACTAACTTTATTCTCTTGTGTGACATAATCGGAAGTGTATCCGCAGTATTTTCGTCACCCACCTCCACTCTCGACGATTTATACGCTATCCGGGAAGTGTGTATCCGGAAGTGGGATTAGGGTTTGACCTAGTGTCTCAGTCCATGACACTTCCAGTCTCCGTATGTGAGATGGATTTGTGTGATGCTTGGATAGAATCTTGAACAATCTGTAGGAATCCTTGAGGCTTTCAATCCGCTCAAAATATGGTTTCCATTCTATCATCTTGGCCTTTCTTATGGCCCTCTAATACTGTACTTTTTTTGAAGGCTTCCAGTCCTTGCTGATGTACACAATTAAATTAAAATTTTTCAGTCTGAAGTTTTTAAAAACTTGAAAATCTACATACACCACTTTTTCTATTGACACTCGGCATTGGCCTCTTAGCCAGAATCGGCCGTGACATAGTGCTGGCAAATCAATATCACAGTTTTACATAGATTGCCAGCCCCTTCACAGTTTATGTCACCTCAAGGAAAACTATTGACATGTCAAGAAGATGTCTTATATAAATTGGAATCAGCAACAGAATTTCGGTAGTTAAATTCAAAAATCAAAATCAAAATCGGTAGTTAAATTTTCAAAATTCATAATATACCAAATTTCCGCATTTGCTCAATTTAACTACCGATTTTTATCCTTTGCACTGCTAACCAGGCCCTAAAGAAATACTACTGATAATGTGTTCAAGATAAAAGTTCCAACTGGGATGGTTCAAGTTTCGATCCCACTCTAGCTCAAAATCGATTCTTAGAATTAGAATTTTGGAATTAAAGAATTTGCGATGACTCAGTTCAATTAAAACTAAAACGGGTTTAAAATTTGAATTGCAAAAACAAACTCACATAAACAATTCGCATAATCTTCTTCGGAACATAAACAAAACCTAAACTAAGAGCTGATATGAATGAAGACTGAAATGGATCGAAACATGGCCCCTGTAGGTGATCGGAATTAAGTCATCAATTAAAATACAAAAAAGTAAATTAAACAAATACATATACTAAGCGACTCGCATCCGCAAGTCGATACCCTAAAGACCAGCTCTTCAGGCAGTGGTCATCTTCGTTTCGTAGTTTAATTTGTGGTTGAACATCGAATTGAATTTTTTAGTCAATGCTTAACAAAACTTTAACCGCCCAATGTTGGTGCTTTATCCCTTAGTCAGAACCATATGATTTTGACAATCACATTGATTATCTGTTCATTCACGATCTGGGCTCTAAGCATGTGTACAAATACTCGAAACAGAAAATCATATCATTCTGACTACAAGTAAACCAACCCACATTGGGTGCTCAAATTATTACTAATCATTGAGCGAAAAACACAATTCGACGCTTAACCATAATTTAACTAAGAAACCAAAATGGTCAATGACTGAAAATCTAGCCATAATTGGCTTTCAATTTGCAGTAAGTTATCCGATAGTTGAATACCTACTTCTGGCCAGTTTTTCAGTTAGTGGTTATCTTCACTTCTTAGGTAAAATGTGGTTAAACATCGAATTGTGTTTTCATTCAATGGTTAACAATGATTTAACCACCCAATGCTGGATGGTTAACTTGTAGTTAGAACCATATGATTTTGAGAATTGAGAGATTGCATAAAATTCATGGCTCTGTTTTGAATATTTGTACACACACTTTGTGTCTAGATCCTCAAATTGTTGCGCCTATATAGTATTTAATACATTTTTTTTGTTAAAATTACTTCTATTTATTACGTATTTTTATTTTACATTATTTAATTGGGGTTGCTCCTCTTTGTTGTTGGGGTATTTAGACTAAAACAGTTGTTGTTTTTTCAATAAGAATAAAAGTGTTGCCTTAAAATCTGCAGTTCATTGATAATTGAGACTGACGGAATAACACAAAATATTAGTAATAAAAACTGAGTAACAAATTTGAAGAGGAACTATTAATTTTTAATAGTTCTCATTTGTATTTTTTTTTTTATTATTTTCTGTTGCTTTTTCGCACTTCTAAATCTATTGTTATTTTAATTCAAAAATCGATTCAAATTCTCTTATCCGCGGTGGTCATAAATTATAGTATTTGGTTTCAGTTCTTAGCTTTTATGACTTTCGATCGATATCAATGCGATTTAGAGATATAATAAACCCATTGATTTTGATTTTGAATTGGTCAAAATGTCGCTATTTGATTGCTGATGTTGAATTCTGTTTAAAAGTGGAACAAAAAACGGCAAACAAATTGAAATAAAATTAAGACATTTGGTAGCAGATTTACATTTGAAATGAAGATTGACTGACGCGTGGGTTGTTTACGAATATCAACGGAGATGGGGTTGTAGTATAGTTATGGAGTTTTAGGAAAAAATATTTAAAACAAACAAATATGAAGCAATTCGTATACCCCTTAAGTTGCATGACTACAGTACATGAGACCTTGGGTTCGAACTCCGCTCTGACCAACTATCATTTCAGTGGATGACGGCTCAGTGACGGCGGAAGGACGGTCATCTATATCGTCATATCAAGGAATTTGTCGTGAAATGTTTCCCAAAAAATCCTCTCGGGACCGGTGTAAAATTGTAGTTTTCAATCAGTGAGTATGAATCTACGAATCGCCCAGATCTGTGAACCTCTCTATTGTCCCTTTATGAAATGTAATGTAATTTTATATATTAAATTATACATGAAGGTGGGGTCTTACACGTAGCGTATTCAAGAGCTGCTTAATAGAATGTCAAACTCTTTATTGCGATTAAAATTTTGTTCAAAACATTTATTTTTTAAAATATTTACTACAACCAAACTATGTTTGGCGCAAGCAAAAGTTAATGCCAATATACTGTAACTAATAATAAAAGTAATTTGGGCAATAGCTCCAAAACTGTAAGATAGACAGTTGAAGAAATTCAAAACAGAAGTGAACTTTTTTCCATTTGAATGAAAGTAATAAAATTAGAATTTGTAAAATGAAAATTTTTTTATTCTTATTCTTTGAACGAGCTTAAGATCTCTTATTTGTTTTGATTATTTATCTCCAATATTTCGTCTCCACATTGGGCGACTTCTTCAGGGAACAAATATTATGTTTTAATAACACTGTGTGTGACCAAAAATCTGAATTGAGTGAAACATAGCGAACCTGCATACATTTGATACGCTGAATCTAATGGCATTTCCCGTTTTTCTCTACCACGTCAAAATTTCGAGATATTTGACCCCAAAGTTTGCTGGGATGTCAACAACTGTAATATTTTTGAGACTGAATTAGAGGCAGAACGCTTCAAAATTGAAGTTTGACTTCTGAGTAAGAAATGTAGAGGACCTTAAGAAGAATACCAACTTCAAGTTTGAACCCCCTCTCCCCCCCCTTACCCCTAATAACTCGACAAAAACATTATTATGAGTGGTAAGGGGGAGGAGAGGGGGTTCAAACTTGAAGTTGGTATTCTTCTTAAGGTCCTCTACATTTCTTACTCAGAAGTCAAACTTCAATTTTGAAGCGTTCTGCCTCTAATTCAGTCTCAAAAATATTACAGTTGTTGACATCCCAGCAAACTTTGGGGTCAAATATCTCGAAATTTTGACGTGGTAGAGAAAAACGGGAAATGCCATTAGATTCAGCGTATGAAAATTATGCAGGTTCGCTATGTTTCACTCAATTCAGATTTTTAAAGTGCAAAAATCACACACAGTGTAATTAACAATTCAAAAACAATTCAAAAAACTCAATATCACAAATTCTTCCTTTCAAAAAAGAGCGGAAAATAAAAAATTTTCTTTGTCAGTATGAAAAAATATCTCATAAAACAGAAGTAAAAATACACTTAAAGATAAAAATTAATTCACAAAATTATAAAATATTAACTTAAATACTGAAAATATCTATCTTATTTAACATTAATGTAATCATCCTAATTCCTATTAACTAAATGTCTCTAATTCTGAGCAATGTTCGCTATGTCTGTTTTATAGTTAGTCGTTAGTGTTAATGGAACCTTCATGATTTGTAACATTTCTAATGTAAAGGGTTTTTCAATAAGAGTGCTATGGTCGATGACATTATGTATGGAACTCGATTTCTTTTGCATGGCCACCACGGGTACGCTTGCAGAAGTCCAGACGCTGAACCCAATTTTCGACGGTTTTCAAGCATAACTGCTGCAATTTCACGTTCGATATTCGTACGAAGTTAATCAATCGTCGCTGGCTTGTTGGCATAGACCATAGACTTGACGTAGCCCCACAGGAAATAATCTAACGGCGTCAAATCGCACGACCGAGGCGGCCAGTCGGACTGGGCCATTTCGTGAGATAACACGTTCACCAAACTTGGTTTCCAATAAATTGATTGTGGCATTCGCTGTGTGGCTTGTGGCGCCGTCCTGTTTTAACCACATGTCCTCCAAGTCCATATTACCCCATTGGGGCCAAAAATATTCGGTTATCATTGAACGGTAGCGATTCGCATTCACAGCAATGTGCCGGTCTTGATCATCACGGAAGATGTACGGCCCAATGACGCCGCCGCACACTGGGAGAAATATCCAATCTAGCTGATCATATATAAAAAATTAAAGTAAACCAATTCTGAAACTTATATTGCACAATTAATCTTAGATAGTCACTCCTTCATATGGCGTTTCACTGTTAACGTAGAATACGTTATACGGTAAGGTAGGGGTGTTGATCTGGAGCACAAAATTTTGAGAAAATGTTTGTCAACTTTCACCCACTTTTACTTAAATATTTAAACATATTTTAGCAATTTTTATATGTTACTCAGTTTTGGTAATATGTTTTGTTTCGAATTACATTAAAAAAATTATATGTCTATATATAAAAGTTTTATGTAGTTAAGGAAATAAATATTTAAGAGCATGATATTTTAGACTTTTTTTGTACATGCCGCTGTTGTTGTTGGTTTGTAAATGCCGCTGTTGTTTTTGTTGTTGTTGTGAAATCAAATGATTTTGGCTTTGCTGTGCTTTGTTTATTTATCGAGCAGCGTATAAATGTGTGTGTGTGTACATTTCGTTTTGTTGGATCGGTCGGTTATTAGTTCGTTTTGGGGAAATGAAGGGAGGGGAGCGTGGACACTTGTGTGTGCTTGAAAGTTTACAGATCTTTGCTGTCGTTTGTTTACTTCTGCGAGCAGCGTGTAAATGTGTGTGTATGTACATTAATACAAAGGATTGGCGATGTATACGCTAACGTATTCTACGTCTGACCTATGCGCCCGTGTTATCTAACACAGGCTTGTTATATTTTTTTCCTTTCTTTTTTTATTTGTTCACTAATAATTTAAATACAGGGCAGTAAAAGTATGCAATGTAGAAGTAGTAAGGAATTGACGAATTTTAATTTCAAATTTCATGTGGCCTTGCATCAAGAGTTTTGGTGTATTATAAAGCTTGTATTTTTTTTTTTTGATATAATATGAACTGAGGTATTTAAGAATGTCATTTATTTTGGTGAAAGTCCTTTAATTAATACTCCAAGGAATAAGACACTTAGGGGTATATTTGAGATTAATTTCGAAAACGTGCAAAGAGATTCAAAAAAGTCTCCGCCTGTAACTGCCAAAATAGTTATTACATGTCAAAGTACGTTTAGTAATGAGCATGTGCAAAAAAAATTGGGTACCAAGAAGTGCCAGGGAATTTTATATCAATTTTTTAATACATTATCCCTATGCACAATTGCTTAATACTATCAAAAACCGATTAACTCTTTAATTCTTATTTATTGTCCTCCGGTATAAAGTATTACGTTTATATTGATTAATATTGCACTTTTATGGCTTTATTAGAAAAACGGCTTATGTTGTATCCGACATTTTCTTTTCATTTCAATCAGCTGTGCTTGACAACGCGAAAGAGAAAACAAATACCAAAGATGTGTTTATTTGTTGTTTTCACAAATATATGTGGTAATACTTGAAGAAAATGTCAATTAAATATAGAGAATGTTTCGAAGTTTGGTCCAATTCTGATAAAAGTATTAAAAACCATTTAGCGATTAATCATGTTTTTTCAAGAAAATGTACAAACATTTTGAAAATTGTAATTAGTAAGTGCAGCAAATTTAGTGTTAAATGGCGTGATTGCAAACGAAGCATTTCAGTTTTTAAGTCACGTCACAGACAGTGGTACATATGTACCACTGTAATTAAAATGTTTGTAGTGACAGACATTTTTCCATATAAAAAAAATCATTTTAACCTCTTTTTTCCTCCAAAATTTGAGATTGGTCCAAAAGAAAAAAATATGGGTCCGTTAACTTCGTCTTCTCTGTCACATAGTATTTTCTCATATAAAACATACGAAAAACTTAAAACTTGCACTTTCAAAGTTCAATGTTAATAAAACCTTCCTTGTGGTGCACCCTGTACTGAAACAGGGTGTCTGGAAATACATTGAATTTAAAAATTACGTATTCCTCTACAATCGCTCTATGCATTTCCTACTCCTCAGATCAACAGTTTAAGAGATATGGTTTTTGAATAGCTAGATTGGTGATTTCTCCCACTGTGCGCCGGCCCATAAACCGCACCAAACCGTAATTTTTTCGGGATGCAATGATGACTCATGGATTACGTGTGCATTTCTGTCTAACCAATAACGCATATTTTGCTTATTGACGAAGCCATTCAGCCAGAAATGAGCTGAAGATGATTTTCCGATGAAAATCCGAATCATTTTCAAGTTGTTGCTCAGCCCAATTCACGAACATACGACGCTTATGGTGGTCAAGCGGCTTCAGTTCTTGCGTCAATTTGATCTTTTAAGGATGTAGGCCAAGATCTTTTCGCAAAATTCGCCACAACGACGTCACAGAGATGCCCAACGCTTGAGAACGACGTGTGATATATACATTTGGGCTTTCTTGAACTGAAGCCTCAGCGGCAACAATATTCTCGACACTACGCGCACTTCTTTGTCTCACTGGCACGGGAACATTTTGTACTGTGCCTGTGGATTCAAATTTTTCCACTAGACGCTCAATTGTTGATCTGGTAGGACGATTATGACGACGATAAATTGGACGTAGCGCTCTTAAAATTGAGGCCACTGACTCCAAATTTTGGTAGTAAACTTTAATAAATTCGACTCGTTGTTGGCTCGTATATCTTTCCATGATGAAATGGCAAACCTTACTGAAGAGAAATGTCAAAAGAGCGGGAAAAAATATGGCGTCGTTTGCTGTCCCTATCGATTTACATTTGTAGCATCTCTGTTGAAAAATCCTTTAAATCTGCGTTTGTAATTGTTTTCTGTGTGCAGAATTGATGTATTGTCAAAATCAGGACAATGATAATGCGGTTTTTTGTGTAGAAGTGATTTTATTGTATTTCTGATGGGATTTGTGTCCTGCAATTCTAGTCTTTAGTCTATTTTTTATTATCCTTAAAAAATTATCCTTACCCTTACACGGTCTCGTATAAACTAAATTGGACCTTTAAAATTTATCTATTCTATCTTTTGTTCTGCTGAATAATGAACCTAAAGTATTATATGTCCTGTGTGCCACTGACTATTTCCTGTCATCAAAAATTTTCGATTTAGTTTTATAATTTTTCGGTTCAGTAACCGATCTTGTATTCATGTTTTTCCGGTTCTTATGCTGTCTTATTAATTTACAGATAAGTTGCATTGGGTACTATTGTCATTCAGAATATTTGTAATCCTTTCAATATTAATTCCGTGAAAATCTGTATCTCTAATATTCAAAACTCTCTCAATAAGATTTCTAGCAGAATTGATTATGATCCTCTTTGGATGTTTAGAAAAATAATTAATAATCCTTCCAGATGCTTCTGATACCAATCCATTTTTAGATTATTATCATTTCTTATTACTAATGTATCTAAATAAGGAATTTTAGAATTATATTCCTCCTCAATTGTAAATTTTATATCGTTATGAAATGAATTACATTTTACCAAAATATTATTAACTGCATTTTCCGAAATAATGCAGAAAAAATCATCAATATATTTTGTAATTATCCTTGGCTTCACATCCAATTTCTCAATACAAGAATCTAACAATTCCTCCATTACAATGTCAGCTACATTCGCAAATAAAGATACCACGTCAAGTGAACTAATTTTTTCATCATCTTGTATCCGTACATTTTTTATCCTTTCTCTAAAATATAAAGAATTTATTACATTATATTTTGAGTTCTCAGTTAACTTCTTAAGAATATTTGTAATATATGTATATACAGAGTTCATAAGATGGGGAATTAATAAACGAACATAATTCCGTTGCATTGCCTGTGCTGCTGCTGTCGGTGCATGATCGCGTGATACCTAAGCGCTACCTAAACGGTGTTAACCCTTGGACAAACACATGGTTCTGGCCAGGCATATTTCATTTTTTGCTACCTATGGCCCTGAACAGGAGAAAAAGGTAAAAAAAATGAAATTAAAAAATTTTCGGAAAATTTTTCACTTTTGCGTGCTACCTAAACAGTGTTAAGAATCATCTCTAGGAAGTTTATATGTTCCAGAAATTTGTTTATTGAGATCTTAGGTAAATTTTTGTAGATGATTGTTTCCTTGAATTTTGAACGGTTTGCTACCTATGGACCTGAACACGGGAAAAAAGGTAAAAAAAATCGAATTTTTTTAAGTTTTTTGCGATTTTGATCTGGAAGGTGAAGTTTTTTTGATTTTATATGTTCGCAATTTTTGACAAGAGCTACAACTTTGCCTCAGAGAGTAAATCGAAATTCTGAACGGTTTGCAAGATATGAGCCTGAGAAAATGATCACATTTTTACGAAAATGATACCGAGGCCCCAAATCTTTGGCGGTCCATAAAAAAAAAGTGCATGACGTTGGGAAAAATAGGGAGACACGGGTCTTTTTTTTTTTAGTCTTTTATCACGTAGTGGTGTCCGTATACGGTTATTTTTTTTCGTGTTGCACTGTGTATGTAATCACACTTATTCATAGCCACTGTAGTATTTCCCTTATCAGCATTTAAAATAAGTATATCCTTATTGTGCTTTAAGAATTTTCTAGTCATATTGACCTTTTCCAACATAAATTTATCTCTATTTGTCAATCTTTCTCTATTTAAATAGTTATCCACAATATTCGTAAATCTATTCCTCGCTATTTCCTGATCTTCTCTTTCTGTCAAAGTCTGTATAAAGTCTTCACCATCTGCTATCATCCTGGAAAATCTTTCCTTTTTATCGGAAGTGCGTGTTTTTGTCCTAGAGAGAGAACCCATTCCACCTCAGTGGGGATATTAACATCTGATTTGTTAACAAACCATTTCTTATTGTGCTTAATATCTAACTCCCTATCCTGCAATTTAATAAGGTCATTAAACTTCCTCTTATGTACCTCTTTAACCTGACAACCTAATATTATTTCTAATTGTTCCTGATGTTGAATAAATATGTTTAATTCATCTGCGGTTAAATGATGGCTCAAATTGGTAGTTATCCCTTCTAATTCTCTTGAATGTTGGTTCAATGATTCATGTTTCTGCTTTATCGCCAAATTTAGAATTTTATTCCGTAGTGATTGAATCATTCCTGTTATTGAACGCTTCATTATGTGTGTTCCATTTTCCTCAAAAAGATTAGAAATATTTTTAGTAGAATTCTTAATGAATTTAGGAATTATACCTGATTTCCGGCAGCGAACTAAAAAAGTTCTAGTGGGCTTTACTTTCATCATTTTGTTCTTAATAGTCTTATACCTATTGATTTTTCTTTTCATTTCCTGATCGGCTTTTAATTTATTGTATAAATTGTTGTAATTCATCTTCTGGTCTGATGGGCTCTCAGTTTTTATAATATATAAAGTTTTCCACGATATTCAATTGACATTATTCGTATTCTTTGAACGAGCTTAAGATCTTTTATTTGTTTTGCTTATTTATCTCCAATATTTCGTCTCCACATTGGGCGACTTCTTCAGGGAACAGACTATTTGGCAATACAATATTTTTAGTGGACAATATGGGGTTTACATTTTTTAATTGTTGCTAGTTCTAGATGGATTATCTCATAGTACATTAAATTCCATAAGTGATCCTTTTTGGAACAAAGTTCCTTATCGGACGTTGCGGGATGGGGCTAAATGAAAAAACTTTTTTTTAACACTATTATGCTACAACCCAGTATTATCAACTATATTAGGTACTATTGCTTTGGTTTGTGTCTAGACTAACATATGTTGGGAAATTTCTTGTTTAACGGGAAGTTTTCTGGGTGGAGCCTGTAGCCAATATTTAGCATATATTGTAGTTTTGAACCAAATGAAAAGTAAATTTAGAAAAGCCAAAGTGGAAGAAGTTTAAAAAAGAAAATTTTTTTAAATAAGAGCCTTTTCTTAAAAAAGTAAATTTACTCAAAAAAAAAAAATACCTATTCACATTCTTAAAAAAGTACCTTAACTTAAGAAAATACCTTATCTTAAAGAAGTACATTTGCTTAAAAAAAGTAAGTGTTCTTACAAAAAGTACCATTTCTTAAAAAAGTACATTTGCTTTTCTTAAAAAGTACATTTCCTTTTCTTAAAAAAGTACATTTTCTTTTCTTACAAAAGTACATTTTCTTTTCTTAAAAAACTATATTTTCTTTAAAGAGTACCTTTTTTGTGAAACAAAATAACTTTTCTTGAGATTAGTACCTATTCTTAAAAATTTAACTATTCTTGAAAAAAGAGCCAATTCTAAAAAATATTCACATTTCCTAAAAAAAAAATTTTCTTCAATAAAATACCTTCTCTTAAAAAAAATACATTTTCTTACAAAAATTAATTTTCTCGAAAATAAAATAATACCCTTTTTTTATTTTCTTGAGATAAGTAATTTTTCTTAAAAAAGTAACATTTTCCTACAAAGAGTACCACGTCTTTAAAAAGTACCTGTTCTTAACAAAAAGTACTTCTTTGTAAAAAAAAGTCAAACTCTTATGGATTTTTCTTACTGAAAGTACTTCTTCTTTAAAATAGTACCTTTACTTAAAAAAACATTTGCTGTTAATAATAGAAGTATGTAACTTTAGAAACCGAGCTTTTCAGAAAAATATAACACATATTCTTACAAAAAGGATCTAAAACTCTATTTTTTTTAAAAATACATTCTAGAAAGAAAATAATTGGTCTTTAAAAAAAGTATATCGTTTTACAAAAATTATCTTATCTTAAAGATCCATTGAAAATATCGTATTTTTCAACGGGTGCCTTAGGCGTGCTGGAACTAACTAGTACTTAATATATAGCGAAAAGAACTTCGTTCCAACCGGGTGTCCCCTTGACACCTCATGTAATTTGTATCTCTGTAGCACTTGCTCAACCCGAAATAACACCTGTTTGCTGCAATCACAATTCTCCGTTTGATTTCCAGGGTGACTTTTTTGCTTCTGTTCACGGCAGATCCGAGGTAAATAAATTCGGCCACTACCTCGAAATTATATCGGTTATCAATGTTCAGCCTTTCATTCAATCGGGTGGATGTTCTGCTTGGCGAAACAATTAATTTTGTCATGTCCTCGGTTTCAGCCAAACCCACTTTTGCTGATTCCTTCTCAATTCCCGAAAATACTGCAGTAACTTCTCGCAGATTTCGCCCAATGATATGTAATTCATCAGCATTATACAAGCAGCATGTGACTTTTGCTGCTGATAGTTTTAATCGAGTTGACTGTAGCTTTTCTCACGATGATCTCAATTAATATGTTGAAGAGATCGCATGATAAGGTGTCGCCCTGCCTGAGGCCTCGCCTCGTACTAAATGGTTCGGTGCGATTTTTACCAATCATTACTGCGAATTTCGTGTCAGTTAGTGTCATTCTTCAAAGGCGTGTCAGCTTAGCAGGAACACCAAGGTCCGACAGGGCTTGGTACAATTTTCCCCGTATCGGGCTATCAAAGGCATCCTTATAATCTATAAAGGAGGTGGTAGATGTCTATTTGTTTTTCGTAGGTTTTCTCCAGGATTTGTTGTAATGTAAATCTCTAGTAGATATATGATTTCCAAAGCTAAAGCCAACCTAATACGGTCCGATTAGATCGGCAACAAACTGCTTTAGTTATTCCCACATTACGCTCGAAAGGATAAAATGCTTATTCCACGATAGTTGATACATATACTCGGGTCGTCAGGACATAGTATGCTAAGGTTCCAAGCGTCGAGCGGGCATGGTTTTGTCTAGCCAGATTTTGTACATAAGCTGATGAATGCACATATCCAACTCTTAGTCTCAAGCCTTAAACGGCTTAGCCGGTAGTCCATCGGCATTAGACTCTGCACATCTGTGATACGATTTTCGTCCTTATCTCTGCAAGTGGGCGGCCCTGATCCATGGCGTAGGTTTGGCTTAGTACTTTTTTACTGGCCTTGTTCTTCCTTCTGTAAGATTCAATTGGCTCACTCTCGCGCTGTCTTCACCACCCTCTTTTCTTCTTAAGCAAACGCTGTGTCACGGCTCCCGTTGCAACTGACTGAAGCATTGCCATACGTGCAACGTTCTTCTCATCACTTGCCAGGCAACACTTTTCATCGTGCCGGTGTTTGTTTTTAAGCGGGGTTTCATAACCAGGTACAGTCTCTGCAGCAGTTTTCATAGTGTGGGAAATGTACTTCCCCTACACTTAAGGATCAAGAGGCATAAGCATAATCGAAAAAGACAGCACAATTTGGAAAAATTTATTTTTATTTGTAGATTCACACGAAACGGCATTGACGGCGGTTGATTAAAAGTGCCATTGTCTTTATAATTGTCTGAACGGCTACGTTACACAAACATTTGTTCTCTTCTTTGGCAACTAGTGGAAATTCTCAATAGTCCTGTCTCGTGTTAATGTAGGGTAGACTGTTTTTCTTTACGCAATGAGTGTGTGTTAGTGAGATTTTCCCACAGACAGGACGGTATGAAAAATCAAAAGTAAGAAAAATCAAAAAAGTTAAAAAAATATGGACAAAGCTTTAGATCAAATTGGGTTGAAGGTACAGGAAAACGGAAAGTGTGTGCCAACGTCAGAAATCGAATTGATGTAAGGATATACATATGTATGAGCTAACAGTATCTAAGCCGCTATTAGCGGTGCGGAAAGACACGACAGCCGAATTGGGTTGGGGTGCACTTAAAATAGGGCATGTGTTTGTAGATGCCGCTGTTAGCGGGATTATCCCGCTTTTTACGGAATTACCCGCGGTTTAGTGTCTCATCCTGACTTGAATGAAATGATAAAATGTTTTTAGACTGATTGTTACTAAACAAAAGTATTTTTATTTAGTTTTGAATTTTAAAAAATCCGATATTTTACCTATTATGATGCCCTGCTTTTTGGTCACAACCAACAGTTCAGATTATATATGCCTCAAGTGTGGCTAGATGCCTCTCAAGGGTTAAAAAATACATTAATTTGGCGATTGCATGCGCCATCTCTGAGTTATGGTCATATTTGTATTTTAGCAGATCTTTTTTATGCAGTTTTTCCAAAAAATTTTGATACTTTATCTAAACCCCTTCGAAACCCTAACAAATTATGATATTTTCAAATCAAATGAACCGATCTCAGATATTTGGTTTTTTAATTTTGCTCTTATCTCGCCAATTTTGAAAAATCTCTAAAACAGGTAAAATCGAGGCAATAAAAACAAAAAAGGCCGAATAAATAAAAATCATTCTTGATGAATTATTAACTTTTCCTATGTTTTACATTTTGGAGATAAGTTTTTTATTTTTCGCATTATTTTTTTTGGTTTTGTAAATTTTCAATCTTTTTAATTTGAACTGGCCTTGAGTCAATGTTATATCTGCCGCTCTCAGTTCGCGAGTCGGCTTCCAAGTTTGCGAGACAGCTCGCGAGCCGGAAGAAAATGTTCAAAATGTCACCTCGCGAGCCGGGAAACAAAGTTGAGTTGGGCTGGCTCCCAGCTTTGGCTCCCGGATCGCGAGGTGACATTTTAAACTTTGGCTCGCGGCTCGCGAACAGTCTCGCAATCTGGAAAGCCGACTCGAGGTCTGATAAGTTGAAATTTGCGAGCAAGCTCGCGAGACGGTAACCGAAATTTTGAATCAATGCCAATCCTGGCTTAAAACTTCCTCTAAGACACTCATTATTTATTAAGCCCCCATTCAACTGATTTTTTTCTTTGAGTGTCTCATGATTAAACGTGGTTAACATTTTCAAAATGCTAATCATAATTTAGCATAAATGTCATAGTCTATTGATATGATTCAAATGCATTACGGGGTTTTTAAAATTGTATATTTCTGTTTTCTGTTTAGATGATAGAGTTTATATTTTTGTCGTAACCACAATACTGGATTTGTTAAACTTCTTGTTAAGCTCAAAGCTAATTAATAAATTATCCCATTTTATTGTGTTTGCTGTAATGAAATTCTATACAATTCAAATATTAATTTATGAGTCCAACAATTTTCCATGTTATTTTTTTGTTGATGCGGAATTTTAATGTTTCGAGATCAATAAAATTTTGGATTTATTTACCAGAAATCGATGCCGTCCATTCCAGAGTGATCATTTATTGTTTACTCATATTCAAAATTCACATAAAAAATAGTATTGAACATGTTTAGGCATAAAATTCATTTAAATAATTTATGCAAAAATTGAAAATTAAAAAAAAAAAAATTATTACGTTTTACATTGTCAACAGAATACACACTACCAAACAATAAGTGGCACGCTGTGATCTTGGCGTGATGTTAATTACATTGACCGGTTGTGGAGGGGTTAATTTTCCCTCTTATTCAAATCAAATTTATGCCGAAATCGTGAAACGAATTTAACACACAATTAAGTTGTAAATTATTAAGAGCACAACTATGTATAATAATGAGAATATATTTTTTCCCTTCAAATGGATCTCAATCACGGAATAATTAAAGAGGTCTGAAATATTTAACAAATGTAAAAAATATATGTGTAAATATTATGAATTCGTAATATAATTTCAAATACTGTCGGGTTTTAATTCATAAAATCATATATTTTATTGTATACACTATTTGATTTCTTAAGTTATGGTCATCTAATCTGATTTAATAGTTTCTTCACGTCTCACAATGGGACAATTAGAGATTTCATGGATTTCATGTTGAAAATTATGCTACGCTGTTTGTGGGAATCTGTTTGCGAATTGGAATTTTGTTTATCGCACATTGCAGGGAAGTAAACATTTTGTATTTTCTTTTTTAGTTTCAGTCGGCCTTTGACTTTCAAAAGCGTCGATCTTCTATCACATTTCTAAAAATTGCCTCAGATATTTTCTTAATAAACCAAATTTGTTCAAACGCTCTAACATTTTAAGTTTGACTACGATATAATACGAAAGATCGGATAAATCATCACTTTCTAAAATTTTTCAAATTTCCCCCAGAAATTTACTTTAGAATGTCTATACAATTCTCTAATGTCTAAAGATTTTCTATCAACTGAATTGTATTTTTTTCTGTTAACATTTCGCCACAAATTTATTTGTCTCGCTTACCAATTATCTGTCTTATCTTAAACTTTGGTAATTTTCCTGCTGACCATTTTTAAAAACCAAATTTCTTTGCCTTATCATCGAGATAAGATGACAGTTAACAAACAGATCAATGAAAATGCTGGTAGATTTAATCTCCCGTGAGCACCGTAAAAGATTCAAAGATTCAACACAAAGATAAGAATGTGGCTGAAATCAACAACAACGTCTTAATGTATAAGAAAACGATCAAAATCACTAGCGCGCATACAAGTGATAATAGTTGGCCATTTAGGCCCCAGGCAAAGTGTATGAGTCTATAAAGACATAAATTATCACATTGTAGATTAAACAAACACTTTACATCCAGTCCCGCCCCAAAGTTCTCTTCCGAGGCACATCAGTGCTCTGTGCACAGAGCAACGGTATTATAATGTTGGGTGAATGCAAAATGTGACAGTGGCGGAAGGGGAGAATCGTGGGGCCTTTATGCTGGAATTTAAATTCAAGCAATTTTTCCAAAGTCAAACAAGTTTTGCAAAGAAAACTTTGAATAAATGAAAGTACGAGGGTGGTTTGAAAGCATCGTGACCTTTTGAACTTTGCTTCATCTGTTAATGGGCTACAGTAAAATTTAAAACAAACTGAGTCATTTTGTTTGTATTTGACAGCCATTGAAAATAGACAACCTCATGAAATTTGGCGAAAATGGTATAAAGTGATTTTCACCAAGCTTTACTTTTTGCGTCACACAACATAAAATCGGGTTTATGTAGCATGTTTGTTTATTGCCTCTGTGTGTTTAAAGGGCTGTGTACATTTTTGAAATGAAGCCACTTTTTGCAACATTTGTGTACACTTTTTGTACTATTGTGTTCACTTGTACTTTTGTGTAACTTACTTTATAATTTTGCTTATACATTTTCTACTTTTGTGTACACTTTTTGTACTATTGTGTTCACTTGTACTTTTGTGTAACTTACTTTATAATTTTGCTTATACATTTTGTACTTTTGTGTACACGTTTTGCACTATTGTGTTCACTAGAATTTTTGTTTATTTTTTTAATAATTTTTTGTTATACTTTTTGTACTTTTGTGTAAAATTTGTCTACTATTGTGTTCACTTGAACTTTTGTTTACGATTTTTTAGTAATTTTTCGGCCTTTTGTGTGCATTTTTTGTAAGTTGGGGTACACTTTTTAGTTGTTTCAGTTAAATTTTTGTTCTTGTATGTATGTAAATTTTTTGGGGTGCTGTGTTCATGTTTTGACATTTGTTTATACATTTTGTGTTTTTGTGTACACTCTTTGTGCCTTTGTGTAGACTTTTTTACTTTTGGGTACACTTTGTATGTGATTGTGTACAATTAGGTAATTTACGCACATTCACTCTACTTTTTTGTACTATTGTGTTCACGTGTACTTTTGTGTACATTTTTCAGTAATTTTTCTAACACTTTTTGTTCCTTTGTGTACAGTCGATGTAATTTTGTTATTTGTTTATGATAAATTTGTGTACTTAATTTGTGGTGCTGTGTACAGGTTTTGACTTTAGTTTATACATTTTGTACATTTGTGTACCCTCTTTGTATTTGTGCGCACACTTTTTAGAACTTTTGTGTACACGTTTTTACATTTGTGTTCACTTATTTTGTGTTTGTGTATATTTTGGTACTTTTGTGTCCACCCTTTCTACTTTTGTGTTCACTTGTACTTTTGTGTAAAGTTTTCAGTAATTCTGCGTAATTTCAGTAATTTTTATTCTTTTGTGTGCACTCGATGTAATTGTGTTATTTGATTATGTCAATTTTGTACTTTTGTGTACACTCTTTGTACTGGCGTGTACACATTTTAGTTCTTTTGTGTACCCTCTATCTACTTTGGTGTACACTGCTTTGTACTTTAGAGTTCACTTTTTATGCCTTTGAGTATACTTTTGTGCAATCTTTCATACTTTTGTGTACACTTTTTGTACTATTGTGTTCACTTGTGCTTTTGAGTAATAGTTTTAGTAATTTCGCGAATTTTTCTTTGTTTGTGTGCACTTGATGTAATTTTGTGTACAATTTTTATTTGTTTATTTGTTTTGTTTATTATGTTTATGTTACTTTTATGTACACACAAAGGTATCTGTGTACACTTTTGTGTGTTAGTGTTCACCTTTCGTACTTTTGTGTACACTTTTTAAACCTTTGTGTATACTTTTCTGAAATTGTTCGTACTTTTGTGAACACTTTTTATACTATTGCGTTCACTTTTAGTTTGGTGTTTTTTTAGGAGTTTTACCCTATTTTCCCTTCATACATTAAATTATACAATTCTACAGGGTCATTTAAAAAATAAAGATCTCATTTGTTGTAATATTGAAGTATAAGATCTCAAACTATGTAAATATATATATAAACGAAAATTTAATAAAGATGATGTTATAAATTGATTGAAATTGCTAGCACCTGAAATTGCTAGCACACTTTTTTTTACTTTTATGTGAAATTTTGTGTGTTTGTGTACAGTTTGGTACTTTTGTGTACACTCTTTTTTTTGCTGAAATTATTACTTTCTTCTACACATTTCAACTTTTGTACTTTGTAAGGCAACGTGTTTTTTGTGGCCGTCGGTGGTGCAATGGTTAGTGTGCGCGGCTATTGTACATGAGATCCTGGGTTCGAACCCTGCTCTGACCACCTTCAAAAAAAAAAAAAAAAAAAAAATATTTTCTTTCGGCGGCGGTCACCTCGCATAGTGGCGGCGACTGTAGGTCCCAATCAGTGAGTGAAAACTGGAAAGCGCACAGCTCAGTGATTGTGAGAAGTTCTCCCCTGTCCCTTCATGGAATGTAATGGGAAACCATTTATTTATTTATTAAGGCAACGTGTTATCTTCATTCTATGTATCTTATATTTTTCTGGAAGGTATTTTGGCCTTCGCCCCTGTACATGTGTGAATTTTCTTCTCCACAACACTGGGTGCCCATACGATGTGGTACATAGTAACAGCTATGACCAGACATGGGTACAATGCAACTGGTGTACAACGGCAGCTCACAAGAGAATGACTCTATAAACATTTACACTGAACATAATTTCCATATGGATTTTTATGGCTTTTTATTACCTCATCATATACAATTTGTTGCCATTGTCGTAGTTGCCGTTGTTCTTGTCAAGGCGTTGAATGTTTTTCTTTCTTAAGTGGATGTTGTTGGTTGTTGGTCGCAACGATAGACAGAGAGAAAAGGAGAGAGAGAAAAAAGCGTCAAAGTAATTTGATCAAAAGCAAGCTCATGTTTGTTTGCTAAAAGCCTCATTGAGTGAACAAATGAAGCATTTGTAAATATGTGTGTATGTATGACATTAATATCAGCAATATTCATATGTGTCGCAATTATGTTGCCCCCTCTGTGAAGTATCCACGATATGTTGGCCCATTGATATACATTTGCTCGTGGTGTTGTAAATTGTTTAGTGTATGGGGAATTGCAGTGGGGCGTATTTAGAGGTGTTGCTTGGGGGAAGTGCCACAGGTAGAAGTTTATAATATTTCTTAGCGAACAGGTTTCAATTTGTTTGGTATGAAAATCGTAAAAAAAATATTTTAAAAAAAGTATGATTTTTTTTAGTTTTATTGCGACAATTTGTATCATCGCAGTTAAAGTGTCAACAAAGAATAAAAAAAATTATGATCATTGTTAGGGAAATGGAATAAAGGGTAATTTAAGATAACATTTCTTTCTTTGACCATTTTCCGTATGATATTTGTGCCTTTATCTTCGTTTGGCTCTGAAGATACAACTTGAGTTGTGTGTTCCAAAACAAATACGTAGATATTAATTCAGTCTAATATCTTCCCATTGTTCTCTCTAGTAATACCAATTTAAACTATTTTCTTAACATGAAATTCTCTGTAGAAATCGTTCATTTGTTTATTGCAATTTCTTATCTTAAAAGCATTTTATTATTAAAGATTCGAATGCCATGATAGCCGTTACGTTTCAAACATGGCCCAAACAAGACAATTGTTGGCCAATATTTATCCACATACTACTTTCTTTTACACTGAGACTCTTGCAGGAGTGTGTATCACCGTCTGTTCGTTTGTTTGATTACTTCTCTGCCAATGTTACTAAAGGTCAGCTGACTTGTGTAATTTCCTTGGAAATCTTAAGTTTAAACTTATGTTTAACGTTGCTATCCATTGGATTAACATGTAGCAGTTTAAAACTGTGTATTTTTTCGCATACAACTGATAAATTTGCTTAAATATTTGGAATGCAATTCATCCTTATAGAGATGTCAAGATTTTTCCACAGAATTAGTTAATGGATGAGAGGTAAACATGCGTTTGAATGTGGAAAGGAGTAGATGAGACAAACAATAATATGGAAAAAAAACAATAAAGGTCAAGTGAATGGCTAGGAAAATGATTCGACAAAGGAAAGGATTTGGATATGGCAGTTCCTAAAAGGGGCCGTGAAATTCTTTTATACTGGAAAACCAAATTCCATTAAACTGGGAAAACAAATTTTCTAAACACATTATCTTGTTTTTTGGAACGAAGTTCTTTATCGCTAAATGAAAAAAAAATTAAAGAACTTTTTTTTAACACTATTATGCTACAACCCGGTATTATCAACTATATTGGGTACTTTTGCTTTGGTTTTTGTCTAGGCTAATATATTTTAGGACATTTCTTGTTTAATTGGAAGTTTTCTACGTGGAGTCTGTTACTAATATTTAGTATACAGAGTGGTTCGTTGAACGACTGAACAAATTTCACCACCATATTCATTGGCTCATTTCAGGAAAACATGTGCATCTACGACCATCCCTAGCGGTTTGAAGATTTTCGGATTGGTGGTCGGAGGGTGCTAGGGTAAAATTGCTAAGTTCTGAACCAGTGGTCGGGTTTCTTTGTTTTTGGGCTTGTTGGAAAGGCCTTTTAGAGACCTTTCAGACTCATTAAACAACAGTAACATCCGACCACTCATTCAGAACTTAGCAATTTTACCCTAGTAGCCTCCGACCACCAATCCGAAAATTTGCATAAAATGAGCCAAGGAATACGCTGGTCAAATTTGTCCAGTCGTGGCTGAACCACCCTGTATATTGTAGTTTTGAACCCAATAAAAAGTAAATTTAGAAAAGCCAAAGTGAAAGAAGTTAAAAAAAATAATATTTTCTTAAATAAGTGCCTTTTCTTAAAAGAAGTAAATTTTCTCAAAAAAATACCTATTCATATTCTTAAACAAAGACATTTTCTTAAAAAAATACATTATCTCAAAGAAGTACTTTTGCTTAAAAATTTTACATTTACTTACAAAAACTACATTTTCTTAAAAAAAGTATTTTTTTGTTAAATAAGTACATTTTCGTAAGAAAGTAAATTTTCTTACAAAAGTTCATTTTCTTTAAAGAGTACTTTTTGTGTGAAACAAAATAACTTTTCTTGAGATTAGTACCTAACTTTAAAAATGTACCTATTCTTGAAAGAAGGACAAATTCTAACGAATTTCCCATTTCCTAAAAAAATAATTTTTTTTCGAAAAATACCTTCTCTTAAAAAAATAATGTTTCTTACAAAAATTCCTTTTCGTAAAAGTACCTTTACTTAAAAATAAAATAATACATTTTCTTTTATTTTCTTGAGATAATAAGTACATTTTCTTAAAAAAATAAGTACATATTCTTATACAAATAAGTACATTTTCTTAAAAAAATTGCCTTTTCCTAAAAAGAGTAAACAATTCATACTCTTATGAATTTTTCTTACAGAAAGTACTTCTCCTTAAAAATAGTACCGTTTCTTAAAAATAATATTAGTTTTTAATAGAAGAAGTGCCTCTCTTTAAAAAATGACCTTTTAGGGAGAACATAATACATATTCTTACAAAAAGGATCTAAAAATATTGTTTTTAAAAAAAAAATAAATTCTTTAAAAGAAAAAAATTTTTATCATTTTACTAAAAGTACCTTTACTTGAAGATCGATTTAAATTATCGTATTGGGACTAACTAACTAGTACATAATAAATAGCGATAGGTACTTTGTTCCAACCGGGTGTCCCCTGACACCTCATGTAATTTTTTTCAAAATCAGTTTTTTGCTTCTCTACGTCCTAATTTTGGTTTAGCGTTGTTTCTAAGGCCAATGGAAATTGAAATTGTAAAAAATATCACAAAAATTTAAATTTGAATCCAAGAAAATATTTAATTCGAAAGATCACTCCATGGCATTAACATTTGCAAATGACTTCGGGTATATGACCACAGACGCTGTTCATGATGAGGCGCATTTTGGACGTCCAATTTTGGATCACTTTTTCGAGTACTGCTGGCCGTATGTCACGAATGTTACGTACAATTGTGGCCTCCAAGGCATCAATTGTTCATGGTTTATTAGCATAAACCAGTGACTTCACGTAGCACCACAGGACATAATCGAGAGGTGTTAAATCGCACTATCTTGCAAGCCAATTGACAGATCCATTTCTCGAAATCAATTTACATATCTACAAATTTTGACTTGAATAAATCGAAAGTTGCGGTCGCCGTATGTCACGTACCGCCATCCTGTTGAAACCACATCTCGCCCGGATTGCAATGGTTGTGTTCGCGGCTCTTTTGCATGAGAACGTGGGTTCGGTCCCTGCTCTCACCACCTTAAATTTCTTTCGACGGCGATCACCTCGCTTTGCGGCGGCGACACAAACGAGTATTTAGCCAAGAAAATGCTTCTTAAAATACCGTTCAAAACCGGTGTAAAACTGTAGGTCCCACTCAGTGAGTGCACAACTAGAACGCGCACAGCTCACTGGCTAGTGAGAAGCTCTCCCTAATCCCTTCATGGGATGTAATGGGAAACCATTTTTTATTAATGGGGTCTGTAGAATCTGTGGTGGAATGGTCTCACTCCTCATGCGGCAATTTGGTTTACTAACAAACCCTTTAAGCCCTTTCCAACAGCTCTGTATAGTCCAATCGACGAAAGAGTGACGCATATGAACGTCTCGTGGATTTAGTAACTGCACCAGCCGAATATTATACTTGTGTAGGGCAACATTTTCTACGTAGCAGACGGACAGAGCCTCAATTCCTGCGACCGATGACGAATCGATAAATTTGGATCTGCACCCACATTTGCTTACAGCAGTTTACAGTGGTGACATTGTCTTCAAAGACGTTTTTAAGAAATTGTTTGCATTTGTTTGCAAACACGACATTATGGGCGACGATGTCTTGTACGTTGTCCTCAACAAAACTTGTTTGACTACTTCTCTTGCAAATTCTTAAATTTTTGGGAGTAAAAAGGTAGAAAAACAGTTATAGTATTGTCTGCAGACAGAAACAAATAAAAAGTAAAAAGTGGATGCCAAACAATGCAGTTTCAGTCCGATAGTTCACGTTTCAAATTTTGTGAAATTTTTCTGTGCAAGTGGCCGTTCAGTTTAATGTGAGTCTCAGTCCGAAAGTTCACGATTCAAATTTTGTGAAATTTTTCTGTGCAAGTGGCCGTTCAGTTGAAGGTGAGTCTCAATCTGAAAGTTCACGATTTAAATTTTGTGACATTTTTCTGTGCAAGTGTCAGGCTCTTAAAGTTGACAGCTGTCGTCTACCATTGATCCGATTATTAAAGCTGGAAGAGCACCTAATGTGTTAACAAACGGAAGCTTGGAAAAAAGGTTTGAAGAAACTGCGTCGATTATGGAGACTGAGTCTCCTGTGCGTCGACATACCGGCCGGTCTCTCGTAAACATTGATGCTGCAAACGAGAGTGTCACCGGAATTTGATGACAAACCTCACCCTTCACAAATGGGCAAACGATCGCTCACCATTCTCTTCGACAATGGATATTGGGTTACGCAAAACTTCAAGCTCTCAACTTCAAATTTCGTGAATCACCACCTTTAACCATACACGATTCAGCTCACTGAGGAGCTCAAACTAACAGACATTGCACAGCAACGGCAATTCGTATAACGATAGGTGACGGAGCAAACTAAAGTGAATACAGGTTTTTCTAAACAAATCACCTTCACCGATGAGGAGCATTTTCATCGGGATGGGTTCGCCAGCAAACAACATTTTCTGATTTGGGTCTCAGAAAATACGCTTTTGATCTATGAGAAATTAATGCATTCACAACGGACAATTGTCTGGCCATCGGTGGTGCAATGGCTGGCGTGCGAGGTTCTTGTGCATGAGAACGAGGGTTCGATTCCTACTCTGACCACCTTACATTTCCATCGAGGACGGTCACCTCGCTTAGTGATGACGACACTATCATGTATTTAGCCATGAAAGAGCTTCTCAAAATACCGTTCGGAAGCTGTGTAAAACTCTGGATCCCAATCAGTGAGTAAAAAATTAGAAAGCGCACAGCTCGTTGGTAGGAGAAGCTCTCCCCAATCCCTTCCTGAAATGTACTGGGAAACGGTTGTTTTTTTTTTAAATTGTCTGGTGTGTATTTTGGTCAGGCGGCATGATTGGTCCTTACAACTTGAAAAATAAGACAGGAAATGCAGTTACTGTGAATGGTAGTCGTTACAGGGTGGTGATAAAGGAGTTCTTGCGGCATCAAGTGATCGGTATGAATCCTCGAAGACATGTGGTTTCAGCGGGACGGCGCCAACTACCATAACGCGCATTTAGGCATGGATTTATTGTAGCAACGATTTCTAGACCGAATCATCTCCCGAAACTCCAATGTCAACTGTCGACCAAGATCGTGCGATTTAACGCCGTGCGATTTCGTTCTTTGGGGTTTTGTGAAATCTCTGGTTTTCGCGAATAAACCACAATCAATTTCAGAGTCACGGCCTTGAACCCAACGCGTTATGGGTGAGATAGAGCCACATCTTTGTCAAAATATCACAGCTAATTTCATGAAAATAGCAAAGGCCTGTGATCAGAGCTTCGGGGATCACTTGCCGGATATTTTATTTCCTACTTGACACAGAATATCAAAACTCGTTCAGAATAAAATTTGTTGACAATTTTTCAAAGTCATAATATTTAGTTTATAGTTGAAACAAAATTGTTGCTGGCACCTACCCCATAGAATAATACATATTATAGAAGCTTTTATTCGCTCAATAAATTAAACGTCATAGGTACGATGGAAAGTAAACATTGGATGGTGGAAAATATGGGTTCAATAATACCAGATAGTGGCAATAGTATACAGCGATCAACAAAGGAACAACAACCGAATTTCGTGTTTTTGTGGCAAACAAGTTGTGCTAAATACAATACAAATGTATATCAACGATAAAAGTCAACAAAACAGTACAAAATACATTTAAATTTTTCAGTTCTACACCAAAACGACAGGAAAAAGTTAAGTGAACATATTTTGTAACTCCACCTGGTGTATGTAAATTTTAAATTTAATTGCTCTCATTTTCACAAACCTACGATGAGAGTGTGAAATGAAACGTCAGATGAGAGAATAAGTTTATCTATGTATGTATTATTCTATGGGGCACCTTAATTTTAAGCGGCCTAATCACAGTGGGTTCCAAATCCAAATTCTCTGCATTATTAACACAATTTATGTAAATGACATTAAATAACCCAAGTGTTTTCTTTCTTTCCAAATTTGACATCTCCATAATTAATTGCTTAATTATGCCAGCAAAGAGAAGAGATCGCGACATAATTATCTTAAATACTTTTAACACATTTGGCATTTAATCATTCAGCGGGGGGTCTGGTTGAAAAATATTCATAATGTGACTCCTCCTCCAATCCAACGATTTATCGATATCATACAGTTTTATCGATGAATTTAATAAAGTATTCATGGGACCCAAAAAGATCATAACAATTAAGCCGGCATCTAATCAATTAATTGGATTGTGTGCAGATGAAGATTTAGATAAGATTAAGGGGTCTCTCTCTAGGTACTGAATTATATTAAATGTTTACAAATCTCAGACGACATAAATTGATTTAAATTGCAATAAATCAAAGAATTTTAGCATAAATTTGGCTAAAGGAAAGGAACTTAAATTTGAAATCATATAAAAATTTGTTTAAAATCTACAATCGATTTAGATTAAACGCGTAAATGAAACGTTGAGGAAGTGTTAAACGAAAACGACGTTAATGAATAATAACGAAAATTACGAATAATCAACATTTGACGAAATGTTTAATCAGTTGGTGTTGCTGATACTGGTAAGTTGGAATTGTATATAAAAAAATTTTAAAACCTTTCAATACGAGGGCTGTGTATAAAAAAATGCCTACCAGGATAAAAATTGATCAAAATTCTTAATAAAAAAATGCGAAAAATTTGTTGAAATTTTGGTGGATAATCAATCTCGGATAATTTGTATGAAGAGCTTATTACTAAAAACTGCTGAAATATTTCACGGTGTTACAAAAAATCTGTCCTATGAACCAAATGCACATATTCGGAAAGAGGGAAAAAATGAAAATACACGTGTATCGTCGATTTTCATGTACACGTCAGAATTTTTTTTTAAGTTTGAAGTATAAAGCTCGTAGTGGCCTGTGTGAAAGCCTTTGGACCGATTTTTAACCCTTTTTCAGTGATCCAATCGAGCTGATTTTTTGCAGGCAGACTCGTGGAAATGACTGTATAACGTCAAATTTTTTAAAAACAATTTTTATCAATTCTCAAATTTCCCCAATTTTTATTATTTTTGAAAAAAAAATATTTTTTTCACTTTTCTTAGCATAACTTGAAGGGACTCCAAATTTTTAAACTACTTAAGCGTTACGAAAAAAAAAATTTTTTTGACCCATCCAACTCGATATAGTTGTAGTTAATCAATAGTAACCTTCTAACACTAAACAGTTTTTGACTTTTACAACACTTACAACTGGTCTGACAGATGAAATAAGGAATTGCAAAATTGTTTTTAGTTCTGTTGTGCGAAAACGTATTTGTATATATTTCATCTGAAAAAAATGCAGTGTCCGACGCGAAATAACTTTTGTTACGTTTGTGTCTTATTCGCACCAAGTAAAAATTTGAAAAATATTACTAAAACAGTGGTGAATTCGTTTCAGAAAATATTTAAGACTGCTTATGTTCCTTACTTGTGGTATACTCCGGAAGTCGTGTGCGACTATTGCTATAGAAATTTGTGCAAGTTTACTGATGGAAGGTCAACAATAAAGTACGCTGTACCTACAATTTGGCTACCACGCACGGAGCACTGCAATGAATTGTGCTACTTTTGTGTAACTTTTGCTCAAACAAAAGGTTACCAATACATTCACCGCAAAAAAAATTCGTTACGCTAATGTAGAATCGGTAATTCCAGCAGTTCTATACTCACCAGAAGAGCGTGTAGCTTCTTCAGTGGAGATTTTTGATAATGTTCCCGAATTAAGCGATGTAGAATCAACAGTTGTACCAACACTGCTATCAACTTGTCTTGCATCGAATGCGAGATGCGAGAGTCCACAAGTATCGGAATTTGTGGCAACACCCAGTGAAATTGGGACTGCAATGCCGCATTTAATAACGTAAGCCGACTTCAATGACTTCGTACGAGACGGAAATTTGTCGAGGAGAACAGCAGAACTCTTTGCATCACGCTTTAAGCAGTGGAATATAGTGGCGGCTGATTTTAAAATAAAAAAGGGCTTTAAAGGCAAAGACATTACGCATATGCTTGGCGAATACTGTTGGTCTATTTGTCGCGATACTGAAGCAAATGCTTACAACCGCAAAAAAAAAAGGCCTAACTTTCTTTAAAAACATTAAAATATTTAATGTAACAATTCTTTATTTTTATAAAACAAAAGTAATAAAAAAAATTGTTTTTTTAACGAACTGCAACCTTAAAAAAAACGATAACCATTTAAAAAAAAAAAAAATTTAGGAAAATCTGAGAATTGATAAAAATGTATTTTGTAAAAAATTTGACGTGATACAGACATTTCCACGAGTCTGCCTGCAAAAAATCAGCTCGATTGGATCACTGAAAAAGGGTTAAAAATCGGTCCAAAGGCTTTCACACAGGCCACTACGAGCTTTATACTTCAAACTTAAAAAAAAAAAATTCTGACGTGTACATGAAAATCGCCGATACACGTGTATTTTTATTTTTATCCCCATTCCGAAAAAGTAAATTTGGTACATAGGACAGAATGTGTGTAACACGGTGTTTTATAAACTCGTATAAAAGTTTCATTATTTTTAATAATTATCAAAAAATTATCAATATTAATTATAATTAATGTATAATTAAAAAATTATAGTTTCATTAACTACAATCGATGGTAATAATGGGCATAAATAACGCGTGAATGTGTGTAGAATTAAAATTTGGTCACGTGAGCGTACGTGAATGTGAGTGGCTGAATATATTGATGCATGAGCGTACCGTACACATACATATGTATATCCGAATGTTTGTTTTAATTTAATTTATATTTAATATATATTTATTTAGATATTTACTTTAGTTGTATGTATAGTTGACCTTTCAAATTATAATGGAAATAAAAAGGAAACAGTGTTATATGTTTTTCTTTTTGTTATAATTTTTTTATTTTTATCTAATATTTCGACCAACTTCGTTAAACAAATTCATGGATTTATAAGGTAACAAAATGTATACATCCGGTCTAAACTGCAAGCTTTTTGATTATTTTTATACCCAACAAATTTTAACGCATAGAAGGAACCACGTTAGACCCTTAGTATCTTTGGTAGAAAGACGGTTTAGCCATGTCCATCCGTCTGTCTGCCTGTCTGTCTGCTTGCCTAGCTGGCTGGTCAATCCGATAACTGCCGCAAATCTTCACCTATCACAATGGAACTTTGTCAGAGACTATTATTTGTCCAGACGTAGTTTGTGATTGCAACTGGCCGTTTTGACCACGCCTCTTTTGGTACCCCCCATACAAATCGACAAATTTACCACAAAATCATATTTCTTCTGAAATTTTTTTCCGGTAGATGTGATTAGCTTCAACTAACGCACTGTTTAATAATCTGTAAATGACCTACATAACTGGAGAAAATGGGCGACATTGGCACACCCATTCAAATACCTCCCATACTAAAGCTTGGTTGTCTTCCAGGTTGGCAACCCGATAAATCGCGCGAAACACTTCCGAACTTAATGAAATTAGGTATAAGGCTTCACGTCATTAAATGCTAACCACCGATTAAGTTGTTTGGCCGTCTGGTTGTTCAGCACGATAAGTCCCGCGAAACCGAACCAATCTCTATGAAATTTTATTCTGAACAATTCAAATACCACTCTTCTTTGGAAAATAAGCGGGGTTGCCACACCCATTCTGGTACCTCCCATACAAAAGTTGGGCGGATGGCCGGTTGATCCACACAATAACTCTCGTAACCCACATGATGAAATTAATGAAATTCGTTACTAAGCAATATTTTGCTAAAAGCTACTGTATAATTAATAATTCACTACTGTGCCATGCCGAATTTCGTACCTTCCATACACAAGTTCGAAATATTTCCAGTTGGCCGACTCGGTATCTCCAGTAAACCACAACCGATCTTAATAAAATGTGGTACTGATCAATATTTTGGCAAAAGCTACTGTGTAGGAAAAAAATTTACTACTTCGCCATTCCCAATTTTGTACCTTCCATACAAATATTGGACGTACAATTGGTCGGCAGTCACAAGGATTTCTCAAAACCACCTAGGATCCTAACTAAGTTGGATATTAAATAATCGTCAATCTGCTATTGAATATGGTCACATTTGCCACGCCCATTCGTTCAATGTAAGGCTGAACATATGCGTTCTTTAAATTGGAATGCAATGGTATGTTTAAGTCGGTTCACCCGACTGGAATTTATGTACTCACGCGCCCATCTCGAATCGATGGCATCTCAAATCGATGATTAGGTGTTGGTGGTAGAATATGAATGACTCTCTTAGTCATTTAAGCCTATTGTGAGACCACAGTCTAACGAGATGAAGCGCTAGCGAACCGGAGAACCATTTAATATCCTCCAATTGGTTCAAAGTCCTTTCTGAGGTAATTCTTTCTTAGGTAATCCTTCCATGTCACCAAATAAATAAGAACCCTACAAAACATCCTCCTGCCGGGTAGTGCTGTACCGTACAAACCATATGTTCAGTGTTCTTCTCTCACTTCCTCATGGTTACAGCTTTCACAGAAGTCATTTGCTCTGACCTTTAGTCTCGCCGCATGTCTATCACGCAGGCAGTCTCACATTGAAATTGAAACAAGCATTGATACCTAGGGCCTGGCGAAACGCATAAGGTTCATGAATCTCCTACTATCTACTATTGACCAGATTTGTCTTGGCCGTACACAATCTGTGCTCCTCGCCCATCTTTTCCTATTCCTATTTCTTTGGAACCAGTAAAGTAGTTGTTGTCTCTCTAACTCATCCACTCTTCAGTTCCCGGAATGTTCCTGAGCTCTGGCACCCACATGATGTGAATATCGTACTGCTGTGCCATCTCATCTTCTCTGAGTTCTCCAAATAAGTTGGTTCCCTACAAGATATCCTCCTGCCAGCTAAGGCCGCACACGTGTAGATAATATATTCAGTGTTCATATCCCTCTTCCACATCGTTACAGATTTCACAGAAGTCATTTGCCCTGGCCTTTAGTCTCGCCGCATGTCTATCACGTAGACAGTGTCACATCGAAACTGGAACAAGCAGTGATACCTTGGGCCTGGCTAGACATAAGGTTCATGGATCTCCTACTATCTACTATCTACACTGAAGGAAAAAGCTTCATCAAATTCAATAAAATTTCCTCATTTTCCAACCTACGACACATTTTATTGAATTGATGAAGAAGATTTCATCAATCTTTCATCCCTATTCATCAATAGTTTACGTTGATTCAACGATAAGTTTTCAGCATTTTGTTGTAAATGTACCACCAATTTAATGTACATTTTTCGTCAATTAGATGTAATGTTGTCATCAATTTGATGAAAGTATATCATCAATTTGATGTAAATTGGTCATCATTTTTAAATGATGCCCTATTTTCATCGTAATAAGTCCACAAGAACAGGGTATAAGACCTCTAGCAAAATGCTCATAGCGTGGATAATATTTTCTGTCCATTTCTCTATTTGCTATTATGTATTTATTTTGAATCTTATACGCCTTTTTTTCTTATTCAGTTTATTTTTTCAATACTACGTGCATATTTTGAATCGATCACACTAAGAATTTCCAAATTCCAATGCAGGTAATTGATGTAAAAAAGATCATCAAATCATCCATGCTAAAAACATCACAATCCTCAAATTGAAGAACTTTTTTATTGAATTGATGAAATTTGTTATCAATTCAAGGAAAAAACAACTGATGAACATTCAAAATCGATTTGATGTAAAGATTTTCTTTCAATCTGTGCTCCTCGTTCACCTTTTCCTGCATCAGCACAGAAGATCGTTCTTGTAAGATATCTTTTCAAGCCGCTTATGGAATGCCAACAAGTTCCTATTCCTTTGGAACTAGTAAAGTAGTTGCTTGTCTCACCAACTCATTCTCTCTGCAGTTACCCATATTATGTGAATATCGTACTGCTGTGTCATCTCATTGAGAAATCTGTGGTAGTGCGTGACAGATGTTGAGTTCAGGAATACTGTTACCAGGGAAGTGATTACAGCATGGCTGTCAGCGAAGACATTGTCCCCAATGACTGCTGTACTATTATCCCTCAGCCAGTCAGTCAATTTCCCTAATAGCATAACGACTAAGCCGGCAACTAATAAATTAATTGGATTGTGTGCAGATGAAGAACTTTTTTTTTATTGATTTGATGAAATTTGTCATCAATTCAATGAAAAACAACTGATGAATGTTTATCATTTCCGCCTAATACATTCAATGAAAAACAATTGATGAACATTTATCATTGCTTTGATGTAAAGATTTTCTTTCAGTTTAGTGCTTGACAGATGTTGATTTCGGGAATACTGTTTCCAGGGAAGTGATTACCGCCTGACTGTCATGAAAGACATTGGCCTTAATGACTGCTGGGCTATTATCTCTCAGCCAGTCAGTCAGTCTGCGAGAAGGAGACAACCCTTGCTCCCCAGAGTAGACTCCAAAACGTACCTGATCATTAATTTTCTAACCATCCGTATTGAAATTGATATTCCCATCTATACTATGAAATCCTTCCTTCCTTCCCATTATACGATTGTGGGATTTTCGATCAAATATTGGTTTCGTATTGGCGTAGTCGACAAATGCAGGAATAAGGAGAGCATCATCCAGCCGAGTTAAATAACCGACTCCGATGTTTGCCCAATCGTGCGAGTTGAAGGCGGACGTAGAAACAATCTGCCTGCCTATAATGTCCACCGTGATTAAAGACAATATTTCAGTCTGTGCATCAGTGGGAGACTGCGCAGGGATACTTTTCTCTGAACCCAAGTCAGTAGTGCTCAGTAGGTGAGCATCTCAAGCAAACGCCGCGACACAATAACCCCATAGAGCAGTATCGGTCTCATATATATAGATCCAGTGAACAATTGTCGGAGAAAGTATAGTCACATTTTTTTGTACCTATTTCGTGAATCCGTAGAACTGTCACTTTTATTGAAATGTACAAGTAAATATAAAAATTCAATAAATTACACAGTGCAGCACGAAAAAATATATCCATATACGGCCACCACTACGTGATAAAAAAATCAAAAAATCATTCCTAGGAAGTTCATATGTTCTAGAAAGTTGTTTGTTGAGATCTTAGGTACATTTTTGTAGTTGCTTGTGTCCTTGAATCTTGAACCGTTTGGTACCTATGGACCTGAACAGGGGAAAAAAGATTAAAAAAAATCGAATTTTGTTAAAGTTTTTTTCGATTTTGAACTTGAAGATGAAGTTTTATATGTTAACAATTTTTATTCTCTCTGGCAGGAGCTACAACTTTCCCTCAGAGAGTGTATCAAAATTCCGAACGAATTGCAAGATATGCGCCTGACAAAATGATCACTTTTTTGCAAAAATGACACCGAGGCCCCAAATCTTTGGGGGCCGATTAAAAAAGTCCATGACTTTGGGCAAAACTGGGAGACACGGGACTTTTTTTTGGTCTTTTATCACGTAGTGGTGTCCGTATATGGATATATTTCCATGACTTAAAAAATTCCATGTTGACAATAAAAGATTTCATAAGATATAAAACAATTTTAAAAAATGAATTCGAAAAAACTTTTTCATTGTATTAAACAAATTTCTAACAACATTTTTCCAAACAATAAATAACATTTCTTTCCGTTTCCTTTATTTTCAGGCTATTCACGCCAGTGGTCTTATAGCAGGTCTTTCGGCCAACAGCGGCGCTGTAGCATGCGGAGGACTTCTTTGCCGTCCATTGACGGGTCTTTATACACGTGACCCACTGCCCGAAGATGCTTACATACACGTGGCCATGATACCAGCTGGGGCATCGAATATTTCTATAACCGAATTAAAAAATAGCATGAACTTATTGGGTAAGTTTGAACAAAACAATCCTCGTTAACCTCGAACTGAAATTTGAAACTTTCCATGCTTAATGACTCAACCTCCTAGTGCTACGTACCGAGGATCAGAAATATGTGTTCAATGGTGATAATGCCATGTCGGATAGCGGAACTTACGAAGCAGCTGGAGCCATATTTGACTATCATCGCTTGGATAGTTTACATCAAGGCGATGGTGTTACCGAATGGGTAACCTGTACTGGGCCAGTAAAAGAAAGTTTGGAATTAATGGTAAGTCTGTGATGCTGAAACTTGATATTGGTGGTGTGACAGCACAAGTGCGAGTGGATTTATTGACTTAAAGTTACCTGTACTCCTTGGCACTCATCTTATGTGTTCACGAAGAATTTGCGTTTGCAATCGGTGTAAAATTGTGTAGCTAATTAAAGCAATAAATGGGTAAAAGTTCTCCGTAAAGGCGAGTACTAAGATCGTTCGCAACATCAATTTCTTTCGCTGTGAAATGAGCAGCAACATACCAGTTTTGACGACAAGTATTTTCTCAGTTTTTATGTATTTTTGCACTAAAAATCTCTTTTTCGACAAATTCAATGAGCATTGACAACACTGATCATTTCTTCCTGCAATATGATTGGCAGTTAAATTTTTCTTGGAAACATTGAAATATTGCTTGACACATGTTGCTGATATTTGAAGTCAACACCTTTGTACACGTGCGGAGATATTTCGTCCCATTTTTTTTTTGGTATGGAGTTTTATAAAGTTTCACGTGAAATGTTGACCTTGGTACGAACCTTATGGTGGTTGGATTTCATTTTCCATTCCGTTCGATGCAATTGATAACTTCTCTTTATCTAATTTTCCAGATCTACAGTAAAACCGTCAATCCTGGCATCAAATACGAATATCTGTTGCCTATCACGTCCGATTCTGAAGAGAATGAGGTATCAGTGGAAACGGATGGCTTCCTAAAGTCTGCCAATGATGAAGCCGCTCTCAGTGTTAATCGTCCTGCCCGTAGACGTCGTTATAATTGGAAAGTCGTAGGCTTTAGTACATGTTCCAAGTCTTGTGGTGGTGGCATCCAATCACCAGTGATAAAATGTGTTCGCGAGAATCCTTTGCGTTATTACTCACAGCGAAGATGTGTCCATTCGGAGAAACCCGTGATCAATGAGAACCTCTTGAGATGTAATACCCAACCATGTCCTGCTTACTGGCGCATGGAAGATTGGGCCGAATGTCGTTGTCACCATCCCAATGACGGTATTAGAGAACGTGAGATAAATTGTGTTCAAGAATTGGCCTCAGGCATTGTGGTACATGTGGACGAGACAGCTTGCATGGAAGAGAAACCGGTGGCTAAGAAGCCTTGCGATTGCCCCAAGAATAAGCGTCGTTCCAATTCCAGATATCGCATGCATGGTATTAGTCCCAATTCTACCCACTCTCATGCTAAACAAAATCGCGATAAAGCCGGCACTTGGTTAATGTCCGATTGGAATCAATATTGTTCCTCGGACTGCGGACCTGGTGTGGAGTATAGAACCGTCTTTTGCGATCGCACAAAATCCAATCCCGACAGATGTGATTTCCGTTTCACACCCGAGGCGACACGAATGTGCGAAAGTGAACAGTCTTGTGAAGCGGGTGAATGGTTTGCGGGCCCGTGGACGCCCTGCAATGGCAATTGTTTCAATTTGACCCGGACTAGACAAGTTTTGTGTATTGAAAATCAATTGATATTGGAGGAGGAGGACTGTAAGTCCGAACTGAAACCTGCCACAACGGAAAAATGCTCTCACGAGGAAGTTGAATATTGTGGACCCAGATGGCATTACTCAGAGTGGTCGGAGGTAATATGGAAGTTGTGAGGGTTTAGTTTGATTTAGGCCTCTAATATATTTCCCATTTCTTTTAGTGTACGAAGACCTGCGATGGTGGCACCCAAAGACGTTCCGTTAAATGCTTGGAATACAGTGAACAGTTAAGTGCCCTCAAGGAGTCGAACAAGTGCCGCTACTCCATAAGAGAGCCGATATACAGGAGCTGCAATACGCACAAGTGTGAAGGTAGGTTAAAAGGCAGGTGGTGAAAAAAGGAGTGTTTTATTTTGAGGCGACATAAATAAGCTGCCATTGTTAAAAAATAAAAGATCATCGCTTAGTTGTCTATGCCAGAGTAACCCATACACAACGCCGTGGGGAATGGGTAGTGAACGGGTAACCCAGGGTAACCCATTACTCACGAAATACGAACAATTGCTTAGTCACATACAGATGCCGCTTGTGCTACATTGTGATGTATTTATGATGATAAAATGCAGCTTGACAATGCCGTGTAGCTGTTAGTGACATGTTAATCCTTTATAGAATAGGCCGCTAAAGCTAAGAGATATTTTCCTTACATATTATACAATTTATTAAATTAGCAGCGTATAAAAACACACGCCTAATGCCAATTCCGAAAAGGAGAAACGATTTATGAGCATTTCCAAATTTTTCAGGTGAGCATCTTTAGGAGGTCATTTTCCAGGTGAAGTGTCAATATTTTATCAGAAAAATAAAAAATCACCGGTATGTAACTTCCTAAACTATGGGTAAAGTCAAACAACAACTGCAGCTGGGGATAATTAATACTACGGTGGTCATCGGAGCATTGTTAATCAAGAGCTCTTAAGTCGTTTTCCCTTTTTGACATGGATATAAGAGTTTCCGTCTCTCTCGACACAAAACGAACAGAAATAATAGAGATTTGTATTTTCGTTGGCTGCAACCAGCATCAAACATGATGTAGCACTCAGCAGTATCAATCAGACACTATGTAAACTAAGTTTGCTTCTAGTTGTTATAGCTCATTCTACCATCCACTTTATTTTCTATCAAATTCCAATTAAATTCCATTCCGAATACCTGAGGCATGAATATCACCTGGTTGAAAAGTCATGGTAGAGACAGGAGTTACAAGTCTTAACTTGGAACTATATAAGTTTCATCAGCTTTTTGCGTTATCCTGCAGATTTGATGCAGTTCGAGTTGCTGTTAGAAGTTTTACCTATAACGAACAGAAATAAAAGAAAATTATTATTTTCGTTTAATGCAACTATAATGAATAAGCATTATTATCAAACACTATATGAGCTTAGTTTACATTCAGTTGCTAATCGCTCCCATTCTCCCATCCACTCTGTCCTCTATCAAATTTCCAACTACCATTTCGATCAGCTGTGGTATGAATAGTCACTGCCTCTATCATTAAACTGCAAGTTTGGCACTCCTACTCACTTTAGAGAAAATGTTTGTTTTTGATATCAGAAAATAGAGAAGCTGGGAAGAGAGACAGCAAGAGAGATTGGACTACAAAGATGGTTAAGATATCACTAGCTTAAAAATGCAGTGTGTTAAGAGACAGACAGTGTTGTCTGACCTACATTGACTCCCTTTAAACAGGCTTAAGAATATTTGATATGAGTATGGCTAACTGATAGATGAACTGGCATGATACACATATATTTTTAAATATCTTTAGACCTGTGCTTAAGAGACTGTTGCAATTTCAGCCAATAGACCGAGAGTCAACAATCTCATCGGCTTAAAAAATGTATACATCTGTTTTCCATCATTCGCTCTTGCTAATTCAGTGGTAATATATAAATAGAACCACAGAGCAGTAGACAAGAGCCGCAATCCCTCTCTTCACGTTCTCCCGTTGACGACGAGGTAGTAGGCCATTTCATCGAGTTCGAGTTGCATTTGTAATTTACTCTTTCGATGGACATAATACGGACAGAAATAAAAGGGAATGCGTATTTTCGTTCAATGCAAAGAACATAAAACATAATTTAGCTGTCATTACTATCAATCAAACACTATTTATAATTAGTTTGGTGCATGGGGTATAATCTCATGTCTTCTTTGGTCACTCATTCTACATCATATCGTTAGTACCTTTTCGATCAGCTGTGCCATAGAAAGCCCCTGATAGAACCCAGTGCCTGGGGAAATCACACTAGTAACACCAAAATCATTCGGGTAGCTTTTTGTTTTACAGAAAATTTGTTTTGTTATATTTCTTTGTTTTGTTATGCCTTTATTTTCTCCATTAGCTACTGCTGCTGCTAGAAAAAATTACGATAAGCAAAGCGAAAGTAATATCATACGATCAGGGGCTATCCATGCCCAGGGGGTTTCTATGGCACAGCTGATCGAAAAGATACTAAGGAAATTATGTAGAATGAGAGACCAAAGAAGACATAGAGATTATAGACCATGCAGCAAACTAAGTTTAAAAGTGGTTGATTGATACTAATGACAGTTAAATTATGTTTTATGTTGTTTGCATCGAACGAAAATACGCATTCCATTTTATTTCTTTCCGTATTATGCCAACCAAAGAGTAAGACCCCTTTCACACTCGGCAAGTTACTTGCGCAAGTCAGTTTTTCAACTTTCCGAGTACAAGCAAGTCTGTACTCAAAATGTATTCCCCTATCCCGACCTCACCTCTGTCATCAAAAAACCAAGACTTGGGCAGAGACTTGCGCAAGTAACTTGCCGAGTGTGAAAGGGGTCTAAATTATAAAAGCAAATCGAACTTAATGAAATGGCCTACTATCTCGTCGTCATTAAGAGAACGTGAAATGAGGGATAGCGGCTCTTGTCGATTTCTTTATGCGATGCCACAGCTGATCGACTATAAAGTTGCAAATTAATAGAAATAGAAAGCAGGATAGACCGGTGAAAGAGCGATAAGCAACAAGAAGCAAACCATGGAGAAAACTACGTTTGAATAGTGTTTAATTGATTCCAATGGCAGCTACATTATGTTTAATGTTGGTTGCATCGAATGAAAATGCTTCTTCCCTTTTATTTCTGTCCGTTTTCTGTTCGACCAAAGATAAACATACAACAGAAAGCCAAACTCGATGAAATTTCTTAAAACCTCGAAAATGGCAAGACAAAGCCAAGAGAGGAATTTAGCCTCTTTTCTATTGCTCTCTGATACGATCCATGCTCGTCGTTTTGTCATTGCTGGAATTGAAACCACACACAAGATAATATTGAAACTGCAAGATAATGAAATGAACACAATCGAGTAGCAACTAAAAATCGTCAACAATAGCAAACGAACAGCAAATTCTATATTATCTTTTGTTCATCCATACAACAATAGATAAGAGTCGCCATCCCTCTCTTAGAGGTTGAGTTGCTGTTGTACATATCGTCGATTGACTATTGTTTTGTCGTATAAGTCGACGATATGTCACTCTTTGGTTGGACATAAAACGGACAGAAATAAAAGAGAAGAACAATACAAATACAAAACATAATTTAGCTGTTATTCGTATCAATCAAACACTATTTGAACTCAGGTTGCTTCATGGTTTGATGCTGGTTGCTCATCGTTCTCTCACCTACCTAATCTGTTTTCAATCAATTTCGTACTTCTAGTCGATCAGCTGAGTCGTGCATACCCCCTGTTCATCAGTGACAGAAACACAATCATGGGTCATATGCTATTTAGAGTTGGGTAGTTCATGAACTATATATGTAGTTCATTTAGGGTGACCAGATATCACTCTAACGAATATAATGCAATTATTCGATATGGCGAGCATGTTCGCGATTGGTATATCCGGGCACCTTAAATGAAATGAGTTCGAGAACTAGTGAACGAGTTCGACACAAGTCTAATGCTAGTACTTTTGCTTTGCTTGTCATCGGGTTTTCTAGCAACAGCAGTATCTGGTGGACTAAGTTAAAAGCCGAGCAAAACAAATCACCATGCTTTCCTATAAATAAGACAGCCAGATAGATAAATGCTGTTGCTATTGCTTGTGTGAGTTTTTCAAATTGCAATTGCAGAAGTGGGGAAAATGCGCTTCTAAGTTTGTCAGCATTTTAAATACGGGTTTAGACAGGTAGATATGTGTAAAAAATGATCGTTGTATTAAACAAATTTGGGGTTATGTGAGAAAATAGTTCAAACTTTAGAAAAGCTACACAAATTTATAGAGAAAAAGCGAATTAAAAGATATCCATTCAGTTCTTACCATCCTTGCTTATATTTTGATTTCCTTTTAGATCTCCGCTATGATCAGATACAAAATGATGAGACCTTTGTCATGCCTTGCACCGATGCCTTCACCAATTGTGCGTGGGCCGTTAAAGCGAAACTTTGCAGTTATGAGTATTACAAACAGAAGTGCTGCTACTCATGTAGTGAAACGCAATGAGGAAAAGTGAGGTCAGCAGAAGAAGATGATGATGAACGCAAAGACGAGAACGAAAGACGACGAGTGCGATGGTATAGCGATAGCGAAAAACTGGCGAGAGCACACGCACGAGAGTTCACAAGAGAGTGTTTGAACGAGAGCGGAGGAGAGATTAAGAGTAAATTTTTGTAATTTAATACTTTAATCTAAGTTTAATTTTATGATGTTTTTTTAAATAATTTAATGCGACCAATCGAATAGTTGAAATGTACGTTTTTTTTACAAAAAAGGAGAAAAAAAATGAATAGTGAAAAGAAAAACGATTTTATATTCTATGACGTAAATTAAGACATTTTAATGAGAGAAAACAAAAATGAAAATAAAAGAGGCACTACTAATAAAGAAAGAGAAAATTTAACATTTTAAATTAAAACTAATTAGATGTGAAGTTTTTTTTTTAATTTATTTTATTAAGGCAATATCATCGGAAATTGACAAACCTAGAGCGGTGCTTGAGTCCAAAAAGGTGACTAATGATTATTCCACGCTCGACAGACTTAACATTTTCTGGGTGCCAGGACACAGAGGAGTTATCAGTAATGAGCGTGCGAACATTCTGGCGACAAAAGCAGACAACTTCATGCGGTGAGCCTGTAGAGCGTGAAACATCTCGGGGCGCCGAAGTCTGAGTTGGGTCAATGGCCGGAATCGGCCCACAGAGCCGTGTGGAATCAGGAAACAGTGAGCAGGATGACAAAGATCCTATGGGGAGACCCAAATGGGTTGAAAGCAATAGGTTGGCTGAAATTGGGAAAGTCTGAAATTAGCAAAATAATGGGAGTCTAAACGGAACACTCGGGCTCCTATACTGTCCACCTATACTGTATTGAACAAGTGGCAAGTAATGAGTACAGGCAGGTCGCTGAAACGATGGAGCATTTCTCGTCTCAATGCCAGGCTTTCACACAAGTTAGGTTCATGTACCTCTCGAACAGTGAAATACCGGGTATAACCAATCTTATGGGAATAGTCTGGAGCTTCGTGAGGAACTCCATGCACAGCACAGAATTCCTATGAGAATATAGTGACTGAGTAGGACAAATTGATAGCTCGCAATAAGTTGAATCAGCGGCTTAAGTGTATGGCTACGGACATGGGATAGGTCAGACAGTTTTCTTTTTTATCACTACTCTATCGTAGCCCTTTTTTTGGTTTAACTAACAACTGTAGTGCAGGTAAATACAGGTTTTGTAAGCAGGTGGTTGGTAAGCGTCTGCCATTAGACAATACAAGATTTTGGCAGAAAAGTTGCCTTACAAAATAAATAATTTCCCGCTACATCCCTTCTCACAATCAGAGAGCAGGGAATACAAGATACATAACCAACGTCAATCAGAGCGAAATATTAAAATCATTTTGATATTTGCTTCGATTGATGAGCGCACACTTCTTGTATATTTTCACAACACCATATAAACTTGCACATCAATGTGATTTACCCGCATTATTCTAAACTAATTCCGTGTTGTCGCCACTAAGTGAGGTGAATATCTTCGAAATAAATGTAAGTAGGTCCGAGCAGGGATCCACCACTGGCTGCATGTAAATTTAGACCTTACGTTTAGCAAAAATCTGTTTGTAAAAATGAGCAACAGTATTATATTCGAGGGGTCGTGGGCTGATAAACTTCTTTTGCAAAAAAACCTTAAAAATGCCAGAGAAATTAAAACAAATTCGTTACCCACACGCTGAAAAATAACGGCCTCTCTAACATATTTTCCCAAACATATTCTGCAGGAAGCAAAGATTCGTTTGGAACACACTTCAAACATTAATATGTTTGCAGGTCCCAAACTCACTTGTGTTTAAATGTTTACTGGCAAACATGAATGCCTTTACGTGGAAACATATGCGTATTTCCCCCTTTCTTTATTGTCTCTCACGTTTTTGTTTTCGGAAGGTTTCACCTATGCAATGTTTGTTACTATGCGTTGGTACACAAAGAGTATATTTATATACAAATCTAGTTCATGCAAGCCAAGCGTTTATTTCACAAATGGTCCGCCGGTCCTATTTTCTCAGTAAAGGCTCGGACAGATAAAGGGCTTCTCGTTGTTGCCCTTTCCAATTTCTTTCCTCAAAATTGATTCTCACTTTGGTAGCACACATACAAATATAAAAAACACATACACAAAAACCAAAGTAACATCCCAAACCATTTAAGCGTCCGAGCTTTCGTTTATTCTTTTTTCTCTGATCAAGCGCTTTTGATATCCTCTGTCCGATGAAGCACAGACCACTGAATACATGAAACTAAAACGCAATACATCATCCCAAATACGAAACACTGACTTTATCTGCAATTTGCACGCACATTCAGGAATATTTAATACTCGCTGACTAAGAGAATAATGCAAAAATACTGGTACACACTTACAAGATAGACTCTCTCGTTGTCCCTCTTTTATTCTCTTGCTCTCGAGAGAGCATAGACAGTGCAGCAAACACAGCTGTGTTTGTATCACAAATATAAATTTTAGTTGGTTCGCAAATACATATATTATAACATATTAATCATTGTGTCTCAAACATGTAATATTGAATGGCAAACACAATGTGTTTGGACACAAGTATATGATATTTGCGACAAGCTCCAAACACACTTTATATTTGCATCCAAACAACAAAAAGAGACAGATTTTTCAGCGTGCAGTTGAGTGAGTTTATCCAACATACAATGTTTTTCGTGACATTTAAGTAGAGCGGTTTTTGTAGAGGATAAACACTTTAAATTTACATAAAATGCAGACGAATTTATGAATTGAAATGAATTTGAAACGTAGTTGTTGCCACTTTTATTTGAATATGATTTGTGGCATAGGGCCGTCGTGGCTTGCTCCGATGTAGTCAAACAGGAGGTCCAATTTTAGGTCAGTTTTTTCAGCATTTGGGGTGGTATATCGGTAATCGGTAATAACGTGACGAATGTTGTCTTCCATGTCGTCAAACGTATCTGGGAATATTGGAGTACTCTAGCGGTTTCATATGCCCCCACAGAAAGTAATCCATCGGTGTTGAATAGCATAATGTTCGAGGTCAATCCACAAACACGAAATTATGCGCCCACCCAACTTTTCTTAAATAAATCTAATCAAAGCTTTCCCACAGCAAGGCGAGCCAATTTAGGAACGAATAAGTCATTGCTCTACAGCGATTAATATTAAATATACCATTTCGACAGGCATAGTTTTTTTTTTATCAAACCAACACTCAGGGATGACCCTATAAATGCACTGCATTGTGTTGGCGAAGGAAAATTGAAGCTCCAAAGATGTTCTAGGAGCTCCTGCCCATATATGGGAGTTATATTCCATCTTTGGCCTGATATATGTAGGTGGTGGAGATATTAAGAAAATCGGATGGAGTGCAGTATTTCTTGCAGCCTAGACACTTGAATTCATCTTTCGACACTTCAAATACATGTTTTGCCCAACGGACATCACATTGTATTTTCAAGAGCATCTGATTCGAATCGGCTTATGCGACACCAAACAACACTGGATCTTACTCGCATTAAAATCTACTCTATTCGTTCGACCCCATTCAACAATAAACCCCAAATCCCGGTCGTGCGGCATTTAACTTCAATCTCTTGAAGACTTGGCCTACTGTCATCCGCAAAAGAGTAGATTGGATTCACAGTCTGACCCAGGAGATCGTCTAAGAAAAAGAGAAGGTGAAAGAACAGAGCCCTGTGGTAATCCTGCAGTCAATTTATGCTCGTCGGATGAAACCCCATCAACAACATCTCTCTGAGAAAATTCGATGTAAATCGAGTGAAGTTATCGCCGACACCAAAAGCAGCAAGTTTTGACAAGAGTGCATAGTGCCATACTCTATCGAAGGCCTTGGAAATATCAAGAGCCACTACCTTACTCTCACCAAACCGGTGGATGGATCGACTGACTCCACTGTTCCGAAAGGAACGCCATCAGGTCTCCAGTACATCTCATTCTACGGAAGGCATACTGCCGATCATTAAAAAGGTCATTGGACTTAAGATATTTCACAAGATGGTGGTTAACCATGGTGTCCATAACCTTCGAGAGCGGAGAACAAATTGCAATTGGGTGGTAATTTGCAGGGTTACTTGCATAACATTTTTTAGAGATTGGCTGAACATTAGCAAGATTCCAACGCGCCGGGATGATTACGTAATACGTAATTGTTCACGGGGAGTGGTTGATTGCTATCGGGCAAGGAAGAGTTGCTTGCAAACATTTCAGCCAGGAGGTTAGCTTTATCAACCGGTTCAGTGAGTGTTATGTCACCTTTAACAAGAGTTGGGATAGAGGTAGAACTATCCTTTACTCTTCTTGAAAATTACCAAAAGCTCTTACTTTCTCTAGGGAAAAAATGACTTTAGCACGAATACGTTGTTCGTGAAGAAAATTTTCGCGCCGAAGTATTTTGCCACACTTCTTGGCTGTGTACGTAGCAGTTCAGTAGTAATGTTTTTGTTAGAACGCCAGTGTCTTTGGCGCATCCTATTTGGATTTGACAGCATTCCTGCATGTCTGGTTGCACCAATTTTTAAATAAAGTAAAGACCAATGATCCAACCATCCTATTGCAAAAAAAACTAGTAAGAATATCAGAATTTCTAAATAATTGGTCTGATTGCCTTAGAACGTACTACACGCTGAAAAAAGCGACCTCTGTAACATATTCTCCCGAACATATTCCGCAGGAACCATGTATACGTTTGGAACACACTTCAAACATTCATATGTTTGCAAGTACAAAACTCACTTGTATTTAAATGCAAACAGTAGCATGTTTACTAGCAAACATATATACTTTTACGTTCTTCATCCCAAACACCCATATACTTACGTGGAAGCATTCGCGTGTTTCCCCCAAAACCTCCATATACTTACGTTGAAACATATGCGTATTTCCTCCTAAACATAATAATATTTAGAAACGAATTATTCTTTGATTTCAATATATATATATTATTGGCCGTCGGTGGTGCAATGGTTAGTGTGCGCGGCTCTTGTACATGAGATCCTGGGTTCGAACACGGCTCTGACCACCTTCAAAAAAAAAAAAAAAATTCTTTCGGCGGCGGTCACCTCGCATAGTGACGGCGACACTATCGAGTATCTAGCCATGAAAAAGCTTCTCAAATTACCGTTCGGAATCGGTGTGAAACTGTAGGTCCCAATCAGTGAGTGAAAACTGGAAAGCGCACAGCTCAGTGATTGTGAGAAGTTCTCCCCAGTCCCTTCGTGGGATGTAATGGGAATCCATTTATTTATTTTTTTTATTTATTATAATTAATTTTATCAATAATAATTCACATTTATAAAGAATTAATACAAAAAAAAAACAAAAGATTTAAAACGACCCTTTTTATATATACTTGCATTTAGTGCATTATTTGTTTTTTTTTTAAAGAAATGAGAATCTACTGCTCTTTTGCTTCTCCTTTTTTTTATGTCTCTCACGTTTTTGTTTTCAGAAGGTTTCAGCTATGCGTTGGTTATCACTATGCGTTGGTACACAAACAATATACTTATATACCAAAGATGCCCAGTAGTGGCTGATATCAGCAAATTAAACTCACACGTATACTTACGCTCTTTTGTTTGATCGTCAATCAACCAATAGGAAATCAGCATGTTGAGTGGGAGAGACAAACTACACTTGCAGAACTTCTGTGTCTTATTTTACATTTTAATCGTCATCGAGACTGCTGTCAGTGAATACATAAATTGAAATTATTGCGATATAATAAAGATGTCAGCCGAAAAGTATTTTATGTTACAAAATGCTTTTGATAACATGCAATGTCTTATTTGTCATAAGACATTTAAAAAAATTAAGAAATATAATTTAAAAGAACATTTTGAAGATGTTCACAAAGACATGAATTATTTGCAGGGGGAATAAAAAGAAAAACAATTTAAAATTTATAATAAAATTTTTATTGAAAAGTTGAAGGAATGGGTAAATCAATCTAAAGAAAATGATGAAGATATGGTGGAGAAGAATTTAAAAATGGGTTTATCTAACTTAATAAGTTTAGATATTGTAAAAAAGGGAAGGCCATTTTCAGATGGGCCATTTGTCAAAAATATATTGAGTAAAGTTTTTGGAAAACTTCATTATAAAACTAATTTTATTGAAAAATTACCTTTGTCCCGCAATAGTATAACCCGGCGTTCTCTTTATTTGGGTGCTATTGTGGAATCGGCATTAGGGAAAAAATTAAAAAATTGCGAATTTTTGACGTAGAATACGTCTTACCTTACGGTGCGTTTACACGGGACAGTTTGAGACAAGATAGTTGAGAATATGTATTAGTTGTCACAAAGAGAAAAATTGTTTGTGTGACGTACGCGTCCAGCCAATTATAAAGACAGTACAGTTTTAAACAACCGCCGACAGTGTCGTTTCGTGAAATTTCCTGCTCTGATTTTTTGTTTCTTCGCTCTTTTGCCATTGTGTTTTGTCTTACTTCTCCAAATTACAATGAAACTGATGTACGCTACAAAATTAGACATGTATTCATGTTTGTTTTGTCAAACAATATTTCAATAAAAATTAGTAGAATTTCAAATACAAATATATTTCCCAATTTGTAAAGTCGTTTGCCATGTTTTGCTTATTTCTCAAATTTCTACGAAAAGTCACCGATATGGCCGATGGCTGAACTAGTAGAGGTTGACGCAGTAGGATTTGTTGTAATTGTGTGAAACACAGTAAAAAAAAGTACAACAACAAAATACACTGAATTTAACAGATGGAGTCATAAGAAAGCAAAATCATCTTTATTTGATTGATTATGAGGAAACGGCGAGATAACTTTTTTTAAAAATTTTTTTATAGCTAAATGAAGGTGTTATCTTTCGTTTGATATACATTTCGTATTGGTTGATATCTTCCTAATATTTAAATTTCTCAAATGAAAATTGTTTAAACACATACACTCAAACATATGTGTGGTGTTTGGTTGAGTGTTTGAGTTTGTAGCGTGGACACAAACTATGATGCTGTTTCAGTGTGGACACAAACCTTCGGCTGTTGTTTTGTTTGATGAAATATTGAAATATCGTATATTTACTTATGTATGTATTTAAGTGAAACAAAATGTTAAATGTGAATTTGAATTTAACATGGATATATAATTATAAAAAATATATGAAAAAATTAATTCATACATTTTTATGTTAAATGAAAGTGCTGCCAAGTAAGCAAAATAACAATGCTGTTTGACAGCAGCTGACAGTTGACGTTTAGTAAATTAAAATAAAAACTACTAATCAAAATGGCACCTACACGAAGTACAAGAAAGCAACGAGTGGTTGTTATGCAGAGAAATAAATACTCAGGTAAGTTTTGTGTTCCCTTGTTTATATATATTTTTATTAAAAATGTTAATTAATTTGCTGTTTTTTTTTTCATTCTGTATTGATGAGAGCACCGTTATTAATTACCTTTGTCAACTTGTAATCTGCATTCGATGCGTTGATTCAGACTACAATGTTTTCGAGTCAATATATTCTGTTGAAACATTTTATGGCAATGTAACCGGCAAATTATTGTTCGATGTCGTCAACGAAAAACTTCTTTCCGTTTCTGATTCTAACAAATTCTAACAAAATGATTCTAACAAAAAAGCCGGAGTTTGTACGGATGGTGTGAAAACTATGACAGGCAAACGTGATGGATTTGTTGGCCAGATGAAAAAAAATGAAATTGAGGTTTATACCTTGCATTGTATAATACACCAGGCTACTCTTGCTTCTAAATTTATATCCAAGCATCCGGTCATGAAGGCTACTGAGCTGATAATTAATAGGATAAGGGGCGGCCATAACTCACTGGCTCATAGAAAATTTGTGACATTTCTAAAAAATTCAAATGCTTCTCACCACCATCTATTAATGTTTACTGAGGTACGTTAGTTAAGCCGAGGTAACAGTATTAATAGATTGTTTGAGCTTAGAAATGAATTATTTGAATTTTTAGAAGCTGAAAATATCGAAATAACCGAAAAAGAATATTTAAAAATTATCAATTTATTTTAGACATGGCGTTTTTAACAGACATCTGTAACATGTTGAATGAGTTGAATTTGAAGCTGCCGGGAAAAGATAATAATATTTCTGATATGTTTAAAATTCTGTCAGATTTTAAAACTCAGCTATTTTTACTTGAAGCTCAAATTGATTCTGAAGACTTTTCGGACTTTCCGAAAACTTCTGTTATTTACCTCAAGGAGCAAACCTTGAAAAAGTTTGAACTTTGGGAAATATTAGAAATGCTTTTTAATAACTTTAATGACAGGTTTAAGGATTTTGAAAATATTCAGCATTTACTGGATATTTTTCAAAACCCTTTTAAATGCGATATATTAAAGTACGAATTTCCAATCCAAACAGAACTTATTATACTTCGAAGTGAATTAGATTTCCCGGTTAATTTTATCAATATAGAATTCTGGAAAAATCTGGATGGTACAATATATCCTGAAATAAAGAAGATTTCATTGAAGTGTTTATCTTTATTTCCCTCAACGTCTCTTTGCGAATAAATATTTTCAGATTTGAATTATATTTGCTCAAAAAAACGCAATAAGCTGAATTCTTCTAGTTTGAGAAATATACTTTTATTGCGTAACTGCAATAAGAGTATCAACATAGAAGATTTCATTACTTTTTAATTGCAAATTGAACAATGATTAATTGAAGGAAAATTTGTAAACACTTCGAAGAATCTTTTTATTTCGAAATATATATATATACAGATGTCCGCTTTTATATAAATTATATATGTATGTATTATAGATATGTATATTAGGGCGGGTCAATTCTTTTGCCGACCAAGAGTATAGCAGGAACGTAAACTATGGACAATTCTAAGAATAATTACCCCAGAAACCATAGTTCTAAAATCAAAATCAAGCCCGCCCATTTTCACTTGAAAATTTGTATATAAGATAAATCAAATATATACATATTAATCTTTGTTATTTCCATTTTAAATGATCACACTAAATATGGGGCAGATCTCGGATTTTGATGAAACTCGAAATATAGGTAACCCAATATGTGAGAATGTATTTGGTAAGTTTGTTTCGGAAAATTTCAAAAAAAACACACCTATTATTACATATTGCAATATCAGATACATGAAAGTAGTGTTTATTTGTAAAGCCTGTAACTTTTCTTCTGTAAAAGTTAAAAGTATAAATTTTTTGTATACTCTAGCTTATATAAGGAAATTAAAAAAAAAATATAAAAAAATTATTTTTAAAAAAATTTTAAAAAATAAAATTAAAAATTATTTTTAAAAAAAATCCCCTTTTTATTTCTTTTAGTTTTCGTGTGGTGTTAGGACAAGGTGCTCTTTAGATAAGCTCCAAATTTCCACATGGCGTTGTATTCCGTTTACGAGATATGCCTAAAAACGGGGTTCTTTAAAATATGTATTTAAGTTATTTCCATTTAAGGGATCATACTAAAATCGGATCAGATCTCGGATTTTGATGAATCTCGGCATATAGGGAGCCAAAGATGTGAGAAAGGGTCTAGCGAGTTTGTTTCAGAAATTGTCAAAAAACACGCCTATTATTAGACATTGCATTATAAGAGAATAGCTATAAGAGAAGAGAATAGTTATAAGAGAATAGTTATATATTTCCCACTTGTGGTTTGTACTATTGGTTACATGCACTGTTGCAAATTTATAAAAATAAAAACGATCAAGCAAGGCTAAGACTGTCGTCGCGCATATATAATACTTTTAATTTGGCCACATGTTTTTTTCTTTTTTGCCTGCTTTGAGTTTAGTTAACATTTGGAAAAAAGGTCTTTCACGGTCGATCTATAAAGTTAAAAGTGTGGTTTTATAAAAAAGTGATCTTAAAATTTGTGGTATTTGAAATTTAAATAGCAGTGTTTTTAAAATTTACATACTAAAAAAAAAGTGGTATTAAATATGGGTTCGTCCGAAAACCCTGTTAGTTCCTCCCATATAGAGTCGGTTTTTCTTACACCTGTTAATCGTGAATCAAGTTTAAGTCACATGCCGCAACAAAATTATAGTGTTTTTGGATTGCCGACTGACTTTTTCGAACTTAATTTACCAAATAAGCGCGATGTTCTAAGGTACTATTTTTTTGAGCGATTGCTATAAAGTTAATAGCATATAAAGTTAATAGTTTAAAAAAAATCTTTGTGCCTGTGGAATGATTCCACAAAATTTAAAGGAATTTATGCTAGATCAGCACACCAGTACAAAATATACTATTCCAGAAATTGTTGCAGAAATTTCTGAATTGGTTTCAGAACAGGTGCCAGCTAGTGATCAACCGTCATCATACTGAGCCTGCTCCGCTGAAATGGATATTGACGACGAAATAGAATTTCAAGCACCGGCTGCACCAAAAGAAATTCCCTTAAAACGAGGTCGTTATTCAAAGAGATACACAACTCGCAATTTTGCAATGGCTTGTGACAGATTCGGTATTGCCGACAGAGTTGCTTCGTTTTTAGCCACGGCTCTTTTCAGAGACATTGAGTTTAAGGACAAAAGAGGGGAAATCATTGTTATGGATAAAGCCAAAGTTGCTCGGGAAAAAAAAGAAGTGCAGAGATTTTGTGCGTCCCCAAAGTTACAATAATTCTGATCTTATAGCGTTTTCATTTGATGGTAGAAAGGATAATTCTTTAGCCAGGGAAAATATTGGAGGCAAGAACCACACAAATTTAGTCAAAGAACCACATATAGTGATTGCACAGGAACCCCAAACCAAATTGCTGGGTCACATAATTGTTAATGCTGAAAACGCTGCAATGAAGCAGATACAAATTAATGAGTTCTTTGTTGAAAAGGATATATCACTATCGAATTTGATTGGGATTTGTTGCGATGGTGAAGTCACCAATACTGGCAGCGAAAATGGAATACTTGGAAAATTCGAGATAATGTTAGATAGACCATTACATTGGTTTGTCTGCTTGTTACATTTCAACGAGTTGCCTTTTCGCCATTTGTTCTCCGCTCTAGACAAATCAACTACAAGCGGGCCAAGATCTTCCAGTGGCATTTTGAGCAAGTTGATGGAAACTTGCGAGAATCAACAGGTAGGCAAACACATATTTTATTTAGATCTTTATGAAATGTTTATCTGATATCCAATTCTCTGAAAAATACTTTATCGTAGGCTGTACTCAATTTTGAACCCATTTCGTTGGGAAGAATGCCCCCAGTAATGGAAACCGAAGTGGAGCAGACACTTTCGACGGATGTGAAGTACTTATACCGCATAGCTAATGCAGTTTCCAGCGGCTTCTGCTCCGAAGATTTAGCCAACATAAAGCCGGGACAAATTGTCCACTCTCGATGGTTGACAAAAGCCAGTAGGCTCTTACGATTGTATGTGGCAACGAAGTTACCATCTGAGAACTTGGAACATCTAGCGGAATACATTATGAAAGTTTATGTTCCAATGTACTTTAATGTGAAATACTACAGCTCAGTCATATACCGTAGCGCAATTTTAGGTAAATTTATACGTTCGACATAATATTTACCCCAAAATCTTCGAGAGATTGTGAACAATGTTGTGCAAAACAATGCGTATTTTGCTCACCCGAAAAATGTTTTACTGACAATGCTTTTTGATGACAGAAAATCCGTTCGTGAGAGATGCATAAAAAAAATTTTGCATATTCGTAATAACCTTTTGGATCCGACAAGTCCTAGGACTTACAGAAAACCTTGTTTAAATTATGACTGTTCAGACTACACTGATATGATTGACTTAGATGACAATAGCATTTTGTCCGAGCCGCCATTCACCCTAAACACTCCCTACGATCATTTATTGGCATACATGGACTTTGAAGATCCACGGTTACCGGATCCTGAAATACCGGCACATATTCAGGGAACTGAGCGATTTGAACAATTGCTTACCAGTGTTTCTCGGCGTGCAGTATATAGTAATCGTGATGATATAATGGCAGTTACTATTGAAAGTCGTAACAGAATACCACGAATGGAAAGCAAAAATGACCTTACATCTCACCTTCCATCATACGTACAGAGCTGAATTTAATTTACCTTACTTTATACCTTTTATAATTGACATAGTTTTTATAGTTTTAATTTCGATTTTGATTTTGAAATGAAATATATAAATAATTTATCTTGAATTATATGATTTTTGTTTTTAAAATATTTGCCTTGTTGAAATAAAATTTGAACAAATTTAAGATGCAGAAGACTGGGTGTGATTTCTATTTTTGTTAGCTATATGATGACAGTTTTAAAGCTTGCTGCCATTTGCGGGTTGTTTTTATATGATTTGATATGTGGCCGACCTCTAATAATGGTTAGACCTCTAATGATTAGTGCATACACCTAAGAATCTTAACATCCGGGTTCAACCCCCGGTCACCTCGTTAGTTGCCACCAACACTATCGAGTAATTTGCATGAAAAAGTTCCTTAAATCCGTTAGGAAACCGGTAAGCGTAGGTCCCATCACTGAGCTTGAAAATAGAAAGCGCACAACTCACTGGTTGCGAGAAACCCTCCCCCTGTCCATTCTTGGGATGTATTGGGAATGAATTTTTTTTTAATATGACTGTCATAACATTTTTTTTTAATATTTTTATTTTTTCCTCTTGTTCAGTTGACCCACCCTAATGATCATAGATACAGAAAGGTAAAAATATTTCCTTATAAATTCTCCCTGTGTTGGCGATATAGGTTAATATTGCATACATTCCAATGATTTTGCCCACAAAAGTATTATATATTTTTGGTTTATCTAATATAAAAATTTTCAAGTGAAAATGGGCGGGCTCGATTTTGACTTTAGAACTATGGTTTCTTCGGCAATTATTTGTAGAATTGTCCATAGATTACGTTCCTGCTATACTCTTAGTCACATTTTGCGGTCCCGAACAAATTAACCCGCCCTATTGTATATATCTATCAATACATTCATCAAGAGTATTACTACAATAAATTCATTCATCAAGAGTATTACTAAAATATGTACATTCATTAATTTTACATTTCCCTTTTGTTAAACAAAGAAACAGAAAAAAATGACAACACCCGTCACACAGGTGCTTTCGTCGCAATCTCGTTGACGACTAAATAAAATGAATCGCAAATTGTTTTCTTCCAGTGTTATTTCGTCACTCTCACCAATACTACTAGACTTGTGTCGAACTCGTTCACTAGTTCTCGAACTCGTTCATTTAAGGTGCCCGGTCGTAACAATAACGAACATACTCGCCGTATCAAACACGTTCATTATGTTCACGAGGCGATGTCTGGTCACCCTAAATGAACTAGGTAGTTCATGAACTACCCAACTCTAAATACTACTACCTTGGGCATCTATGTTGTATACAAATCTAGTTCACGCTAGCCGATCGTGTATGAATTACTTGTGTTTTTTATTACATTTCACAAGTGGTCCGCCGTTCCGATTTTCTCACTATAACTAGAGGATACAACGTCTGACTAAAGTCAATTCTATTTTATACTCAAATTTTCAATTTAAATTAAAAGTAAAACAGGTAAAATTATATTCCAGATATTACGGAAAGTGGTATTTGAGATATTACGGCAAACATTCCACAAATTTTAAGGCCGTGACTGTTAATTAAATATATTTAATTCATACAAAACTTAATTGGTATTTAAACAAGTAAAAGTGTTAAATTCTGCTGTGCCGAATCTTTGATACCCTCCACCTTAGTGTTAACCAGCAAAATATTAAATTTTAAAAAGGACCTTTTTTAAGAAAATGTACTTTTTTTAAAAAAATAGAAATAAGTTACTTGTTCACAAATGCAATTACTTGTTCACAAATGCTCACAAATGTAGGATGCTCACAAATGCTCACAATGCTCACAAATGCATTGCTCACAATGCTCAAATGCTCACATTGAAAATGTACTTAAGAAAATGTACTTTGTAATGTACTTTGAAATGTACTTAATGTACTTTGAAATGTACTTTGAAATGTACTTAAGAAATGTACTTAAGAAATGTACTTAAGAAATGTACATGTAATTTGTACTTTGAAATGTACTTAAGAAATGTACTTTTTTTAAAAAAATAAAAATAATTTACTTGTTCACAAGTAAAATAAAAAGCATTTTTTGAAGAACTGTTAAAAAAAAAAAAAAAAAAAAACATTTTTTAAAAATAAAAAAGCATTTTTTGAAGAACTGTTAGAAAAAAAAAATAAGCTGGGCTAGAGTTGAACCAACAACCCTCAGACTCCAACGCGCAACCCTTTACTCATCAGGCCACAGCGACCTTAGCTGAAATGTGACAAAATTCATATAAATGTATGAACACATGAAAGTACTTCTAAACATTCTAAAGTACTTACCTATTATAAAGAACAACAAAGATTTTCAACATGGAAATTCACCACACGGTAAAAGGAGTAGTAAGTAAAATAAAAAAGCATTTTTTAATAATAATAAAGCATTTTTTGAAGAACTGTTAAAAAAAAACAAGCTGCAAAAAACATTTTTTAAAAATAAAAAAGCATTTTTTGAAGAACTGTTAGAAAAAAAAAATAAGCTGGGCTAGAGTTGAACCAACAACCCTCAGACTCCAACGCGCAACCCTTTACCCATCAGGCCACAGCGACCTTAGATGAAATGTGACAAAATTCATATAAATGTATGAACACATGAAAGTACATCTAAACATTCTAAAGTACTTACCTATTATAAAGAACAACAAAGATTTTCAACATGGATATTCACCACACGGCAAATGGACCAATTTCGCTGATTTTCAATACCAAACTGCTCAGGAATACGTGGAACATTCTGGCCAAAAACCAAACCGCGTTATCGCCGATTGAAGTCGTGAAAATGTTTTCAACAGACGGACATGGCTATATCGCCTCCGGTTGTTATAAGGATCAAGAATATATTTACTTTACGGGGTCGCAAAGCCTTATTTCTATATGTTACAATCAGAATGACAAACTTATATATAGCCTCTATCACTTACAGTGGAGGGTATAAAAATAAAGAAGAAAATACCTAGTTAGTTAAATAATTTTCCAGACCAGTTTATATCTTATAACCAAATAAATGAAATATCAATCGCATTGTAAAGAAGTAAAACATCTCAATAGCTCCGAGAACACTAAAACCAAGGAACAACCCAGCAGTTCCACCAATGTACACTGGAAATTTGAAAAGTTACTCTCACAAACAAACAAAAATATTTTCAATTAGAGCAAAATATCACGACTCACCCAAAAGATCCGTAAAGGTTAAGTAGATCTCACGCTTGTACCGCACTGTAGGCCATTCCCTGACATTCATTGTAGCGCCATAACTGCCATAGAGTTGTTTGGACCGGGTGTATAACTAGAAATGAAACAGCGACTAACAATTAAATAATATAAATACCTCAGTTGAAAATAAATGTCATCCTTGCTAATTAAAAGGTTATGTCATATTCTGTAATATTTTTAACATTCAATTTAGTTTTGAATATAAATCCCATCCCACATTCAAATACCTACCGAAACTTTAAGACTTAGAACGGATCCTTCGCAATTCTGATCACAAAAACAAGGCGCTATATCCAATTCATTGCTGTTAGGTCTCTGGCGATATAGTTTCAGAAAATACGCTAAGATTGGAAGAGAATAACTGATTAAACATAAATAATTGAGCCCGAAGAATGATTTTATGTCGTACATTCATGTTGAGGTAAACATTGCTTTAGGATCCGGTAATCGCAAACGCGTTTCGGCTTATGCACTGTGGAAAGTAGAGCGTTATTAGCTGAGTTTTTCTTTGAAACATTATAATTTAGTCCGCTGTCAATAGTACTCAGTGTATAGAAAGAATAAACTGTCAATAGTACTCAGTTTAAAAAGAAAAAATATTTTAAAAAAAGCCGTAGCAACTGTACTTTGCGGTGTGTTTTAAAATGTTACGTCCATTATAAATTCAAATATTATATATTATTTCACTACAGCTGTATCTATTAAATGGTTAAATTCAAAGTGTATTGGGTACATTACTTTAAACCCAGTAGGCTGTGTCTTAAAGTCATCATCAACGAATCGTGGACGACCATGTTAAGTCTTAAAAGACATGCTGAGGACGTTCGTTACAAACCGTCAAAGATATTTTAATACAAATGACGCAAAATTCGTAGACGACGAAGTAAGGGACATTGAGAATGATCTTATCGTTGACGATGAAGTGAGCGACATTGTGAATGATCTTATCGTTGACGACGAAGTTAGCGACATTGTGTATGATTATATCGTTGGCGATAAGATTAACGAAACTTTCTGATATATCGTCTTTGTGTATATTATTTTTACATTTGACTGCAATTGTACCAAATAATTCAGTAGCTTTATTCAAGTCATTAACTTCAAATAATAATTTATTTTGACGTGACAACGTCTTAAATTAGGTTGCGGCTGGGAGTCACTTATGAAAAAGTGTAACGCCCGGTAACGTTACGATGAGTCACCGAACACAAGTAAATGCAATGTGTTTACTTGTGTGCCAGAAACGATTTGCTTTGCTGGCTTCTAGTGGCTGTTGGTCGGTGGTGTGAGTGTTTTTGTTTTTTGGCACATCATATATATGACGACTGAGCAAGTATGTATGTGCGTATATATGTGCGTGTGTATGAATATTGATTTAGATCAGTCTGCATTGGATAAGGTATTATTTTTTGTTTTTTTTTGTTTTTTGTTTTTTGGCTTTATGATATGTGTAGTGTATGTTTGTGTGTAGAAATTTTCATATGAATTAGGTAGCCAAAACGAAACAGAGAGCTGCGGTCGGCTTTAAAAACGATATGCGAATATGATGAATTGAAATACTTTTTGGTTAGTAAATTATTTTCTTTTGTTTTTAATAAAAGAAATGTTTATTTTTTATAATAAAAGAAATGTTTATATTTTATAATAAAGGATATGTTTATTGTTTATAATGTCACATTTGATAATGTGTTCATAGAAATCGCACAGGTACCTAGATGGTGTTGAAATTACTTCTATTTTCCTAAACTATAAGTTTCAATAAATGTTAAAACATCGCCCGTGAGTTCTAACACTCATTGGGCAAGTGAGTTCATTGCACTCCTATTGTGCAATTTAATTATATTCATATCAATAAATATTCTACCGAGAAAAAGACGTTGTCACGTAAAATCTTCGCCCGTAAAACCGACTTTACAGGCAACAATTTTTATTAATGTATTTCGTTGTTTCAAAATAAAAATAATTTCAAATACTAATTCAATTATTACAAAGGAAAGTATACACAAAAATAAAGAATTGTCATAAAATCATAATAAAATATAAATAATAATAAAATTAAAAAACGCGCTTCTCGGTTTTAGATTCACATTCAATTGAATTGTTTTGTTTTCACTATTTATTTTTTATTTGTTTCTGGCTGCAGGCAAACTGTAACTGTTTTCTACTTGGTTACTCGCAAAAATTTAAGTATTTACAAGATAACAAGTTTTGTTTTGTAACAATTTTTGTCGACGACAACGTTCACGACATCGTCGCCCATAATGTCGTGTTTGCATACAAATGCAAACAATTTCTTAAAGGCGTCTTTGAAGATAATGTCGCCACAGACACTGTGGCCTGCTGGATAGTTACCCAATAAGCACATCGGATCCATATCGGCGCCGAATCAGATCTCATTTCTCTGATTCGAAATCGGGTCCGTTTCGATCGGATACTTGATCGGCCGTAATTCCTCTTTCGATCTCGAAACCAGAATTGTGTCCGATCGCGAAATGAGGTCGGAACCGATCTCAAAATCAAATCGGATGCGAACTCGAAACGTATCGGAATCATATAATATAACAGGATTTCCAATAAGGACTTGACAATTTTTTTTTTAAATAAAACGCAAACCATTTCAGATATTTCCAAAACTTTATGATTGACTTGAAATACAATCAAAACATTTATGAATGGAACTCGATTTCGTTTATATGGCCACCGCGGGCACGTCGGCAGCGGTCGATTCGTTGGACCCAATTTTCGATGACTCGGTCACACATTTCGGCCGTAACGGTCGCTATGTCGCGTTCAATGTTGGCTCTAAGTTCTTCCAAAGTCGTCGGCTTATTGGCGTAGACCAATCATTTGACGTAGCCCCAAAGAAAAATGTCGAGAGGCGTTAAATAGCACGAACGAAGCGGCCATTTGACTGGTCCATGTTTTCCAATTCGGGCCAAAAATAATCGGTAATCATGGCGCGATAATGATGGCCATTCACAGTACTATGACGGTCGCTATTGTCGACGGAAAAATATTGCCCAATGCTGCCGGCGGCATGCAAACCGCACCACACAGTTATTTTTTCTGGATGAAGTGGTGATTCATGAAGCACATGTGGATTTTCCCCAAACCAATAACGCATATTTTGCTTATTGACGAACCCATTGAGCCTAAAATGATCTTCGTCACTGAAGATGATTTTGCGATAAAATTCATCATCTTGTCGCATCTTCTCCTGAGCCCAATCAGGGAACGTACGTCGCGTCAAATGGCCCATCGGCTTCAATTCTTGAGTCAGCTTGATATTGTGTGGGTGTAAACCAAGATATTTACTTCAGTTCTTGAGAACGCCGCGAAATCGACTGATTTGGATCGTTTGCTAAGGACGCCTGAACGGCACCGCTATTTTCGTCACTTCGAATAACCCGTTGTCTCCACTGAATAAGTAGACTCACATTTTTGCACTAAACTTCTTTTTGCTTGTCTTCTAGGGCGAGAATAACGACCGAAAATCTGATCTTGCTTTGGTGATCATGATCTTTAAAGTTCTTTGGTTTCATACAAACATTACTCTGCACAGAAAACTCAACTCGCGAATTATACGATTTGTAGTAGCATGTACAGTAGTTTTTATTACCACACTTGGAATGTTTATACTTTACTTTATATAATACTCTATACTTTATATAATGTCTTTGAATTTATTCAATATTCAAAAATTCACATTCAATATTTTTCATTGTAAATACTACGTGCACTTCAAAATGATGCTTTCACTGTCTTTTTCACAAATTTTATATGAAATTTCGCTCTCATTTGTATGGGATTTTTTGGGCAAATTTTTAATAGGTTTTTTTGGGGCGAGTTTTCTTTGGTCGATTTTTCGTTGGCCCAGAGTGGCCACATGACCGGTTATACCGAAAAAACTCGGGATTATTTGTTTCGATGTGCTTCTTTCTCAAAAAACTTTGGTTGGATTTAGGTCGTCTTGAAAGACGACCGACATGGACCCAACATGGATCAGGGCTCATATGCAAAGAACCATGATACGTCACCTGTGATGATGTTATACACTGCAGTTGAGGCACCGCAGTTGTATTTCTTCAACATTTCGTTGCTCCAATCGACACAAGCCTTTTCTTGAGCATTCCTCAAATTCTGTGGGATCCAACGAGAACAAATCTTTTTCACAGCCTTATGAACATGCAATATCTTATTGATGCCTGTCATTATAATACCCAAGGATCCCTTATTCTCACGTTATGTCACATGTCGGTCTTGTGTTATCAGTTCACGCACAGTATCGATGGTTTCCGGCAAAACGATCAAAGTTCGACGACCTTCAAGAAATTCTACCTGGAGCGAACAGCGTCCGAGATTGAACTCTTGGTACCGGTGATTTACAAAGATTTTTGATGTTACTTCATCACCTAAAATCGAAGCAAGTCGATTGAGACACATTTGTCTCGATAATCCACGCCGAAAATCGTAAAAAATCATCTCACGAAAACGTTCAGGTTAATTGCATTTTTTGATCTAGTATTGCCAGGACCTAAACTATAAATAGCAACCTCGTATAATCCGAAGACCACACACACTCACTTTTATTAATTTCCAACACAACCTTGCTGTCGGGCAATGAGAGCGCTCCTTTTAGCTGATGAATTTTAAATGGTAATGCGATTGGAGGTAATCAGTAGCTACTCTCTGCAAAACCCTGTACCAACCACTTAGCATATGACATGCTATTTCATCAGTCTTGTTAGAATATCTGTCTTCCCTCCGCAGTAACTTTAAGTGAATGAAGTGCTCAGTGAGACTGGTGTCGCCCCAAAAACCCAGTGCAGCTTCAGTACATTAATTTATACCCCACAATTAGCACTGAGTATTGTCAGGGTATGCATTTATTGCTAATATGTATCGCTGACGTGTCAACAGGCGAACTTTTGCACTTTACGTGGTAACAAAAGTTATTACACAGTCTAGTTGCTTACTAAACTATTACTTGCTTGTAACTTTTAATCCACGGAGAATCTACAGAAAATATTCATACATTTCTCACTCAAAGAATTCTGTACTCATTGAGTATTGTGCCCGAGTATTCGTGTGTCATCCGTGACAAAGTATTTTAATATATACATGCAGCCTATAATAAATATTTATCAAAAAATATTTCGTTGCCCACTAAGTCAATGTTATAGGGGGTTTCGTTGCAGGCAAACTTAACTTGAAAACTAAACTTAACTGAAAAACGCAGCAATTAAATCAAAACTATTCCTGACGCTAAAATTGAGTTTGTACTGTACACATGATATTTTACAAGCACTAACTTAAGATTTCGTAAATTCCAACTGTTGTCATTTTGAATGGCTAGAGTATGTGTGTTAATGAAAATCCACATAATTTAGTGGGAGTACATTACAAAATTTCAAAAAAAAAAAATCAATGAGTGTTCGATCTCACGTGCGATGTGGTCACACATTATTGTTACAGGGTACATGTTCGATTTCTATGAACACATTAGTAAATGTTACATTGGAAATTAAAAAAATAATAGTTTTTGTGCTGAAGGCTCTTTTGCTAATGCACTTTATTTTTTCGTACATCTGCTCTAACATTAGATGTAATATTGTTAAAGTATATACAGCAATATTTAGCTCACTGAAATAATTGTTTGTGTTTTGTCACAAACAGAGCGACGACAAAAAGTATTCAATAGTATAGAGAACTTATTGCCTATTTCCGCTCTCATGTAAAGAGTCTGAGTAAAAGAACATAAACGAGTCTTATTATCTTTATAGAATATTACATAAAACAATACAAAAAGCATAAATGTTTCAAAAGGCATCAATGTTTCACATCAAAATTATGAATGGACCAAGTTATGACAAAAAGAGGGTAATACGTTTTGAATGATACGCCAGATGTCGCCAGTGCTTTTGAGTCATACAATTCATTCCATGAGTTCTCTATACTATTCCATACTCTTTAGTGACGACGACCTGCTCGTTTGGTCGATGCCGCTACATCAATACCATTATACTTAATTTCAGGCAGAGACTATATTTGTACAACAACCACGTATGTGATGCTAACGCTGTGTGTAGTTTGCATGTGTTCACTTTGATAGATTGCCCTACCCGTTCATATAGATGTTAACACATCAAAAATTTATTTGTCTTGAGAATGCGCATACTTACGCCGATTTGGATAAAAGTGGGGTATACATTTACACACTTCATAGACCAATTTCAAACGGCATTCCTGCTGGCAGATATTTTTCGTATAAACTGGAAAGTGGGTCAAATTGGACTCATGATCAAAGCGGCAATTACGTTGCTGAATGTTGGCACCCCTGGAAAGAAACTAAGTGTGAATACAAATTTATATACAGACATTTTTTATCCACAAACGTTTCAAAATCCGACTGAGTGGTAATTTCCGCCATTGTCGGTTCATAATATAAATTTTCCGTAGTGTAACCATAATTATTATCAACCTTCATAACCTCAAAGGGGCTGTGGGCATAAACCTGGAAAAAGTATAAAAAAGTATAGAAGGCTAAAGTTTCAAAAAACAAGGACTATTTCTCAATAACAAAGAGATTTCATGTGGAATGTTATACCTAAAGCGTTGTTTTAAAAGAGATTAAATATTCTTTAGATTCCTCTCTAATACAACCCTGTAGGTATCACACAAAGAGGATGTACAAGTAGAGAAGAAAACCCACCGCAATGTGGCAACCCTCGTAGAAGAGAACCAAAACTACGGCGCGATTCACCCAACCGCATTTCTCTCTCGCGTCATAACTTGATTATTTCATACTTTTTACATACTTTATGTAATTTTATATAAACATGGTTGGAATTTGTATAGTTATATACAATAACACTATCAAAAAGTTGCTTGTGTATTGAAATATCAACGAAGAGAGTAAGAGAGAGAGTAAAGAAATGAGGCGCTTCACTCGTTCTTTGTTCTCTTCTACGAGGGTTGCCACATTGCGGTAGTTTTTTCTTTACTACTTGTACATCCTTTTTGTATCACATCCGTTTTATCTGTATCTTTTCAACACAACACATTTTAAACTCACATCAATCGGCGCTTGAAATCCTATAAAATTATAATCAATATATTTATCCGGAAATGATCCCTGCTGTATTTGTCGCACTCGATTCATTTCCTCATACATATTCACCTCGGGCGCTGCGCCAAACAACATATACTTCGAGGTGTATCGTTCGTCTAGCAAATTATTCGTCATATAGCACAGACCATATTCGGTTAAAACTTGACGCGAATGGATGTATTCATCATTATCGATGCAGCGTATACGATGTTTGACCACAGGATTCAATGTGTGATCCACGGTTAGATTGTAGATAACTTCCATATATTTGTCTGGCGTTAGTTGTAACATATCCATGGTGCGATCCAGTGAGGAGTGCACTGGAATATCTTGGAAATTCATGTATGTCGAATTGGCTAAATGTTCTAGAAAGTCCCAAAGATCTGCTTGCTGTTCGTCCTTTAGGCCGTTTGATCTAAAAATATAAGCAGAAAACGAAAAGAGGATAATTTGTAGACATTTTGATACAGTTTGATACCATTTTTGGTACCTTTCACAACAATTTGTGAACTTTTAACAAACAATTTTGGTATTTCTTAGTACACTTTTTGGTTCTATTTAGTCAACTTTCTATACCATGATTTCGAGCTAAACCACGCTTTTGAGCTATTAACTATGCTTATGTATACTTACTAGTGATGCAGAGAATCGAGGAACGGGTTCGGAATAACCTTTCTTGTTACAAGAACCGAAAGACGTCCAAACGATCCGAAACCCGTTCTTTATGGACCAAAAAATGGGTTCAAAGGAACCGGAAATGGTTCAAAAAAAAAAAACGATTCTACAGGAACTGAAGAGAAAGGACTCATGTCCAAAGGAACCAAAAGCGTTAGCCCTTTGGTGAGGGTATGGAAATGAGAATTTTTTTCAAATTTATTATTTTTATAATAAGATATTTCATTTAAGCCTCATTGGGACAGCAATTTGCTGAGAACCGGAACCGGTTCAAATACTCGGTTCATCTCGGAACCGGTTTCGACAGAACCGGTTCTTAAAATACACGTACATTACTAATACTTACTTAATTGGCCCTACACAACCTAATTGGGTTCAGGGCTTTTCATAAGGAAGATAACAAATTTCTCCAACCTTCTCGATCTTTTGCCTTTACCCTTCAGTTGGTAACACCAAACTTTTGGAAGGATTCGTCCACCTGATCCTGTCAGCGAATTTTTGGTCGTCATATTTTGCGGCTTCCTATGAGTCAAATAAAGAATTATATAAAGGGTTTTTCAACAGAGACGCTACAAAAGTAAATCGATAGGGACAGCAAACGACGCCATATTTTTTCCCGCTCTTTTGACATTTCTCTTCAGTAAGGTTTGCCATTTCATCATGGAAACATATACGAGCCAACAACGAGTCGAAATTATTAAAATTTTCTACCGAAATTTGGAGTCAGTGGCCTCAACGTTAAGAGCGCTACGTCCAATTTATGGTCGTCATACTCGTCCTACCAGATCTACAATTGAGCGTCTAGTGGAAAAATTTGAATCCGCAGGCACTGTACAAAATGTTCCCGTGTCAGTGAGACAAAGAAGTGCACGTAGTGTCGAGAATATTACTGCCGCTGAGACTTCAGTTCAAGAAAGCCCAAATGTATCTCTCACACGTCGTTCTCAAGCGTTGCGAAAAGATTTTGGCCTACATCCTTACAAGATCAAATTGACGCAAGAACTGAAGCCTCTTGACCACCATAAGCGTCGTATATTCGTGAATTGGGCTGAGCAACGACTTGAAACTGATTCGGATTTTCATCGGAAAATCATCTTCAGCGATGAGGCTCATTTCTGGCTGAATGGCTTCGTCAATAAGCAAAATATGCATTATTGGTCAGAGAGCAATCCACACGTAATCCATGAGTCATCATTGCATTCCGAAAAAATTACGGTTTGGTGCGGTTTTAAGGGCCGGCGACGTCATTGGGCCGTACTTCTTCCGTGATGATCAAGACCGGCACATTACTGTGAATGTGAATCGCTACCGTTCAATGATAACCGCATATTTTTGGCCCCAATTGGATAATATGGACTTGGAGGACATGTGGTTCCAACAGGAAGGCGCCACAAGCCACACAGCGAATGCCACAATCAATTTATTGGAAACCGAATTTGGTGAACGTTTTATCTCACGAAATGGCCCAGTCGATTGGCCGCCTCGGTCGTGCGATTTGACGCCGTTAGATTATTTCCTGTGGGGCTACGTCAAGTCTATGGTCTATGCCAACAAGCCAGCGACGATTGATGAACTTCGTACGAATATCGAATGTGAAATTGCAGCAGTATCGGCCGATTTATGCTTGAAAACCGTCGAAAATTGGGTTCAGCGTCTGGACTTCTGCAAGCGTGCCCGTGGTGTCCATGCAAAATAAATCGAGTTCCATACATAGTGGCATCGAACGTACTTTCACAGGAATAAAAAATTTTATTGGTATCTAAAAGCGGGTTTGTTTTATTTAAAACAATTTTGTAGCGCTCTTATAGAAAAACCCGATACATATACTATGAAAACACTGGAGAGAGCTTCTCGCAATCAGTGAGCTGTGCGCTATCTAGTTTTACACTCACTGATTGGATCCTATAGTTTTATACCGGATCCGTACTGATTTTTTCAGAAACTTTTTATGACTAATTTCATTAGTGCCTCTGTCACTAATCGAGGTACCGTCGTCGGAAAAAATATAAGGTGGTCTTAACACACTCAAACAATAAAATTTGCTATTAATAGCAAACAATATCTGCTATTTATCAGCGGCCAATTTGTTTGTTATTACAGCAAATGTACTGCCATAATAACAAGCTTTTTGCAGGGTTGATAAAATTCTTGACATACTGTTTGCTGAAACAACCAACATACGATTGCAGAAATGGCAAATATGTTTGTTATCCCTTTTCAGGAGACCTTTCTGCTCTGTTTACTAACAAATTTTGTTGAGTGCAGAATCGATTCCACGTCCTCGCACTTGTCTATGTTTGTTGACAAAGCCGAGAGAATGGCAATGGTGTATATCACGGGTGCCCTTCGCTTAACCAATACCGAGAGTTTGGGGGCTATTGTCAACCTGATTCTACTGGATTTGCTCGAATGGCAAATGGCTGCACCGTCCGTAATCCACCTTGGATATTCATCTTAATGAATCACCAGCCCATATGGGTAGAAGTCGATTCTGAGTGATCTGTGGCTATCCACAATAAATGTCGACTACATAACACCACTGCAACCTTTGAGAGAAACTTTTCCACTCGAAGGGACGCATACCAGGTTATAGAAAGTAATTACACGCTGAAAAATAACGGCCCAGAAACATATTGCAGGAACCATGTACATTAGGGCGGGTCGATTTATTTTTCGACAATTTCCCTATGATTTCCGTATTCTATGGGTTATTCCATGAAAATTTGCCAAAGGAACCATACCTCTATCGTTAAAATCGAGTCCCCTACTTTTTGTTGGTAGATTTTTTCCCAAATTGACGTTCGTATGAAATATTACCTACACGTTCACATCCATAACTCAGAAACTATCGATCGGGTTTAATCGCCAGTAGGCGCGCTGGAAAGGTGAGCTCATTTTGATCAATTTCAACATTGGTCCAACGGTTCAAAAGTTACGGGCATTTTTGCCCAAATTTTGGAGCATTTTTCCATTTTTTTCATGATTTTGTCCAAGAATATTACTTTCATGGCCATTTTTTTGGCTCAATTTTTTTGAGTTACGAAGCTTACGAACCTTACGTTACGACTGGACTGATTTCATTAATTGCCATATGCGCTGATGGTGAACCAACAAATACTGGCGTACACGGTGGAATTTTGCGACTATTCGAAAAACAGTTAAAGAGACCACTGCACTGGTTTGTGTGTCTTCTGCACTTTAACGAGCTTCCGTTTAGACATTTGTTTGACACTTTAGACAAATCAACTACCGGAAAGTTGAGCTCAAAAATTGCTGATTGTGAAAATCTTCCGGTATGTAATTTTTATAGCTGATTCTTTACCATTTTTCATTCTATTTTTTAGCTTTTATGTTTTCTTTTCGGGTGGTAACCGATTTTGAGGAAATCGCTTTGGAAAATATGCCTCCTGGTGATTTAAATCCAGAAGAATTATCTACCGATTCGAGGTACTTGATGTTAATGGCCAATGCAATTTCTAATGGTGTGGTTCCTGCGGATTTGTCTCACATAAAACCAGGGCCAATTGCACATTCTCGTTGGCTGACCAAAGCCAATAGATTATTACGTTTGTATGTGACAACTAATAATCCAACTGAAAATTTAAAAATTCTGGCTAACTATATAATAAAAGTATACACGCCAATGTATTTCAATGTTAAGTATTATAGCTCAGCCGCATACAGTAGTACATTACTTTTTAAATTTATTACTTGGACACGAGTTTTACCACCGAATTTACTTGGAGTTGTGAATACAGTAATTTAAGATAATCCATATTTTGCACACTCAGAAAATATCTAAATATCTTGCTATCTATGTTGTTTGATGATAGAATGGAAACACGAAACATTGCTATAAAGAAGATTTTACATTACCGAAGAGATATTGTCGACCCAACGGAACTTAGAGTTTATAAAAAATCTCTTATAAACTTTAATTGTACGGAATATACAAATATGATTGATTTAAATGACGATACCATTTTATTCGAACCACCGTTTACGCAAAGTTATTCGTATGAACATTTGGAGGGATATTTAAATTACAAAGTGCCACCGTTCGATGATCCACAAATTCCTTTACACATTCAAGGAACGGAAAGACATGTCCAATTGCTGGCTGCCACTGCTAAACGAGTTGCAGGGAAGAATGTAGAAGGCGCTATGGCGACGACATTAGAGAGCCGTACGAAAACACCCAGACTTAAAAGCAAACAAGACTTTCAGAAAAAATAATGTTTTTTTTCACATTTTGTCTTTTACTACACTCAAATTGAATATTTTTTTTTTGATAATAGGTTGATAGATACTTTATTATCTCTTAATTTGAATTTTTGTAGAAAAAAAATAAAAAGGGAAAAAAAATCAAAAAGTTGGTTTTATGTGTTATTTTGTTTTAGCAATATCGCATGAATTAATTAACCGAATTCGATAAATTTGGGCTTAAACTCTTCGTTTTGAATTGTAAATTGAATTAAATAATGGATTGAGCCAAAAAAATGGCCATGAAAGTAATATTCTTGGACAAAATCATGCAAAAAATGGAAAAATGGTCCAAAATTTGGACAAAAATGCCCGTGACTTTTGAACTTTTTACCAACAAAAAGTAGGGGACTCGATTTTAACGATAGAGGTATGGTTCCTTCGGCAAATTTTCATGGAATAACCCATAGAATACGGAAATCATAGGGAAATTGGTGAATTTTTTCACTCCCTACAAATCGACCCGCCCTAATGTATATGTTATATGTTATATATATGACACATTATTATTGGAGCGTCTAATCTGAGGCACAACATTTTATCGCTGTAATTTTTTGTGAAATTATTCTATAATGGTAAGATTTAGTTTAATTCTTTGTATAGTCTTTTACGTTAAAATGATTTTGAAATACAGGATTATGAAAAGCCTTAAGCAATGTCCGCTGCAGAAAGAAAGAAGCGTCAACGACAGAAAAATTATGAGATTGAAAAAAAGAAAAGTAAGGAGTGGAGCCGGATTTATCGTGAAAAAATGAAATATTCGCTAAGTGAAACTGCTAAAAAAGCTCGAAATGAAAAAGCGGCTGAAAGGATGAGACAATATCGTCAAAGAAAAAAACTTCTTCAGTCCAATTCTGAATCTGATTCATATTTTTCTTCACCTCAGGTGAAAGGTAAGGTTATCGAAAAAGTGCGTAGAGTTCTGACGGGATCGCCACGGCAGAATACTGAAGTCTTGAGAACATTGCTTTTGGAACAGAAAATGTCTTCTACGGTTCCGAGACGTAGTTTGCCACAGAGAGTGAACGTGCTCGTCACACAATTTTACGATGACAACGAAATAAGTCGAGCATCATCGAATCAGCGCGATTGTATTACCGTTAAAGACGGTGATAAAACCTTTATTTTGCACCAGCTGTGTATTGGTGTTTGATTTCGCGGAAAAATTTAAATTAATGAACCAGAATGAGGTGCAGTCGGCACATTATGGACAAACACCAATTACTATTTTTACGGTGGCGGAATATTTGAAGGGATTGAAAAGTAAGGTGATTGTGTCGGATTTCGAAAAACAAACAAAAGATTGTATTATTGCTTTCATTGTAAGAATCATGGAGGATTTACCACCAGAAATTCAGATGGTAGACATCTTTACTGACAACGCCGGTTCCCATTTGAATAACCAGTATTTAATGGAAAGTCTAAAAACAATCCAGAAAATGCTTGGGAAAACCATATGTTGGAATTTTTCGCGCCAATGCATGGCAAATCTGTGGTTGATGGGTTAGGAGGAAGCGTTAAGCGTTTTGTACGACGAAAAATCTTGGCTCACGATTTGATTTTGAAAAATGCGCAAGATTTTCTAATGTTTGCGGTTGACATGGAAAGTGTGGAAGCCATATTCACATCCGTAGCTGAAATTGAGCAAAATGAATGAAAAATTAAATTTTACGCAAATTATTAAAACAGCACGTCCAATCTAAAATATTAAATCTTGTCATTATTTCTACGTCACTCCTAATGGACGTTCTAACGTGGAACGTGTAATCGGAGAGAGAATTTCGCATCAGTTATAGATTAAGTTTAATGTTTACTTTTGTTATATTGAAATAAATTGAAATTATGTGAATAAAAATTTAACTTTTGATGATGTTTTCACCCCCATTTTTACCATACAATAGCGTACGAAGATGATGGATGGTGATCATCCGCCCAAACATACCCTAAAATACAGAACTCATACCAACTAACAAAAAATCAAACACAATGATATACAATTACATGTACACCGGCTTTAGAATGTAGCTTAACGTATTAGAATTGTTCAATACCAAAAATGTTACGTCAGTCACGTTACGTCAGTCACGGAACTTATTTCGCTCAAACCTCAACAACTTTTGAGCATAATTTTTTGACGTATTTGTACTGATTGTATTCTAAACTATAGACATAGAAGAAGATATCCGGACAAAAAAAATAAACTTCACATTGAAACTTTTAGAGAAATGCCATTTGGAAAAGTGACCTGAATTATTGGTGAAAAAATGCGTTACGCCAGTCACGACAAATTACACCAATTTTACAGCCAAAATTCAGTAATTTTTTTTCAATTAAATCACTGATTTTAATTAAGCTTAAACTAAATAATTTTTCCAAAAAAATATTATAGCTATATGTTCAACAGTTCAAGAGATAGAGTAATTTGAATGTTAGAGAAACTCTGCGAATGTTACGTATGTCACGAAAGACATTGCCATATTTAACTTTAAAACGAATACTCACTGACAATATTTCTCAAATTCCTCTTTGTCCAAACGTTCCATTGGACAAATCGTCAAACTTGGCAATGTTGTATTCCAATCAAAATAGTTCCGTTCAATACCCATATAACTATTTTTACTCATGAATCTGCTGACCGACTTTAGGGCGATATCAATACAAAAATAATGCGAAACCGCTATTAAAATTAACCAGAATATACGCTCGGCCCAGGTCAAACCATTCTTGACCAAATACACGTAACAATGGTTACAACATGTAGCCATATACAGTTTGAAATATTTGAATCCACCAATGAAACAACCACATTTGTCTTGGAATTGCGACAATTTCGAGGGATGTCTACGAATAGTTGTCTTTGCTTTAGAATTCACTTCGTAGCGCGGATTTTTCACAGGCTGCACTTTGATGTACATGGTTTTCTTTGTTTGCAGGAGCGTGATAACTTAATCCTTTGCTTAGCCGATGATAACTGTCTGGCTGTGTTATATTTGTAGGCTGGGCAGCAAATGAGGTTGCTCGGCAGACTAATCAATTATTACACGATTACACTTGAATTCCATTATGTCCTTAAACGGATTTAAAACAAACAAGAATGTTTACACGCGATTTTACACGTACTGGTAACTTGTAGAGATTTCTAGCATGCATAGATGGAAGTTGTAAAATCAAAATAGTATACATTCAGTACAAATTACCACTCAAAATGTTATTAACTGGCTACAGCAAATTTTAAAATTCAAATGTCGTGTTTAACAAATATTATATACTATTTAGAATGCTCCGAGTCAATGAAGAATAAATTGGGAATAAGTTGGAGTATTGACTTTAAGTACAATGATTGGTATGAAAAATTGAACTTTGGGAACAATCTTCTTCAATAAAGTTCATTGCCTCATTTTTTTTTTGTTAAAACAGACATTGTCTTAGCTTGTCTGAGAAAGTGTACGTTGCGTCACAGTTTTAAAAAAAAAAAGTAAACCAAAGGATTTCACGAAAATAGTTCGTTGGCGAAACTTTTTTATGAACAACTTTGGATGGCTAAAGATTTTTTGAGACAAAAAGTTCGTTGATTCAACTTATTGAGAAAAAAGCATGTTGCCCCAACTGTTTTCAGAAAAACTCGTTGGCACAACATTAGTAGAAAAATTGACGTTGAATGAACTTTCTGCTAAAAATATTATTTTTTATCCTTCGCATTTCGTCGCCAGTCGGTAACACATATGTACACGCAAAAAAAAAAAAACGTTTATTGCTCGGCAACAATACTTTGATCCATTTGTATTCATTTATTAATCGCAACCGTTCATGTAGTTCTCCCAGTTAAACTCGTATAACGCAAATGTGTATCATGTTGTTTGCAAACGAGTTCTCGTTTGCATCAAACTCGTGCAAAATTATATTTGCCGCAATATTAAAAAACGTTTGCGATAACTGAAATTAGCCATTTTTCTAATGAGAGCACAGATTACGAAGAACGTAAATTTCTCTCATTCTATCGGCTGTACTTTATACACAGTCATATCCTATCGTTTGCCATACACACTCACGCAAACACATAATAGTGATCACAAACAAAGGCTGAGCTAATAGAGGTTAACGCTGTAGGATTTGTTGTAATTGTGAGCACCAACAGCAGGAATTTTGTTTTTGTTCTATGACTCTAAATGTCAAATTCAACACAAATACATGTATGACCAAACAAAGTAAACAAAAACGTAAAATAACAAAATACACTGAATTTGACAGATAGGGTCAAATCAGCTGTTCGAATGCGTTAGTTAACCTCTACTAGATCAGCCCTGTCAATATAAGAATATCTTGGATGGACAATTGACGCGTTGTAGTTTGTTGCGCTTTTAGTTGTTATTTGAATGCAAGGTGACACAGATGTGCAAGTAGACAGAGAAAAAATAGTCAAAAATTCCAACTTTTTTTGAAACAAACTTTATGGGTAAAACCAAAGTCATAAAAGTTGGAAATGTAAACAAAAAAGAGCTTTTAATGTACAAGTAATGTTTCTCGCAAACGTTTTTTCAGCTCTAATTTTTCATAACTCGTTTAGTGCAAACGATTTTCAATTCTCGCAAACTTTTTCTTAGTTTGGAGTAACTACAACTCGGTTACTGTAACCGAAAGAATAGCTGGTGAAACCATTTTCCGTTCCTTGCAATCGTTTTTCAGCTCTAATTTTTCATAACTCGTTTACTGAAAATGTTTTCAGTTCACGTAAACGTTTTTTTATTTTGGAGGAACTACAACTCGGTTGCGGTAACCGAAGGAACCGTTTTAGGTTTATCGCAAACGTTTTTCAGCTCTAATTTATCATAACTCGTTTACTGCAAACGATTTTCAATTCTCGCAAACGTTTAATAGTTTGGAGCAACTACAACTCGGTTGCTGTAACCGAAACAACAGTTGGCGGAACCGTTTTTCGTTTCTCGCAAACGTTTTTCGGCTTAAATTTTTCATAATTCGTTTGGTGCAAACATATCTCGGTTCTCCCAAACGAAATGACATGTAAAAAATGTTAATTTGTTCTTGTAAGAATGCCGTGAAAACAAAATAAGATTACAAAATCGGTGCAAAGTATGAGCACCTATTTGGTTAAGCTTCCATCTATCTTCCATCTATCTTCTGTTTATTAATCTCACCTTGACATTTTATGAATACAAGTGAGTATCTAAATGACACTACGATTCATTTAGCTTCGTCGCAACCCCCAGTTGCGGTGGAAACACCTAATGACCTGACATCTACATACCTAAAGCGATTAAATATATCATTCGTAACCTTCAATTTTGGGGGATATTACTGTAAAACAAATACGGCTGTTGACTAACGGATGTACTACCAAATTTCACAACTATCTTCAATCTATCTGTGACAGACAGACTACGTTGACCCATCAATCCTTATCCCTGACCTTCGACCATTGGAAATTGTGGTAAAGGTAATCAACCTGAGTTAACCAAACTCATAAGAAATTCCACCCTTTGGTTACCACGTTTTTTTCCCTGTATTGACTTTGACACAACAATGAAACTCTTTACGGAATTTTAAATAACCGGCTATATAAACCCCGGCTAAAATTGATATTCTAAACAGTATTTTCTAACATTTCAAAGGATAACAATCGTGTTCGCGTCAAACACTCGGAAAGAATGGCGTTTTGGGCAACTGTGAGCAGTAAGACGCCACCATCCCAGTCGACGGCTTTAAATCCAAATCAACAACAGTTTCTCCACGATGAGCTGAGATACCGAGAGAAAATGGACTACTTGGCGGAGAACGAAAAGGCGAATCTTTCCGAGTATTATGTGCACAAGGAGGAGGTCTTGGACGACCCGTATATGTTGGACAAACATGATTCTTTCTATAAGACCACTAAAAGTCTGCTGGTGCTTTTTCAAATAATGGGAGTGATGCCACTTCATCGTAACCCGCCTGCACCGGGTGTGCCTCGCACAGGCTACTCTTGGACATCGAAACAGGTGCTATGGGCCGTGTGCATTTACATACTTCAGACCACAATCGTGGTATTAGTCCTGAAGGAACGGGTCAATAACTTTTTGACAAATGGAGAGAAAAAATTCGATGAGGCCATATACAATGTTATATTTATCAGTTTGCTGTTCACCAATTTTCTTTTACCCGTGGCCAGCTGGAGGCATGGCCATCAAGTGGCAATATTTAAAAATATGTGGACCAATTATCAGCTGAAGTTTCTACAAGTCACCGGGACGCCAATTGTGTTTCCCAATCTGTCTGCCTTGACATGGGGTTTATGTATTTTCTCATGGGCTTTAAGTATTTTGATAAATTTGTCCCAATACTATTTACAACCGGATTTTGAATTTTGGTACACTTTCGCCTATTATCCTTTGATAGCAATGCTCAATTGTTTCTGCAGCCTGTGGTAAGTTTTTTTTTAGAAATACAGGGTGATTGATGAATATTTGTACATTAAGAGACTCAAATAATTGATTTGCAGTTCATATACGTTATGAATTCTGTCTTCATTTGGAAGGCAATACATTTTTATCTAGTTCAAAGATAATTGAATTTTAATGACTTCTATGCTTGGTGATTGTGCGATTTTATTTCAGAAAAATCAGATGCAGGATTTGGGCCATCTCGTTGAAATCATGTAGAGTTGAAAGGGATTATCTATCGCCGTAGTATCTAAGGGTTAGAGTTAATGATCCGAATTTGGAAGATTTGGTTTGTAAACTCCTTGTTGGTAATAACACCACAAGAAAAAGGCAGATACAGGAGAGACCTTGGGGCCAACGAAATATGAAGTTTCTTGGAATCAGCTTGTTGGGGAAGTTTCGCTGCAGTATTACCGAAAAAGTCCTGCCTATGTGACGAGATGCACCATCTCGATGAAACCATGTTGAGTTGAAAGGAATATCTTTCGGTTAAGTATCTGCGGGTTATAGTTAACATTTTTGTCTTGCTAACGTTGCCGATTAGGACTAAATAGGAACAGTCGGACATAAAAAATAGTTCAACAAGTTTTCGTCCTCGACTATCACTTGAATACTCTTCTAGCAAAAATTTCAAGCGGAAATAAATTTAAAACCTAATGCAGAATTGTCTGCAGTGACTGTTTGCTAATACCCATTTGAGCAGATTAGGTCCTTGTCGAAACTCTAGGATTCACTTATATGGCAGTGGATACCGCAGCTATAGTTCCCTGCGTCCGAACTAAGGAACCTCGATGATATGGCTTTTTGTGATTGTCACACCCCAGCAAGGAATGCCGTTAGCCAAAAAGCAACAATGGAAGCATCAAAATTGCTCGGAAGCATTAGATAATGCGCTGATAGGAGCACTTGCTGTGCGAAAAAAATCCCCACTTAGAAACCCTTGATACTGTCACCAGCCAGTACGTTAATTTCTTCTGAGAAGTACTTTTTTTATTGCAACTATAGACCTGTCAGAAACACGAACTGCATCTAATATTTCTCGTCAAGAAGCTCGGCAAAATTTTGAAGCACCACCAAACGTACGACGTCACTTTGGTCAGCAATAACAGAACCCAATGCGTGATAGCGGTGCTCAATTCAAATCCTTATTTCATCATTCCAATCATCCATTTTTGTTAAACTGAAAGACCAATCAGTGAATCCAAAAAATGGAAACAACTAATTACAAAGAACGAAGTTATTAGATTTTGTTTTTGTAGCAACATTTATCAGCCACCCTGTAGAACAGTTTAAGAGAAGCAAGTAAACTGTTTGGAATTATTACAGGTACATTAATTGCACAGCATTTGGAACCGCAAGCCTTGCCCTTTCAGACTCTCTGGAAAAAACTTTAAGAAGTGAAAAACCAGCCCAAAAATTGACCGAGTATAGATATCTATGGGTGGACTTGAGTCATATGATGCAGCAATTGGGTAAGATTAAGCCAAGTTTTTTTCTCTAAAAGTCGAAGAGACAACATTTTTAAATAACGATGAACAATGAACTTTCTATAACAATGAGTTATTTATCTATTATTAGAATGAAGTGTGGTCGAACGTCGTCTAACTAACTTATTTCCAACGAACATTTTCAAATAAATTTTGTAGCAAATGACCTTTTTCCAAAAAGTTGGTTTTAATGAAAAATTTTCCAAAAAAAAGTTGGTACCAACAAACTATTTCTCACCGAGTTTCGTCTACCGAACTTATTTCCAACGAACCATTTCCAATAAATATTGGAGCAATTGAACCTTTTCCAAAAAAGTTGGGTTTAATGAACAATTTTCCACAAAAATTTGTTACTGTCGGACAGTTTTTCAACAAAAGCCACCAGAAGTTGGTACCAATAACCTTCTTTTCTTCCAACAGAAGATGGTACGAAAGAACTTGTTCCCAACAAAAGTTTGTATTAAGTGATTTACAGCAATAGCTGGTACCAAACATTAGTTTTTTCCCCAAATGTTGGTACCAAAGAACTTTTGTCCGTGGTACCATGGAATTTTTTTCAATAAATGTAGGTACTAACGAAGTTTATTCCCTAGAAGTTGGTACTAACGAACATTTGTTCAACAAAAGCAGGTACCAAAGTGCCTTTTCCGAAAAACTTTGGTTCCAAAGAACTTTCTCGAATAATGTTGGTACTAACGAACTGATTTCCAGCCATAGCTGGTACAAAATATCTGTTTTTTAGAAATGTTGGTACCATAGAATTGTTTTCCAAAAAAAGTTCGTACTGTTGAACGTTCTGTAAACAGGAGTACGTATTAATGAACTTTATTCCACCAGAAGTTGGTACTAACGAACTTTTTACCTCAAAACCGGGTACCAAAACTCGTTTTTTAAGAAAAAGTTTTCCATAAATAACTTGCTTCGAATAGTTTTGGTACCAAAGACCTTAAATTCTTTATCTATTACGAGTATTATTTATTCTTCACCTATTATTAACAAGAAGTATGCCCGAACTTCATCTAACGAAATTATTTCCAACTAACTGTTTCCAATAAATGTTGGTGACAGTGAACCTTTTCCTAAAAAAAAAGGTATCAACAAAATATTTTCCAAAAACAAGTTGGTACTACGAACTTTTTTCCAACATACTGGTACGTACGCACTTTTCCAACAGAAGTTGGTACTATCGAACTGTTTCCCAACAAAAGTTGGTAGTAACGCACTGATTTCCAGAAATATCTGGCACCAAATATATTTTTTTGAAAATGAAAGAACTTTATCAGAAAATTTTTTTTTTTTAAATAATTAGGAATTAACGAACTTTATTCCATCAGAATTTGGTACTTACAAACTATTTTTCAACAAAAGCGGTAACCAAAGAACTTTGTTTTGTAAAAAATTTAGCACCCAAGAACTTTTTTGACGTAGAATACGTCTTACCTTACGGTATGAGGAGTCATGTCAGGTTTTATTGTTGTAATCTTTATTTCATTGAATTTGAGGAAACGGCTAGATGAATTTTTTTAAAATTTTTTTTGTAGGTAAATGAAGATGTTATCTTTCGTTTGATATACATTTCATATTGGTTGATATATTTCTAGTATTTTAATTTCTCAAATGAAAATTGTTTAAACACATACACTCAAACATATGTGTGGTGTTTGGTTGAGTGTTTTTGGTTGCTCAACATTGCTTAGGAACATGTATCTAGTAAAAAGTGAAACGAACAGCAAGCTAATGTTGCTTGGCAACATGTATCTAGTAAAAAGTGAAACAAACAGTAAGCTAACGTAATAAAGCTTTTTTGCGAAAGCTTCAATAAAGCTGTTGTAACATTAATTTTGAATTGTAAAGCGTAAAGCTTTCACACAATGCTCGAATGCTAATGCGAAGACTCGATAAGGTAAACCTTTTTTAATATTAGGGCGGCCCTCTCAACATTCGCAGAACTTATTTCAATCAAAATATTTATTAAAATACATAAATTACATTAAGTTTAAAAAATTGAACATAATATATTTTTTTTTAAACGGACTTGAATCAAATGCCGTTGGTAAATATAAAAATTACAGCAGACAGTTGTCCGAGGCCTTCGGCCACGGACTGTCCCTGCAGGCTGTGGCCGAAGGCCTCGGACAACTGTCTGCTGTATTTTATTCGATTAATGTTGGTACCAAAGATCTTTTTCCCAAAGAATTGGTGGCGTAGAACGGATTAAAAAAAAAAAAGTTGCTGTAATCGAACTTTTTCCTAACAAAGGCTGGCGTACTAACGAATATTTATCCAAAAAAGTTGGTACCAGCGACATGTTTTCTAGACTTCTGTCGAACTCGTTCACTAGTTCTCGAACTCGTTCATATAAGGTGCCCAGACATAACTATAACGAACTTAATCAGATTATCGAACATGTAGTTTATGTTCGTGAGAATGATGTCTGGTCACCCTAAATGAACTATATAGTTCATGAACTACCCAATTCTAATGTTTTACAAAAAAAAAGATGTTAGCCATGCACTTTTTTCCAGTAACCATTTTAGTACTACCGAACTTTTGTTTTCCAAAGTTCCTAATAAATTGTAACCGCACAAAAGATGGCGCCAACGAACTTGTTTCGGAATGGATATCAACGAAAAGAACTTATTCCAAACGAGATGACATAAAAAGTTTTATTTTTCTATAAAAAGGCACTAACAAAATTTCTTAGAAACAGGATCGTGTGATCCAACTCGTTTTGGAAATAAGGACTACTGATTTTTCAATAATTCGCCGGGAACATAGTTCCTCCAATTTTATACGTTTTAGAATTTGACTAGAATTGATGTAAACAATTTTTTTAAAACCTTTTGTTTTTGCTGCAGGTCTTGCCTATTCCAACATGTATGGCATGTATTGTCTGGTAGTGTTCTTCACCACCATTATTGCCACATATGGGTCTTTAAGTGAAATTATTGATCACGGTGCTACCTTTAAGGAAGTGGGTCTCTTTGTCATCGTCTTCTATTGCATGAGCCTTTTGTACATCATCTGCAATGAGGCCCATTATGCTTCGCAAAAAGTCGGCTTAGATTTTCAAACCCAACTCTTAAATGTCAACCTGACCGCAGTGGATACGGCCACCCAGAAGGAAGTGGAAATGTTTTTGGTGGCCATAGCAAAGAATCCACCGATTATGAATTTGGATGGTTATGCAAACATCAATAGGGAGTTAATAACATCGGTAAGTAGACTGAGTACAATTAAAATTTATTTCAGTTTTGATTAATATTTGTTTTTTAATTAGAATGTCTCTTTCATGGCCACGTACTTGGTTGTTTTGCTGCAATTCAAAATAACGGAACAAAGGGGTATACGTATGCAACAGGCGGCTGGCTAATGGACGTAAGCGGCGGATATTATATAGCTAGGGGCCGTGTTAGACTGTTAGATAAATCGTTGAATGTGTCAAATTTTCCATTTGGTGAGAGCGGATGGAATAGTGTAAACTTGAGGAGAAAGATTTGCAGACATCATTGTGACAGATCTCTGATCTGTCAGATGTCTCTAATTTTTGGATTATGCATTTTTAAAGAACACAGAATAATATAAAAATGTTAAGTCTTTGTTCACAACTTGTTGTTTTCTGTCATCTATTTTTATTATAAAATTGTTGTATTTTGCTTGTCACTTTGCCAACAGATGTTTTTGCATTCTCCGAAACTGATAGTATAAATCGCAAACAGAATGATAGAACATGGAAGAGAGTTTCATTCCATTTCTCTGTTTGGAAATCGTTCCATTTGCACTAATTATCTAACGCGGGCTTAAATGTTTATCTGTATGGTGCAATGAGTGTTAAATTCTCGCTTTGTTGAAATACTAATATATGTAGATGTGTGGCAACACCGACTCCATAGACGACACAGATCTTAAAATCTGGCATCTTCATGAACGAGAGCAAGAGAAAAAATAGAAGTGACATACACATGTATCTAGTTCCTCACGAAATGTTCCATTCAACAGCTGTGACACAAATTGAAATTTTTGTATCAAACTCTTTAGTATTAAATATCATAAATACTATGATAAATAGTTGTTAAGTAAAGCCAATGTGTTGCACTAATCACATTAAGTATATTGGAAACTTCTTGGAGCAAATCCAAATTTATATAAGGCGCATTTCCCAACCTTCAATAAATTTCAGAACGACGGTCGCGTGCAGGGTTGCCAATGTTTTGGGTTTTTTCCAAACTTCAATTGACTCATGGCACAAATATAATGGTAGATGCAGTACGACAACAAATACAGCAAGGCACAAACATCGGACAGTTTGTTTTTGCTCAGTGTCTGTATTGTGTCAACTCAGCTGGTCGAAAAATAATGACAATTTACACAAAATTAGAAAAAGTGTCAGTTAGAAAATTAATGTGTTTTATTTGATATTTTAAAAGGGTTTAAGTGTGAAAATTAAAACGATTTTATGTGATTTTTACGGAGAAAATATTTGATTGCAGACAAATAAATGTAAACTTTGAGATAAGAGAAAAACTTACTCATACTCCCTCCAGAAAAAAGTTCAAATCAGTTGGGCTAGTTTATGATAAAAAATACTCATGGTAGACGCAGGAGGAGTTTTTGTGGCTGATGGCAAATTAATGCCAACAACAACATACATTTTGTTTTTGCCTCTCACTTACGTTGTGTCAAATCCACCATATACTTATACCATCAATAAATGTAAACATAAACATACAATAACCAAATAACTACATGTGAACTTGACAGTTCGGAAGTGGCTTGCAATGTAAACAAAGCAAATCAGCTGTGCTTATGCGTTCACCATCTATGAATCCATCTTGGGCTATACCTTTGATTGTACCATGAATTGAGTCAAGCAGAAAATTCTAGTGACTTTTAGTTGATAAGACTAAGTCGATACAAAAGTCGATACTTTTCGATTATTTAAAAAATGTGAAAAGTCGACTTTTCAATGGCTTAAGTCAAGTTTAAGGGCCAATCTCCTATTAGCACCACACCATAGACTTTATCATCCAGATTAAAACCGTAATTTTTTTTAGGGAAACCCATACTTCCCGGATTACGGGCCTTCAAAGTTTGAACATATATCCCCCCATATATTCCACATATATTGACGGACTGCGACAATGTGGATATCATTGGAAAGCTTATCAAAATACCTTCCAAAATTTTCGGATTTTTTACCCCATTGCGAGCCTATATCCAATATTCGACATAAAGCTACAAAATAAGATATCATTTGTTTCTTTAGCCCGTTAATGACCGAAGATATCAAAGGTCAAAATTCACGAAAACAAAAAATAAAAAATTATTTTAAAAAAATCGCGCGATATTTTTCCGGAAGAATTAATAAAAAATTATTTTCAAAACATTGCGCGAATTTTAGGGGCCCATAACTTAAAACAACGTGTTTTATACCCAAAAAAATGGACAGTGGCCCTTAAAGTTGACTTGTTCCCAATCGTTTTGTGACCAATATGTTGTTAATGTTAAATATATTTGTATGTGGAACCCTGAGGTTGATTAGCGATGATAAACGAAATATTGAGAAAATTTAATAAATATAATTGATAAATATAATAAATTGAGAATATTTAATAAAAATTAAACACACTTAATCGTCCTCTTTAGCGCTGTTTTACTGCCTGTTAATAAAACAAGGTTCTTTTTAAACTACAACGGTTTTACTTCCTTTTATTTAATACTTTATACAGCTTTAAAGTCAGCACTTTACAATAAGTGTTATATTTTACTATCAATTCACGTGGCTTACTTTCCGGCATTTAGCCACAGACTAAACTCTACATTCCAGAGACCTCAGCTGTTTATACGAACTCACCATACTCAAATAGAGTTATCTCTAGCGAATTCAAGAACCTTCTAATCATTGTGGTTATTGAATTCACCTCTGGAATAAAGTAGAACCACTTTAAATAGGAAGTTATTTCAACTGTGGCGAATTCATGCTACTGGTTTCGCGAGCTGGTATGTTAATACAATGCATACTTTTAGGCATACACTAATCGCACTGTTATTTACAGTAACCCAAATACATAATTGACATAAATTAAGATTTTAGTCGGAACAATATGAAAAGACGACTTTTCGGATTCTAAGCGACTTTCGATTATTTCAAAAATATGGAAAGTCGACTTTTCGATTATTTCATAAATATGAAAAATCGACCTTTCGACTTTTCGATTATTTCGATTATTAATCGAGGTTTTGATTATTTCAAATCTATATGTATGTATATGAAAAGTCGACTATTTCAAATATAATTAAAGTCGGCTTTTTAATCATTTCAACTATACCTTTCGATTATTTCAGTTAAGTGTATGAGATTTTTCACATATCAGAAATCAGACAAAAGCGAACTACAGGCTTGGCATTCATGAGCACGAGCTTGGTCCCTAACTTTTTGTTTGACTGATGAATTTGAACAAATAAAGGGATTTTCAACAGAGACGCTACAAAAGTAAATCGATAGGGACAGCAAACGACGCAATATTTTTTCCCGCTCTTTTGACATTTCTCTTCAGTAAGGTCTGCCATTTCATCATGAAAAGATATACGAGCCAACAACGAGTCGAAATTATTATAATTTACTACCGAAATTTGGAGTCAGTGGCCTCAACTTTAAGAGACCTCAACAATCAGCGATGAGGCTCATTTCTGGCTGAATGGCTTCGTCAATAACCAAACTATGCGTTATTGGTCAGACAGCAATCCACACGTAATCCATGAGTCATCATTGCATCCCGAAAAAATTACGGTTTGGTGCGGTTTATGGGCCGGCGGCGTCATTGGGCCGTATTTCTTCCGTGATGATCAAGACCGGCACATTACTGTGAGTGCGAATCGCTACCGTTCAATGATAACCGAATATTATTGGCCCCAATTGGATAATATGGACTTGGAGAACATGTGGTTCCAACAGGACGGCGCCACAGGCCACACAGCGAATGCCACAATCAATTTATTGGAAACCAAGTTTGGTGAACGTGTTATCTCACGAATTGGCCCAGTCGATTGGCCGCCTCGGTCGTGCGATTTGACGTCGTTAGATTATTTCCTGTGGGGCTACGTCAAGTCTATGGTTTATGCCAACAAGCCAGCGACGATTGATGAACTTCGTACGAATATCGAACGTGAAATTGCAGCAGTTATGCTTGAAAACCGTCGAAAATTGGGTTCAGCGTCTGGACTTCTGCAAGCGTGCCCGTGGTGGCCATGCAAAAGAAATCGAGTTCCATTCATAATGGCATCGAATGAACTTTCACAGGAATAAAGAAGTTCATTGGTATCTAAAACCGGTTTTGTTTTATTAAAAAAACTTTTGTAGCGCTCTTATTGAAAAACCCCGTTATTAACAAAAAATTTTGTGAAGACGATAGTGATGCGAATAACTTCAATAACATTCTTGCTTTGTATCAATAAGGGCGTCGTCAAACCGACATTAAATCTATTTCGATTGGCTCGAAAAATACAAATCGATAGGGTGTTTAATTTTTTAATACATTAAAGATTTACACCTAGTATTTTTAGCTCGGGAGTCGTATTTAACGATTTTGAAATATTTAATTATTAAATCTATGTAAAAACTATGTATGAAATAATAGAAAAGGGGGCAAAATGTTTTGAAAGTGGGGGCTGGTGTTAGAAATTGTCAGTGGGGGTAAAATGGGGACAAAAAGGGTAAGACTGTAAAATGCAATACATTTCGTATTGAATGAATTCACCATGGAAATGATCTACCTTTCAGGTCCTAAATAGATGGTCGTAGATGAATTTTCCAGACTTAATGAGATTTCAATGCCAGCAAACATTTCTATACCGGCTATTCAATTTGGTAAGAATAATTATGATGAATTAAAGATTTTACAAGACGACTTGAAACTTTATGTATTTCAGTTTGAATCTTCACTGATGTATTGCGACATTTTAACTGGACTAGTTGATGCATATGTATATTCCAAACTCACTGCACAGATACATTTTTAACTTTGTTTACTGAATTTCTTATCGATTGGCCAATCAAGCCTGCAACAACTATGAAGGTGTCAAGTGGATCTGCACTGGAATGAAATATGAAATCATTAATTAGTCTTGGAATTGTCAAAACTGTGAAATAGCGAAAATTGCTAGACACAACCGTTTTACACCAACAAACCCAGCGTGTGGAATTTGCAATGCGGAATGCTTCTTTTGTAATGCCTTCCTAATATAGGGCTGAGGAATGCATGATTTTTTTTTATCAGATATGACCAAGATGAAGATTTTTAACATTTTGCGAAATTTCTTTTCCGATTCTTTTTAACCATAATTTAATTGAAAAATGTCATACAAATTTTAATATATTTAATATTTTTCCGGATAATTTTACAATTTTAGAAGAAACCGTCTTTCAATTTGAAGTTGGGCGTGGTAAAACTTTCTATTATATGTACAACCATACAAACTACAAATAAATAAACATGTAGAAGTGGATAATGATTTTGTGATAAAAAAATTATTCTAATTTTATTTTTGGTTAACAAAAATAAAGTGATGTAAATACCTTCTAAGGCTTTCCTCTTTAGATGCCTTCTAAGACCTTCCTTTTGTATTCCTTCTATGACCTTCATTAGGAAGGCCTTGTCTCCCAATCTCACGCAATGTTAAAAAGAAAGGAGGAAGTATTGTGTAGGAAAGGCCTTCCGTATTCGAAAGAAGACCAATTTGGTCATTATTTCACGTCATCCAAGTCATGGCTTTCACCGCTGGTAATAAAATAAATTTCCCTACTAATCGTACTGAGATGACCTGAAGCTGTTCCAATCGGGAATATGTGAACACACACGGTAGCGAGTGCATTTTGCTCAACATGGGTATCTCGATTCTGTTACACGAATATAATTACAATAGACCAAGAAGCACAAACTGAATCCAGCATTTCCTCAACACTGGCGGCTCTGACTGGTTTCAAAACGTTATCGGATCACAGCTTTCCGTCCACAGTCAATCGGAATGGTGGAACGATGACAGTGATTGTTCAAAGATTCGCTAATATACCAACCTAATAGTTCCTGGCTCGATTAATTCCATCCGTTCTCCTTGGTCTGCGAACAACATTCAAAGTAGATCTTCCAGCATGACCGTCTGACCTACTGTATGGGGATCCTTTGGGTTTACCTAATATTTGCTTTTGCGGAAACGATAGACAAGCAGTTTCTCAAAAAAACTTAAAGAACATTTCAAATTCCTGTGGCAAAAATGTCCACTACATCACCAACTTAATATGATTATCCAGACATCTCCTTACAAGCCATTCCAACTCTTTGGGAAACTCCTATCACATCCATTACTGGCTCGACGAGGAGTATTTTCTAGGCTAATCATGAGGCGAAGTAGTTAGTTCTGGCAACACTAACTCAGCAGATGACGGGGAACTCAAAATCCGTCATCTCTCATGAACGACAACAAAATACAACACATAAGTTAAAGCTGATGAAGCCTTATTGCGGAGTTAGTCGCGACATTTTTTTACTGCTTTGTTATGATTTATTGAATCTGCTATATTTTGTGGGCTAGAAATGCTCTAAATATTGTTTGCTCCAAGCGACGAATGTAACACTATCAGTACCAATTATAACGCATTATTAACAGCCATAATGCGTTATAATTGGTACTGATAGTGTAGATATAGATAAATAATATTACTGTTAGGTTTGTGACTTTGCTACTTCTCATTTGTATTCCTAACATACTCTATTTTGACCTATAGAGGGCGCCAAACTCAAGATAGAAATTTGCTAGAATGCAATGGTTGTAGACAATGTACAGTCAGGTAGCCAGCCAACATATTGCATATGCTCATTGCAACATTTTTCGTGGGGTGTGTACAAACTCCAAGTATATTTTACTAAAATCGATAAGACCAATATGCCCAGTTGATATATATCTCGCCAAACTAGTTTCTGAATCGCATGTAGTTTTTATTTTACTAGTATTACTATAAATTGTGGTGAAGTGCGACTTTTAAACACACTCGTTGAATCTGACGCCACTATGACTGACGCCTTCACAAACATATGCAAAAACTTGTGGACACTTGTGTGGAGGAACTATTATTGTAGATTACCCAAACTAACTTAAATATACATGTGATATTTTTAAATTATAACTATTTGAATATGGTCACAAACAGAGTTCGTATTTACCCCCTCGTCATGTGCAACCCATACACATCACCGTGGAAAATGGGTAATGAAAGTTTACTCATTACCACAGGGTATAGGGAAACTAATGGGTAGTTACCCACGACGATGGGAAATTATCCATTTCACATGGTGAATGGGTAAGCGGCCTTCACCCACTACCCACGCGATTGGTAATGGCTTACCCAGGGTAACCCATCCCCAGTTTGTGGCTGAGAAATTTGTAATTTCGAAAAAATGTCTATATCTCGGAAACGGAGCGTCAAATCGACAAAATTGGCGAAGGTTCTGACTACCGAGAAAAGTTGTGCCGTTCAATAAAAGAAATATCTATACATGTCCCGAAGTTTCGCAGGCTCAAGTCTAGGAATCGAGATATATCGATTTGAAGTTAGTAAATATAACGTTTGGGGCTATTTTGTTTGACATAACTCGAGAACGGCTAGTCCGATTTTGCTGTAACAAACTTAAAAATATTAAGAATTTCAATTCCTTTAATCTATTGATGTAGTGTTTCTCTACATAATCAACAGTTTTTCAGTTATAAATAAATTTATGAAGAACAAAAATAATTTTTGCCTAAAAAAATTTAAATTTTCTATTGTTAAAAATTATGAAAAATCCAAAAAGAAATCAAGGCTGAAAACTTGTTAAAAGACACCTGACACCTCTTGTTAAAAACTCCTTAAACCAAAAGGATCGATAGGCCGAGCTTTTGCTGTCCCTGTGTGTACTGAACACCGAGATCAAGTCAGCATTTGCCCTATGTGTGGTTCTTACATTACCTTAATAAAAAAACGAAGCATTTCCATTGGCTACAGCACAGATATGAGTGACACATGGGATTCCATGAAATTTTTTGTGTATAAAATTTGCTACACTGATCACATGTGGTGTATCAGTTGTGATCTGAAAGTCGTGGCGATGCTAAGAGGCCTCCAAGGAGACTATAGAGAAACACATGTGTTTCTTGTGTGTGGGATACCCGATTTAAAGGAAATCAATACCAAACGCATGACTGGTTTGTTGGAGATTCAACGGAGAAAGGACACAACTGCGTAAATGATCCACTCTTGCCAATGGGGAATTCCTCAAGCACCGTCTCCATGTCAATCTGGGAATTGTCAAAAGTTTCATCAAGACCATTGTGAATCAACCGAAAATTCTCGATTGTGTGAAAAATTATTTTTCCATGAATTAGCGAAGCAAAACTGCAGGAGGGTTTCTGCATGGGACCGATATACGGAAGCTAATGAAATGAAAACAATTTAAAGACGCTTTTGTCGGTAATGATTGCATTGCGTGGAGGGCAGTGAAGAAAGTCATAGGATATTTTTTAAGAAGTAAAGAACACGCAATTACCACGCTCTTGTGACCAAGATGTTGCAATACTTCTAGAAAATTGGAGTGAACATGTCCCTCAAAATACACTTCTTGCATCACCATCTCGAATACTTCACCTAGCAGCTAGCCTCAGAGTCGGGTGAACATGGTGAGCGCTTCCATCAAGTGTCCATGCCCATGGAAACGCGATGTAAAGACAAAAGGCTGGACTCGCTGGTGGCAGAAATTTGTTGGTGGTCGCAAAAAACGTACGATTCCGACAATGAAGATGAAGAAGAAAAATATATAATGGGAGTTTCTACAAAATTGAAGTGAACATGTCTCCCAAAATTCACTTCTTGCTTCACCATCCCGAATACTTCAGCAAGAAGCTAGCCTCAGAGTCGGATGAACATGGCGAGAGCTTCCATCTAGTGGGCATGCCAATGGAAACGCGTAGTAAATGCTGGACTCGCTGGTTACCGAAATTTGTTAGTGGTCGAAAAAGACGTACGATCCCGACAACGAAGATAAAGAATATACAATGGGAGTTTCCTCCGAGGGTAGGTCACAAAATTGAAGTTAATTGAGTGATTAAAAACGATTGATTTTTTTTCCAAATGAAGACAGATCCTCATCCGAATCAGACTCCGAACAAGAAGGGGAACCACCACGCAAGAAAGCACAGGGAGCAAAGAAACGCAAAATAAATTTATGCATTTATCGGATTTTCTCATTTTGATTGTAGGTTATGTGACTTTACGTGAAAGTAATAAGATTTGACACATTTTCCCGTTTTGCATTTTTCATGATTTTTTAAATTAAAATTTTTTAATTTTTTAGCCAAAAAATTATTTTTTTTCTTCATAAATTTATTTATAACTGAAAAACTGTTGATTATGTAGAGAAACAGTATATCAATAGATTGAAGGAATTGTAATTCTTAATATTTTTAAGCAAAATCGGATTAGTCGTTCTTGAGTTATGTCAAACAAAATAGCATAAAACGTGACCAATTTCCCTATATGATATTTACTAACTTCGATATATGTCGATTCCTAGACGTGACTCAGCGAAAGGCTGGAACACGTATAACTTGTTTTGACCGATATAACTTTTCTCGGTAGTCAGAACCCCCGCCGATCACTGACACCTAACATTTGTCGCCCAGTGTATTCAACTAATATGATAATTCAGACAGTGAAATTGTGGCTAAAATCAGATGATCTAACTCCAATATATAATGTGTTTACAGTTCGTTGATCAGACGAACCCTATGATTAGTACATGTTTTCACAATTTCACTGGGTGTATAACCTTTCCCTGGGCGAAGTATGATACGTGGATTTAATATAAAAATTAGCTACCTGGTATCCCATCATCATAATGAAAGGATGATCTCCTATTTGGAAGGAGGTATAAATCATAATAACAATTAATTAAAAGTTGAATATTTTCTTTGTTTTCACGAAATCCATTACAATCCCTAACCTGCCCTGTCTCTTATTATTAAAACACATACAAATATTTCAATTTAAAATCAATACTCACTGACAATATTTCTCAAATTCTTCTCTGTCCAAACGCTCCATTGGACAAATCGTCAAACTTGGCAATGTTGTATTCCAATCAAAATAGTTCCGTTCAATACCCATATAACTATTTTTACTCATGAATCTGCTGACCGACTTTAGGGCGATATCAATACAAAAATAATGCGAAACTGCTATTAAAATTAACCAGAATATACGTTCGGCCCAGGTCAAACCATTCTTGACTAAATACACGTAACAATGGTTACAACATGTAGCCATATACAGTTTGAAATAATTGAATCCGCCTATGAAACAACCACTTTTGTCTTGGAATTGGGACAATTTCGAGGGATGCCTACGAGTTATTGTCCTTGCCTTAGAATTGACATTGTCGCGCGGATTTTTCACAGGCTGCACTTTGATGTACATGGAGTTTCTTTTCTAGTAGAAGCGCGATAACTTAATCCTTTGCTTAGTCAATGATAACTGTCTGACTGTCTTATATTTTTAGGCTGTTCAGCAAATGAGGTTGCTTGGCAGTATAATCAATTATTACGTACACGATTACATTTGAATTGCATTATGACCATAAGTGAAGTTAAAACAAACAAGAATTTGTGCACGCGATTTTACACGTACTGGCGACTTGTTGAGATTGTTCGCACGCAGAGCCGGAAGTTGTAAATTGAATGTTTACACAATAATGCACATTTTTAACTCATAGAATATTTAACATTTCAATTGGAACAAAGTTATTAACAAATATTTGTTATCAAACTTTTGAAATAATTGGTAAATAAATAACACTGTGTGTAATTTTTTAAGTCATGGAAATATAACCATATACGGACACCACTACGTGATAAAAGACCAATCAATTTTTGTAGTTGATTGTTTCCTTGAATTTTGAACGGTTTGCTACCTATGGAACTGAACAGGAGAAAAAAGGTAAAAAAAAGTTTTATACTATTTTGACCTTGCAGATAAATTTTTTTTGATTTTATATGTTCACAATTTTTATTCTTTATGACAAGGGCTACAACTTTCCCTCAGAGAGTAAATCAGAATTCCGAACGGTTTGCAAGATATGAGCCTGACAAAATGATCACTTTTTTGCAAAAATGACACCGAGGCCCCAAATTTTTGGGGGCCCATAAAAAAAAGTGCATGACTTTGGGCAAAACTGGGAGACACGTGTCTTTTTTTTTGTCTTTTATCACGTAGTGAAAACTAAACTTTTTATTTCATCATCCGTAAAAAAATTAAATAAGTTCCAACGAAAAACAACCATTTTTCACTTAGAAAAATGTATCACACCTTGGAAGTTTGTTGCATGAACTTCACATGCATTATCGTTTAAAACTGACAAAAATAAGGTCATTACTTAAAATTCAATACCCTTTAACTTAAAAATATATTTAATTTTCCAATAAACAAAAAGTTGCTTTTATTTAACAAATAAATTTTCGAAAATAATTTAATCGAAAAGTAAATTTTTGAAAACAAAAGTTCGTGGTTTCGTCTTTTTTGAAAAAAATATCGTTGTCTCAACTTTTTTATTTAAAAGTTTGTTAACACGATCTCTGGATGAAGTTCGTTGGTTCAACTTTTTATGATAGAAGTTCGTTGAGTATAAGTTACTAGGAAAAGTTCGTTGCCTAATATTTCTGTAAATAATATTTTTTATTCAAAAGTTCTTTGAAAAGTTCGTTAACTCAACTTCATTATTAAAAAAAAACGTACATGAAATGTTAGGGGACACCCGGTTGGAATGAAGTTCCTTTCGCTGTATATTATGTACTAGCTAGTTCCAACATGTCTAAGGCGCCCGTTGAAAAATACAATAATTTAAATGGATTTTAAGAAAAGATCCTTTTTGTCAAATAATAAACCTGTTGTAAGATTATTTTTTTTAATACTTTAGTATGTATTTTTTTATAGTCCTTTTTGTAAGAATATGTATTATATTTTCCCGAAAAGGTAATTTTTTAAAGAGAGGTATTTCTTTTATTAAAAGCTTATGTTTTTTCAAGAAAAGGTATTATTTTTAAGAAGAAGTACTATCTGGAAGAAAAAGCCCTAAGAGTATGATTTTTTTTAAAAAGGAGTACTATTTTTAAGTAGAGGTAGTTTTTAAAAAAGTGATACTCTTTTTAGGAAAAGGATATTTTTTAAGAAAATATATTTATATTCAGAAAGGCTACTTATCTCAAGAAAAGAAAAGAAAAGGTATTATTTTATTTTTAAGAAAATGTACTTTTAAGAAAAGGAATTTTTGTAAGAAAATATATTTTTTAAGAGAAGGTATTTATTTGAAGAAAAGATATTTTTTTTGAAGAAATGGGATTTTTTTTAGAATTGGTCCTTTTTCGAGAATAGGTAAATATTTAAGAGTACGGACTTATCTCAAGAAAAGTTAATTTGTTTCATAAAAAGGTATTCTTTAAAGGAAGGTAGTTTTTTTAAGGAAAGGCAATTTGTTGTAAAAACATTTACCTTTTTAAGAAAAGGTACTTAATTTAAAATTTTTTTTTTTAAAAAAGGTACTTCCTTTAAGAGAATGTACTTTTTTTAAGCAAACGTACTTCTTTAAGATGAGGTATTGATTTTGGTGATGCAATGGTAGTGTGCGCGGCTCTTGTGCATGAGAACGGGGGTTCGATCCCTGCTCTTACCTCCTTAAATTTCTTTCGGCGGCGGTCACCTCGCTTAGTGACGGCGACACTATCGAGTATTTAGCCATGAAAAAGCTTCTCAAAATACAGTTCGGAACCGGTGTTAAACTGTAGGACCCAATCAGTGAGTGTAAAACGAGAACGCGCACAGCTCACTGGTTTGTGAGAAGCTCTCCCTCAGCCCTTCATGGGATGTAACAGGAAACCATATTTTTTATTATTTTTAAGAAATGTACTTTGTTTCAGAATATGAATAGGTATTTTTTTGTGAAAATTTACATTTTTTAAACTTCTTTCAGTTTGGCTTTTCTAAATTTACTTTTTATGGGGTTCAAAACTACAATATATACTAAATATTGGTTGCAGGCTCCACCTAGAAAACTTCCCATTAAACAAGATATTTTCCAACATATGTTAGTCTAGACACAAACCAAAGCAAAAGTACCTAATATAGTTGATAATACTGGGTTGAATAGTGTTAAAAAAAAGTTGCTTTTTTTTTTCATTTAGCCCCCATCCCGCAAATTGCGGTAAGGAATTTTTGAACTTTGTTTTTCTAAAAACATATATTTCAACCGTTTTTTTAAAGAAGTAAGTTCATTGTTCAAAAAAAGTTCATTGTTCAAATTTTTGTTTTAAAAACCGCGATTCATATGTTTCAAAATCCATACTTTGTTTATGATAAAGAATGTTGTTTCATTTTCTTTTTGGAAATTAATATTCATTTCTTAAGGAAAATAACGGTTTAGGGTTTTTTTTAGAAAAATATTGTTGTAGCTTTTTTTTCACCTGTCTAAAGTATCTGAAAATTAGAAAATTTATGTTTGGTGAAAATGTTTAAGAAAAAATGTGGACATTTTCTTAAACATTTTCGCATAAAATATTTTTTTGGAATTGAATTCATTAACTAATAAATTTTTTACAAGTTCTGACTCCAAGACTCCGACTTCAACGCAATAGTAGTCTGGTTAAGCTGCCATTTTTTTTCGTACCTCCTACGACATTTTATTAACACAGTTTGTCCTAAACGACACTATTCATTAGTCACACACATGTGTATTAGACCGACTCACAAAAAAAAGTTAATTTTGTCCACCCTTCAAAATGTGCCTTGGTTTGTTTTATGATCATTCCAAAAATATTTGGGAGCTCATTCATGAGTTGGACTATTTTTAAAAGAAGGTACTTTTTATAGTTTACCAAGGAATTTTGTATTTTAACTATGGATAATGTGTACAATATTGGTATCATATGAAAGGATTGTCAATCTGACATTTAAATCAGAAAATTCTCCGTTTTACAAATTTAAAATACTATTTTGTTAAAGTATATCCCTGAAAAAGGGATGTGTCAGGACATACTTTGGCATATAGACATGAGGGCGTTTTAGCGGTTTTTTGTTGGAAGAATTTCAGTTTTAGCGATTAAAAAAAATGATATTGAAGACACCCAACGGTTAAAGCCTCTTATAGAGATAGCAAATTTATTATTTTTCGATTCGGCGCACCGTTTCCGAGTTATAGCCACTTTTTTATTTTATCGATTTTCTTATTTTGGCGATTTTTTAAAAAAAAATTCTTCCATACGAATTGAACCACTTTATGAAAAACCCTTAGAAATCGTAAAAAATTGGTTATATTTTCGATTGGACGCTCCGTTTCCGAGATATAGAATTTTTTTCTAATTTTTTAATATTTTCGATTCAAAATGGGGATGAGTTACCCTGCGTAACCCATTACCCATCGCCGTGGGTCACTACTCATTATTTTCCCTATTACTCTGAAGGTAGCGTTCCATTAGTTTCCCCATTAACCTGTGGGTAATGGGTAATCGTGATGGGTAATTCACCATTGTCGTGAGTAGCTGCCCATATTTTTCACACTACCCTGTGGGTTATGGGTAATTCCCCATTTTCGTGCGTAGGTACCCATTATTTTCCCCATTAACCTGTGGGTAATGGGTAATCGTGATGGGTAATTCCCCATTTTCGTGGGTCGCTACCAATTATTTTCCCATACCCTGTGGGTAATGGGTAAACGTTCATTACACCTTCCCCACATGGGAGGGTAAATACGAACTCTGTTTGGTACATTAAGTTCAAAACATGGTAAAATCGAATCGTTTCTTTTGACAAGGACATCATTGTCATTCAGATATACTGGTTTTATTTTGTAATACGTTTCCCGAGGTGATCTGGACCAAATTTTGAATATTTATAATTATTTCAATCTGGCATATAAATCAGAAAAACCTCCGAACTAAAAACTTAAAAAAGCGTTTTTTTGAGAAAGTCCCTAAAAAAAAGGATGTGTCAGGACATACTTTGGCATGTTTTATATACCGTTCGAAGCGCCTTTATATACCGTTCGAAGCGTGCTTTCTAATGATACCAATATTGTATACATTGTTCATAGATAAAGTACAAATTCCTATGAAAAAAATACCTTTTTTAAAAACGGCCCAGCTAGACACGAAATATTTGGGCAATCATTAGAAAACAAATCAAGGTACATTTTTAGGGGTCGACAGAAAACACTTTTTTCCCCACCATACAATATGAGTCGGTCTAATGTATGTACATTCGTGGCGCAACGACCTCACCTAACCTTACCAACTAAAACAACTAAGTAAAATGCATAAATGTGTCATTCATACCCTTGACTATCGCCGATATTATTGTAAAACAAATATAGGCTATTGACTTACGGATGCAGTACAAAATTTCACAACTAACGTCCATCCACCTGTAACACACAGCCCACCGTGGCCACACAATCCTTAGCCTTGACCTTCGTCCATTGTAAATTATGCTAAAGGTAAGCCACCTTAGTTAACCAAACTCATCTGCAATTCCACCCTTTTCTTAGAACTTTTTTCCATTATTGACTTAGACACAACAACAAAACTCTACGGAATTTTAAATAACCGGCTATATAACTGCAAGCAAAAAGGATATTCTACACAGTATTTTTAAAATCGCGTTTGTTCCACATACTCGTAAATAATGGCGTTTTGGGCAACTGTTGGCAGTAAGACACCGCCATCCCAGGTGATGACGGTCTTAAATCCAAATCAAAAACAATTTCTTCACGATGAACTGAGGTACCGAGAAAAATTGGACTTCTTGGCGAACAACGAAAAAGCTAATCTTTCGGATTACTATGTGCGTAAGGAGGAAACCGTGGATGACCCGGAATTGTTGGACAAACATGACTCCTTTTATCATACTACTAAGAGTCTGCTGGTGCTCTTTCAAATAATGGGAGTTATGCCGATTCATCGTAACCCACCTAAACCGGGTCTGCCTCGCACAGGCTACTCTTGGACATCGAAACAGGTGCTATGGGCCGTGTGTGTTTACATGCTTCAGACCACAATTGTGGTGTTTGTCCTGAGGGAAAGGGTCAATAACTTTGTAACTAATGGAGAGAAAAAATTTGATGAGGCCATCTATAATGTGATATTTATCAGTTTGCTATTCACAAATTTCCTTTTGCCCGTGGCCAGCTGGAGGCATGGCCATCAAGTGGCCATATTCAAAAATATGTGGACCAATTATCAGCTGAAGTTTCTACAAGTCACCGGAACGCCAATTGTGTTCCCCAATCTGTATCCTTTGACATGGGGCTTATGCATTTTCTCCTGGGCTTTAAGTATTTTGATAAATTTGTCTCAATACTTTTTACAACCGGATTTTGAATTTTGGTACACTTTCGCTTATTATCCTTTGATAGCAATGCTGAATTGTTTCTGTAGTCTGTGGTAAGTTTGGGAAAAATTCGAGAACAGTTTAAGAGAAGTAATTACAAAATATGGAATTATTACAGGTACATTAATTGTACAGCATTTGGAACCGCCAGCCTTGCCCTTTCGAATTCTCTGCAAAAAACTTTAAGAAGTGAGAAACCAGCCCAAAAGTTGACCGAGTATAGGTATTTATGGGTGGACTTGAGCCATATGATGCAGCAACTGGGTAAGAATAAAACGACGAAAGCTTTCTTGCAAAAGAAAATATAAAATAGCAGCATATTTTTTTAAACATTTTTTGAAACGAACATGTTTTGAACAATTAATTCCATATTTATTTTTTGTTGGAATCATACATGGGACAGATTAATTAAATGACAATTATAATTTGTAGTTTAATTAGAATTTCGTCTACGAATGCAAATTTAAAAAAGTTACATACCATTGGTAATAGTATTTAGGTTCAAAGCGCTCCGTCATGTTGGAAGGTTTGGTTTTGAAATATTTTATATACAGGGTGATTTAGGAAGTTCCGGACAAATTTCTCCAGTGTGTTCCTTGGCTCATTTCATGAAGAAAAGTCCACTAGCACCATGTCTGAAAATGCAAGGGTGCGAAATGGCAGCGGGTTCAAAATTTTCGGATTGGTGGTCGGAGGGTAGTAGGGTAAAGTTGCTAACTTCTGAGCCAGTGGTCGGATTTTTTCGTTTTTAGGCTTGTTGGAAAAGTCTTTAAGAGGCCTTTCAGAATCAATAACAAAAAGTAGAAAAAAGTCAAATCGCCGAGATACAGAGCTTTCGGAAAAAAATGGAAAAAAATCACATAACCTCAATTTGCTCAGCCAGATGCCAGATAACTTTTGTTTTTTTTTCTGTTGAAAGATTGCCATACATACCTCTTACCTTTCCAAATTTATTGAAATTTTCAGAAATTGTCATAACTTTGGAACGGTAAGACCTCTGGGCTGAGCCTGTCATCTGGCTGAGCAAATTGAGGTTATGTGAATTTTTTTTCCATTTTTTCCGAAAGCTCTGTATCTCGGTGATTTGACTTTGTTTCTACTTTTTTTTATTGGTTCTGAAAGGTATCTTAAAGACTTTTCCAACAAGCCTAAAAACAACAAAATCCGACCACTGGCTCAGAAGTTAGCAACTTTACCCTACTACCCTCCGACCACAAGTCCGAAAATTTTGAACCCGCTGCCATTTCGCACCCTTGGATTTTCGGACATGGTCCTAGTGAACTTTTCTTCATGAAATGAGCTTAGGAATACGCTGGAGAAATTTGTCCAGAACTTCCTGAATCACCCTGTATACAGGTTTATGAATTTGATAGTACTTCGAGGCCACAAACCTCTACATATAAATTACGTGAAGAAGGGAATTGCCAGCTGCCAAACAAATTCAAAATAAATAAAAGCATTCCAGTATTCCATTACAATTGATATCCGATTCCACAACCTGCATTTGCGTTGCCTGAAGAAGTGGAAATTCAACATTTTTTTATTTGTCATTTCATAGATAAAGTAATGCAAATTAAAAAAATCCCAACACTGGTTAGAGTCACAGAGAAATAGGCAAGAAGTTCTATCCCTCTCTTTACGTTCTCTCAATGACGACGAGGTAGTATTTTGCTCTTTGGTTGGACATTTTGTTCGTCGCAACCAACAGAAATAATAATTTAGCTGTCCTTAGTATCAATCAAGCCATCAAGAAGTCAATGTGGTCTTTATCCCCAAAGCGGTAAAAATATACCACAGTACGACAAAAGATTATAGACCAGTCTCTCATCGTTTCTATTGAAAACCATGGAAAGGTTAGTTGACCTATATGTAAAGGAGAAATTGACTCCAAACAACTTTAAACCGGCACAACACGTCTACCTGAAAGGCAGATCAGTGGAAACGGCCTTGCATTATGTGGTAGGTTTTATCGAGGACTTCATTAATTATAAGGATTATACCATGGCAGCGTTCTTAGACGTGGAAGGTACCTTCAATAATGTGAATATGCCTGTAGGAAAATGTTCGAACGCAAATGGGGTTTACAATCGTAGATGACACACCGGATGTATACAGCGATTATACTCCCCGGCGGTTTATTGGTATGGTGGAAGGCGGTAAATAAGAATTAACACCTCTCACACCTGGCCACGATGCAAAGACTGGCATGCGTCGGCTTTACTGGTGCCCTCAGATCTGCCCCTCAAGTGGCACTAGAGGCGATGCTGAATCTCCAAGCGATTGATAACAAAATGCACCGAGGAAGATGTGGCCCTTCGGCTAAGGGAGTCGGGAATGTCTGTCAACACTACACACGTGTATGGCTCAGTCCTGGCCAGCATGGGCACTTTCGAAAATATGAACAGGCCAACTGACTACATGGCTCCGGGAATAATTCAAGATAAATAATTGAAGGTAATTATACCTAGGCGTGAAGAGTGGGCGGCAAATAGCGTTACTGAGGATCTAAAGTGGAAGCGGTCACGGTTCGGGAGTATACTCCGAACCCCTTAATCTCAGGATTTCCACCAGACGTCCGAACAAATGTACGGTCGTTCAAGCAGTGATGTATGCCATTAACGTTGCCGCAAAACATATTTTGGAACGGAATTTATCTGCAGCGAAACTCAAAATCTAAGTCGACTGCAATGCTGCTTTCAAGGCCTAAGAATCAGGAATCACCAAATCACTTTGCACGATGGACTGCATCCCTAACCCAAATTGGGGCGCACGAAATCACGCTGTGTTAGGTATCGGGACATAGCAACATTCACGGCAACGAAATAGAAGACGAATGCGCAAGTACGGGGTCCTGTGCGCGAGAACACGCTGCGACCGTGGACTTGCATATTCCGTTCGTGGAACTGAGGAACCAAGTCGACGAACTGGGATCGGTACATAACTGTAGGGCAGCTCGACCTCTTTGGCCGGCCGTTGAGGGATCACGTACCAAAGGGTTGTTCTCCCGTCGAAAGAACACACTCTCACAGGAGTCATAACTTGGACTCTGCGTGATAGGTCACATGGCTGCACACATGCAACTTCCATATGAAGACTTTTGCAAAGGCGGTTTAGATGAAGAAGAGGAGGTGTCAGTGCTGCACTTGCTTTGCTCATGTGTCTAGCCTTCCTGGGGGCAAGCTCTTCGAAAACCTCAACGACCTAGCAGACGCTCGTCAAATTTACAGAGAAATCCCGCTGGTTTAGCAAAGCACAAGCGGTCAACTTTAGAACTTTTGCGCTAGACTCTTTCCTTTACCTTACCCTCTCTTCTGCAATATTCATCTTTTCCACAACTATTCCTTATCATTTCTCCTTTCAAGTCTATATAAGGGAACCACAATGGGCCGAACTTACGGCCTCGGGGAACTCATTATTTGTTTTTAACTCAAATTGACGGGCCTCCCTTTCATTCTGGTTGCTTATCGATCTCTCGCCGATCCACTCTGTTTTCTATAAAATTCCTACTACATTGTCGATCAGCTTTGCCATGGCTACCCCCTGCTAGAATGAAGTGTGACCGAAGACGGTATAGGAAAACATTTAAAAAAAACCTTGCTAGCCAACGACATTTTTTCCACCTCAAGCCGAACCTTGTTTTTCAAACACTTTAGTACTAATGAACATTTTTCCAACAAGAGATGGTACCAATGAGCTTTTTTCGAAATGAAGTTTGTGCCAAATAACTTTTATGGAAAATAAAGTACCAACGACCTTTTTTCAATACTAGGGTACTTTTCTTTGGTACCAGCAACATTTTTTTTAAACATATCCATGAATACATTTCACTTCTTTCTTGTGTTTGAATTCATTTGTACAATGAATGGACAGCCGCATTCATGAATATTTCTTGTATTCTTGAATACAGCGACTGCAGTTGTGTTGCACATCGTTCTGCTCTCTCAGTTACTTAGTGGTGTCTGTACTAGTAGCTCTTGCCATTTTGTTATCTCTGTTATTGAATATTGCGAGCTCGAGTTTGATCGTTTTATGGAACGAATGAATACAATATTTGGCAGACGAAGTACATCTTAATCTCTGCCGCAGTATTCATTGACATTCATTCATAGATATTATTGTACACTGAGGAACAAGAAGTAGTAGTAAATGCGGCTGTATACTGAACGAATGAATTCTTGCAGATGTTTAGTATCCATGAACTTTTGTCCAACAAAAATTGCAACGGAATAACTTATGAACTATTTTCAAAAAAGAAAACAAAATAGTGGGAACGAACTTTTTCCTGAAATTCGATACCAATTAAATTTCGCGGAAAAGGTTAAAAGGCCAACTCGTTGTCGGAAATGAGAATCAAAATTGTTACTAACGGATAAACTCATTCCGGGAAGAGATGATACCACGCAATTTATTTCAAAAAAATACAAATAGTGGTAACGATTTTTTTTTGTAACATTTGATACCAATTAAATTTCTCGGAAAAAAGGTCGTGTGACCCAACTTTTTCTTGGAGCTAAGAAACAATATTTTCCAGAAATTCATAGGGTTTAGAAATTTTTCATATTTATACGGTTTATAATTTGTCTAGATTTGTTGTAATCTAATTTGCTATAACTATGTATATATTTTTCCTGCAGGTCGTGCCTATTCCAACATGTATGGCATGTATTGCCTGGTGGTCTTCTTCACCACCATCATTGCCACATATGGGTCTTTTAGTGAAATCATTGATCATGGAGCTACCTATAAAGAAGTGGGTCTCTTTGTCATCGTTTTCTATTGCATGAGCCTTTTGTACATCATCTGTAATGAGGCCCATTATGCTTCGCAAAAAGTCGGCTTAGATTTTCAAACCCAACTGTTAAATGTCAACCTGACCGTAGTGGATACGGCCACCCAGAAGGAAGTGGAAATGTTTTTGGTGGCCATAGCAAAGAATCCGCCGATTATGAATTTGGATGGTTATGCAAACATCAATAGGGAGTTAATAACATCGGTGTGTACAATGAATAATATTCATCTATATTTCAGTTTTTATATTTTTCTTTCCTTAGAATGTCTCCTTCATGGCCACTTACTTGGTTGTCTTGCTGCAATTCAAAATTACTGAACAAAGGGGGTTACGTTCTCAACAGGTGGCTGTCTAATGGACAAAGTCCACGGATTGTATAGCAACATGTTTATCTGAATCGCTTTTTATCTCCCAAAAGTGGCAATGAGGGTTAAATTCTCGCTTTATTGAATTGTTAATAAGAGTAATTACTTTGGTACTATATAAGTATAATAAATGTTAGGTTTGTGGCTTTGCTAAGTCCGCATCGTTACTTTCAAAATATTTTATTTTGACATGTAGATGGAGCTAATGGCAATACAGAAATGTACTAGAATGCAAACGTTATGAAATAGTGGAAGTGTTGCCACGGTTTGGCCGAAGGTTTGCAACATATTTTGACGGGGTATACCCAGTTTACAAAAATGTACCAAAACGTAATAAAATTTAAAAAATAAAGATGAAAAACAGAGTGGATAGGCGAGTTTGTTTTAGGGATGCTTGGTTGTTGAATGGGAACTACTATCCTTTTCAAGCGACATCCAATTAAATATACAAAAAAGGATTTGAATTCACTTTCCCAAAGTGTATGTCATTGGCCCAGAGCGAATTTTGTTTGAAATATATAATTGAGTTTGGAGAACAACCATGCAAATTGCACGCAATCGATAATTAATAAAATGGTTTCCCATTAAATCCCATGAGGGGATTGAGGAGAGCTTCTCACAACCAGTGAGCTGTGCGTGGTCTGATTTTACACTAACAGATTGTGACCTTCAGTTTTACACCGATTCCGAACGGTATTTTGAGGAGCTTTTTCATGGCTAAGTACTCGATAGTGTCGCCTTCACTAAGCGAGGTGACCTTCGTTGAAAGCGATGTAAGGTTAGAGCAGGAATCGAACTCACGTTCTCACGTACAAGAGCCGCACACACTACCAGTGTACCACCGTCGGCCACATCGGTAATTACAAATCGTGTACTTGTAGGAAAATAGTTTTTTGATGTGTTAACATCTATAGGCACTGGTAGGGAAATCGATCAAAGTGAACACATGCAAGCAACGCACAGCGTTAGCATCACAGACATGGTTGTTGTACAACAATAGACTCTGCCTGAAAATAAGTATGAAGATAAGCGGCAACGAACAAACAATCAGGTCAGCGTCGCCAAAGAGTATTGAATAGTATAGAGAACTCATGGAACGAATTGTATGACTCAAAAGCACTGGCGACATCTGGCGAGTGATTCAAAACGTATAACTCTCTTTGTGTCATAACTTGTTACATTTATAGTTTTGATGTGAAACACTGATGACTTTTGAAACATTTATGTTTTTTATATTGTTTTATGTAATAACATTGTGGAAATGGTGCATTTATATTGAAATATTCTATAAAGATAATTCGACTCGTTTACTTACATGAGAGCGGAAAAAGAGTGCAATATGTTCTCTATACTATTCACTACTTTTTGACGTCGCTCTGTTTATGAGAAAACAAAAACAATTATTTCAGTGAGCTAAATATTGCTTTATTTATTTTAACAATATTACATAAGCCATATTATATAATTGCAAAAGAGCCTTCAGCACAAAATCTATTCCTTTTTTATTTTCCAATGTAACATTTACTAATGTGTTCATAGAATATGTAACAAAGAGGTGTTAATACATCGCCCGTGAGTTCGGACACTCATTGTTTTTTTTCCTGGACACTCAAAAGATAGAGGAGAAATATTTCTAGAGCATGTTTTGTCCACTAACCGTTATGTTTTTAACAAGAGCAATGAGCCCACTTTTATTATTGAAGATAGGCAAGAGGTTCTTAATGTCACCTCCGCGTCAGAGAATACCATTCATTTGTTCAAAGGATGAAAGCTGTAGGGTGAGGGGATTCGTTTTCCGACGATCGTTTCATACAGTTTTCATTCTCGCAGAACATCGCAAATTTTTCAATACCAAGAAACATTCCAAGTACAAAAATGCCAACAAAGTTTTTTGAAAACCATTCCACTCTTCGAAGCAGATAATACCGCTGAAGTTGATGCTCTTACCGATGCTGCCACCTCAACTCTCACCAGATCACTTAATTGCGTATGTCCCACCGATTTCCACTGCAGTATGAAACAACCTCCGTGGTAAAACAAGCATCTGCAAATCTTGGGAAAGTCTTGCCGAAGGCTCGGTTCGGGTCGGTTTTATCGAACAAACTAATGTACGTTATCTCGCACGGGAAAAATCGTGACAGATGAAACACTCCCCTGGGCAATTGGAAGTTTTAAGCCCTACAAATTGCCTGGGTCTGGCGGCATAGTATCAGCGCTGGGACTTTTTAATTTGCTTTGGATATAAATTGGCATTGCTTTATCTAATGCAAAGGCTAAAGAATGACCATTGCCCATAATGACAATTAAAAATTTCCATAGGCTCAGGCAATGCAAATACAGGTTGTAGAATCGGATGCCAATTGTAATGAAATATGGAATGCTTTGAAATCTTGAATTTGTTTGACTGTTGGCAATTCTGCTCTTATAGCATTTTATATATAGAGGTTTGTGGCTTCGATTGGTGTTGCCTGATAATACTTTCAAATTCATAAACTTGTACTGTATAAAATATTTAAAAACCAAAATTGCCACATATGAAGGAAATGCTTTGAAAATAAGTACAATTGCCAATGGTATTGAAAGATTTTTGAATTTTCATTTGGACAGGAAATTCAAATTACACAACAAATTATAACTGACATAATTAATTTGCCCCATGTATGGCCACCATGCTGACATCAAAGCCAAACTTACGGAAACTGTTCGAGCTTCATAGAGAAATCTCTTTATCTAAGAGAACATGCTCCACTCGCATTTGTCGATATAGAGGGATCTGATAAAATCGGATCTGTCGGAACTTTGTGCTTGCTAGGGGATCATTCATTTGAACTATGATTTTCTTACCAGAAGCCGCATAACCGCGTCCCTGGGACACACGACTTTCACTCGAAATGTGAATACCTAAAGGAGAACACCAAGGGGGATCAAGGGAGTCTAATCTACAATTCTCTGGAATTTGGCTTGTAACAGAGGGCTGGATAATAAATCCGTGACTTTTCGAACTTCCCTCGTAGTTATATGAAAGCAACACTGCTCCCACCGAGTAAGTTAATAGACTACTGTCAAATTTTGAGAGCAAGATCCGTCATTTACTTTGCGTTTAACAGCTGTTCAAAATATTCAACCTCGAGCATTTTTTTAAAAATGGAATAAAGTGAATTTCGAGTGCTCATTAAACATTATTTTTTTCGAAAAAAAAAATCGCCAATCAAACCAAGGAAAAGTTTGATAACTACCGTGGGTACTCTGCACCATAGATTTCTATGGTAAAAAAGTGTTTTACTGACTTTCGTTGTGGTCGCACAAGTACAATAACGCTGAACATTCTGGACGGCCAATTGATGTCAGTACACCCGATAGTGTTGAAAAAATCTACGATATGGTGTTGGCCGATCGAAGAGTAAAAGTGCGTGAGATTTTTGTTGCCATAGGCATTTCATATGGCAGTGTGGTTTCGATTTGAAATGATCAGTTGAGTTTAACAAAGCTGTTAGCAAGATGGGTGCCGCTTTTGCTCTCAATTGGCCATAAACGTAATCGTGTGACAACTTCAAAGGATTGTTTGGAGTTGTTTAATTGGGCCACGAATTGGTACCTTATCCGCCATATTCTCCGGATTTAGCCCTCAGTGACTATTTCCTATTTCCAAACCTAAAGAAATGGCTCGGTGGAAAGAGATTTAGATCCAACGATGAAATTATTGCTCAAACAAATGACTATTTTCTGGACTTCGAAAAATCGTAGTTTTTGGAAGGGCTACACAAATTGGAGAAACGTTGGACTAAGTGTATTGAGCTATGCTATTGAGCTATGTTGAAAAATTAATTATGTTTTTTGCAAAACAAAAACTGTGTTTTATTCAAAAATGCACCGACTTATTGATTCTCCTTCTAGTTTTTGGCTACAGCTGGAGGAATCAGGTACAAACATTTGCAAATAACTATGTTTTTTGCTGTGAACTTGTCAGGATTTATGTCAGCGTAGAGTTGTGCATTTGACCAACGCTGTTACCTTTAAATATTATAAAAAAGTATTTACGAAAATATTAACAAAAACTCTCAAACCTTTAGAAAACATATCGAACAAATTCTGTGGTCCTTCATCTGCCCCACTTTCGGGCAGATGTCTCGAAAATTTATAAAAGAATTAGGATAATGATTTATACTATTATTTTAAGTCCCATATTCAGTTCTCTCCAAATTTCCGTAGGAATTCTTGCTTTTGATCTCTAAACAGAAAATTTTGTTGCAGAGAGTTACCACCTATCTCTGATTTACCTGGCAAATATTTCATTAATAATTCCTCGTCGTATTTCATTTTATTTTTAAATCATGTAGTTAAAATAATCGAAATTTCAAAAGTCTGGGCCCAACCAATTATCAAACAATTGTTTTCGTTCGAAGTAACTTTGTCGTAACAACCCTGTAATTGATTTTGCCTACGAAATTTTCGCAATAAACTGAGTTCCAAGGAAATTAAAAGTGTGCAAAATTTTTGGTTCATGAAATTTTCGGTTTTTTTTTATACACGTGTTTCAATGAAAATTTCATAAAAACTGAATACCGGGCTTTAAGCTCAAATTTATGACCACCCTGAAATTTGTCGGATTGACTCAACAGAAGTTCTAGACTATTGCGAGTACAAGAGCATTTATTTATTTACTTATTTCGTCTTTGGATATACAATTAATTTCAGACTACAGCTTAAGCCCCGTATTCAGTTCTTGCGAAATTTTCGTAAGAAATTTTGTCATTTATCTCCAAACGTTATAGAGAGTTAACACATATATTTCTAATTTACCTTGCAAATATTTCATTAATAATTAATATTTGCACTCAATTTTATTTTTAACGCAAGGGGTATTACTTTTGATTACTAAAATCATCGAATAATACATACGTAGATAAACTTATTCTCTCATCTGACGTTCCATTTCACACTCTTCATCGTAGGTTTGTGGAAATGAGAGCAATTAAATTTAAAATTATCTTACACCAGGTGGAGTTACAAAATATGTTCACTTAACTTTTTCCTGTCGTTTTGGTGTAGAACTGAAAAATTTAAATATATTTTGCACTTTTTTGTTGACTTTTATCGTTGGTATACATTTGTATTGTATTTAACACAACTAGTTTGCCACAACAACACGAAATTCGGTTGTTGTTCCTTTGTTGATCGCTGTATACTATTGCCACTATCTGGTATTATTGAACCCATATTTTCCATCATCCAATGTTTACTTTCCATCGTACCTATGACGTTTAATTTATTTAGCGAGTAAAAGCTTCTATGGTATGTATTATTCTATGACTAAAATAATCGAAATGTCAAAATTCGGGTCCCAAACAATTAAGCCCGGTATTCAGTTTTTATAAAATTTTCGTTGCCATAAGAAGTATGTGTATAAAAAATAACGACAATTTCACGAATTTCGCTCACTTTCATTCGCTTGGTACTCAGCTCTCTCCGAAAATTTCATAAGCAGAATCAATGACAGAGTTGTTACGCCAATGTTATTTCGCACGAAAACAATTGTTTGATAATTGGTTGTGACTGGAATTTTGACATTTCGATTATTTTAACAAATAAAAGTAACCCACGTGAGTTAAAAATAAAATCGAGTGCGTAGAGGAATTATAAATGTAATCTTTGCAAGGTAAATCAAAGTTAGGTGGTAACACTCCGTAACAAAATTTTCCGTTTTGAGATAAATGACAAAATTTCTTACGAAAATTTCGCAAGAACTGAATACGGGGCTTAAGCAAGCAATCGTTTTAGTACGAAATAAGTTTAGCGAAACAACCCTGTACTTGATTTTGCATACGAAATTTTCGCAAAGATGAAATTTTCGTTATTTTGTATACACATACTTCTTATGGCAACGCAAATTTCATAAAAATTTAATACATGGCTTTAATAGTAAATTTCCAATTCTGTGAATTCTGAATTCCTGTGAATTATTTACAGTGCCGTCTATGAAAGTGTTACAAAAGGCTACTACTTTGAATGATTTTTAAAACCCTTTAGACAAATTTGACATATCAATGAATTGATAATTCTTTTTATTTAAGGACTATGCTTAAACTTAAAAACTGTCATTCCTTAGATAACATCACTCATATCCTGTAGAAAGGTAAATCATATAAAAAAATTATTTCCTTTTTTTTAAATCAAAGTTGATTTTAAAAAGTGGTAGTTACACTTACCCATGCAGGTCTCGCATCAGCTGCACCTAATAAAACTCCGGATAATATGACGACTAATGGCAGGAATTTCATGTTGTCAGAGTATCCGGTGTTTTGTTAAAAACTGCTGAGTTTTTAGCTTAGAAACCGAGTTTATATAGTCTTGTTTAGGGAAACTGTAAATGGTTGCATACAAAATTTAACAAATGAATACAAATTAATTCCGACAAGTGTTTTTATATGAGTGATCGACACCGAAGCTAATTTTACTGTTTAACTACAGTCGCATTGTAGAAAACAATTTGAAATGGTTTTGTTTTATTAGTCACACTCTGAAAAACCAAAACGATATTTTACATCTATTACCCCCTCCCCTTATTTTGTATTTTCTTTAGCAGATCCTAAAGTATGTCTAATGTCAGTTTGGATAGATTGAAGAGTATTCGATATTGTAGTTCTTGCATTAAGAAGAAACACACATGCCAAACACATGACGAAATAGGCAGATCTGAACGTGGACTTGATTCATATGCGAGCCTGTGCGGCAAATGACATTAGATGGCGAAACGTTAATTCTATAGAAGAATATAATTGTCGCTTCACCCTCAGAAAAGATAAAATTGAAACCTTAATAACCTCGTTATTGTAACGATTTCGACTCTGAAAAAATTTCCGATGATTTGCATCAAAATGTCTATTTTGTTACACTTGTTACTTACGATCATTTCGCGCACAGGGGTCGATATAATGCAACAATTGAGAAGAAGATTTATTCCAAAAACAATCGATGGGAGATTTTTTTTTAAACCAAAATGTCGCACATAGCATTTTCCAAAAATTATCATTATTTATTTTAAAAAAAGTTCAACAAACTGTTTTGAAAAGCAGTTGGCCCCAATACACAGTGAAATTAAATTAATCACAACACACAAAATGGAGTGATTTGAATTCATGATTACATTTCATTTAATCAGTAGTCACAAAATTTAAGTTCTTTTTTTCAATGGCAACAATCAATCAGTGACTGCTTTAACCAAAAAAACAAATCAAAACTCAAAGAAAATATCGATCGATTTTCTTAGTTGACAAGTGAGTGAGTGACAAGTGAGAAAGTGTTGATTTTAAAGTCGCAATTATTGGACATTCTTTTTGATACTATCCGCCAGATGGGCATTTGATTTAATACTATTATACTTTATGCACTAATTGAAATTTCTATAACAACTACACCATTTCCAATTAGAATAACTCTGTTTCTAATATGCCCATATCAGTACCTCGGAGGTAAACTACACTAGGTCGTTTTCGTTAACTTTTCAGTAGAGCAGTTTTAATGTTGTCGGACAATGATGCAAAGCGCCAATTTATTATTGCGTCCATTAAGACAGAAGAACCGAATGTTCATCGTTCAAATGCAAAAAAAACAATAAACAAAAACCCTAGTTTACAGGTTTTTTGTCAATGACCACTACTCTACTGAAAAGTTAACGAAAACGACATAGTGTAGTTTACCTCCGAGGTACTGATATATAGATTTAACAATTGATCTAATGATCCTATTATTATAGCCTTAAATGGTTGTAATAGAAGTTCGTTTCCTACACGTTGAAAAAGTTGTCGTTTTTTATTGTTTGGATGCAAATATAACGTGTTTGTAGCTTGCCGAAAAAATAGTAGTACACATTGTATTTGCTATTCAATATAACATGTTTGGGTCACAATGATTAATACGTTATAATATATGTATTTGTGACCCAAATGTGGACTTGGACAATAAAGAAACAAAAAGCAGCAGATCTTCAATTCACGAAAACAATGCTTGCAAATATGTTCATGGTTCCTGCAATATGTTGCAGGGCCGTTATTTTTCAGCGTGTAATGAAATAAGCGCAAAGAGAAACGTCAGATGAGACGGATGACAAATATATTTATAAAGTAATATATGGCTAAAATCATAGATAAAGGAAATAATAGATATAGCGCATAGAATAACACATACGTAGAAGGTTTTATTCGCTCAATAAATTAAACGTCATAGGTACGATGGAAATTACACAGTGGAGGGTGGAAAATATGGGTTCAATAATACCAGATGGTGGCAATAGTATACAGCGATCCACAAAGGAACTACCCCCGAATTTCGTGTTTTTGTGGCAAACTAGTTGTGTTAAATACAATACAAATGAATACCAACGTTAAAAGTCAACAAAAAAGTGCAAAATACATTTAAATTTTTCAGTTCTACACCAAAACGACAGGAAATAGTTAAGTGAACATATTTTGTACCTCCACCTGGTGTATGTAAACATTTCCACAGACCTACCGAGAGAGTGTGAAATGAAACGTCAGATGAGAGAATAAGTTCTTCTATAGTATGTGTTATTCTATGATATAGCGCTACCACTGTCAACTTTGTTCACTAGGTGCTGTCCTTTACTACTGTCACTTTCACTGAAGTTTCTCATAATTCTCATTGACGTTTATTCAAAATTTTGGCAAATTTTTGTGAAAGTAATTTAAACAATGGAAAATGTGACAAACGTTATGTGATTTTACATAATAGCATTTGTTTCTTATACAAAAAACTATTTAAAAGTCACGAGGCCGGTGTTGGGATATCAATAAAAGAAAACCCGTAAGACCGCCCAAAGATGAACATGCCGGAACGCCTTTTTAATCTAAAAACTTCGCCGCCCAAAAACTGTAGCAACTTCTGTGGTCGCAAATGCTAAAACCGTTAGAGTGTCTGAGGACTCTCAACAACGAATGGTAGCTGAACCGGAAGAAGAACCAATTTATTAGGACATTGACGATGGTAACATGGCTTTGCAATTCCATGACCACCAGATATTCTAATTTAAGTAACGTGTTGTACTCTTGATATTTTTGTTGAAAATAATTTTTTCTTTTGATATGAAATTTTAAATTTTTATTGTTATATTTTTTGACTTTTTTTTGGGAACAAAAAAAATTCCATTTATTGCTTTCAACGACATCTAGAAAATTACCCATTACAATAAAATTTTCTCAAGACTTGTGATTCATCTATTTGTTTACTTTATCTATGGTTAAAATTACCGAAATGTTAAAATTCCAGTCCCAAACAATTGTTTTCGTACGAAATAACTTTAACAACCCTGTATTTGATTCTGTATACGAAATTTTCGCAAAGAGCGGAAGTAAGCGGAAATGTGGGTTCATGAAATTTTCGTTATTATCTATACACGTTCTTCTTATGGCAACTAAAATTTCATAGAAACTGAATATCCACCTTATATGCATGCTAGAGCACAGAGACATTACTGGCGGAATTAGGGACTACCGTATCAGTTTCACTGGATATGGAGAACGTGGGTATGCCTCCTTCTTTATGGAAGTTCATGCTAAAAACCAAAGCTCTCAGACATGTGAATGATAGATGGTATGGGGACCTAAAATGCAGGACCACTGGGCAAGTGTAGCCAACTTACGATCTAAATCGTACGCCAAACTTGAAATTCATTCCTAGACAAGATATTAGCTGTGACCACGGGATACACAGACAGCCGTCTAAACTTGGAATCAAAATCCATAATTTCTTCAGACGCTGTGGGGATTACGAGGAGGACGACAGCGTCGAACATCTTTTACGCTACTGCCAGGCTTTTAGTATGATACATGGGGTAAACAAATTATACAACAATTATAATTAGTGGCCGTCGGTGGTGCAATGGTTTCGACGACGGTCACCTCGCTTAGTGAAGGCGACACTATCGAGTACTTAGCCATAAAAAAAGCTTCGCAAAATACAGTTAGGAACTGGTGTAAACCTGTAGGTCCGAATCAGTGAGTCTAAAACAAGAAAGCACACAGCTCACTGATTGTGAGAAGCTCTGCCCAATCCCTTCATGGGATGTAATGGGAAACCTTGTTTATGTGTTTATGTTTAATTTGAGTTACCTCTACAAATACAAATTCAAGAAAACTTTAAATTTAATTTCCTTCATATCTGGCAGTTTTGGTTTTCAAATATTCTACATGAACAGGTTTGTGAATTAGAAAGTACTGCGAGGCAACACCTATCGAAGCCACGAACCTCTACAAATAAAAAACGAAATTGCCAACAGTCAAATAAATTCAAAATATCCAAAGCATCCCACAGTTCATTACAATTGGCACCAGATTCCACAACCTGCACTTGCATCGTCTAAGCAAATGGTAGTTCAAAATGTTTTAATTGCCATTGCGAACATTAGAAAAAGTAATGCAAATTAAAATCCAATGCAAATTAAAAAATACCAACACTGAGTAGAAGACAATATGTTGGATCTTATTTCGGGATCTTTTTGATATTTAGGGAGTTAATCTGAATGATCTTAGGACCTTTTTGGAGACTACTAATTGGTAGGGACTAATGTACGTCTCTTGTTCAGCCTCATCGTGGATTTTCGAGTTCATGTATCATATGGTTTGAACACCGATTAACTGCAACAAGGTGAATTTACAGGTTCAACAATGGGGAGGGGATATGACGTCCAGAGGTATCGCAATGGTCCTCATTGGGCTAAGTGTGCCAATGGTGACAGCCTCTTCTTCCTAACCTAGCATACATAAAAGTTTACTGCTCCATTTTTCTAACATTTTCCAAACTGCAAATGCACTATATATTCAACTTTCCCTTTCCCTACAGCAAGAAGAACCATTAGTAAACTACAATTTTGTTTGTGCCTCGAAAACAGATCTGTTTTTTTTTTGGAAGCAATAACACTGTGCAAGTTTTTCAAAAAATGTTGGAAACCATATGCGGACTTAACGGATTTACACTAATTCAGGTCATTCGAATCGAACTGCATCATTAGTTTTTTGGCCTATAATGATGGTTTCATACACATTTTTTTTTTTAAATTTCGTACTCACAGGCTGCGATTTAGAGCTCATTTTTTGAGACCAGTTCATACACATGTCAGCATTACTCGAGAACGCCCCATCTGATTTTGTTTAAACAAATTTAGAAAAATTAGGAGTTGCAATATCTTTAATCTATGTCTACGTTATTTCCCAAGATAAGCACCATTTTTGCAGTTATAAATAAATTTATGATGAACAAATAATAATTTTTTGCCTAAAAAATTAAAATTGTGTATGAAAAAATTTTCATAAAACTATCATTGTAGGGCAAAAAGCTGCAGTTCGATTCGTAGAACCCGAATTAGTGTAAATCCGTTCAGTCCACTTCTGTTTTTTTTCGACTTGCACAGTGTATTTAATGTTCCACATTTTACTCGAAAAATTATCTGGCAGTGTAGTTCAACTGATAAGTCACAATATCACGTGTAATGTCTGTCGTAGTAATTTACAAATCCTACTAGACCATAGGTCAAGCTAATTTGTCGCTTTTCTCGAAATGTTGTTTGAGGAAGGTACCAGGTTTTGCTTCCGAGCGATCCAAATGTAAGTTTTCGCCAAGAACACATATATTTTAACAACATAACTTTAGACCTGGAACATTCTCAGCCGACCATATATTTACACAGCGCCAAATCCTATCGTAAACTAGTTGTTGCTTATAAGACTCCCTTCAAGAGGCCGATGCGGAGAAACCTTTATGAAGCTATGTCTGAGCTTTGTATCCCTGCTAAGTTGATACGCCTCTGCAGTATGAAACTGACAGACATCAAAGTCCGCAGTTAAGGTTGGTTAATATTTTTCCAAAGCATTTGACACCATATTTGCGATCTCTTCAACATCTTATTGAATATCCTAATGCCAAATGCTGCAGTTAACCCAAATAAAACCATCGCAGCAAAAGTCATTGCTACTCGTGTCTTCCGCTGATATAGGTTCCATTCAAAATCATATCAAAATCTTCTCAAAATACCTTTCGGAGTCGGTGTACAAACTGTAGATCCCAATCAGTTAGTGAAAAACAAGAAAGCGCACAGCTCACTGGTTGTGAGAAGCTCTTCCCAATCCCTTCAGGGATGTCATGGGAATCCATTAATTAATTAATTGATATCATTCGGCCAAATCTTCCAGAAGTTTCTGCGGTATTTTCGAGAATCGTGAAGGAATGGACAAAATTGGTCTTAGCAGTAAATTAGAACAAAACAAAGTTAATGGTTTTAACCAGCCTGGATAAACACATTGACGCTGATACGCTGACATAACTCCGAGGAAGTGCCTCGGATCTGCCATATATTCTGAACGTCAGCCTTGAACTGAAGCGTATAATTGAGTTTGCAACTAAGGGATATTTCAGGCTATGAAAGCACTTCGGAGACAACACCTCTGCGGGAAATAAAAGTCTTGCTATGTCAGACGAAACAGCACTGGGAGTTTTCAATTGGAAAATGCTTCGGAAAAGTAGGGACCTATAACAGCGACTGTATGCACGTAGGTAGATTGTATCAACAATCTTCCAACGTCCTTGCAAATATTGTCATTCATAACATTTTGCCTGTGCTAAATATTTGATCCCAACTATATTATCTCGTTATTACGACATAACAATAGAAACAAAACTCCATTCTGTTTGAGCTTTCAAAATTTTTATTTATTTAAATTTTTGTTGTAAAATGAATGAATAATATTCAATATTCTTGACCCGTCTATCCCAAAGTCGCTACAAAAGTTCTGATTTGCATGGCGCTTAGTTCTATCTTAAATTTGCGATCATCCGTGTGTTCCAAAGGCAATTCACCCACTGAATATTTCATTCTCTTCAACTTTTCACTACGCAACCGGTTCAATTCCTGATGGTGGGAGTTTACAGAACGCGTTAGCCGATTGTATTCGGCACCCAAATTGCCAGCAGGCCACAGTTCATCATAATATTCAGTTCCATACATAGGCTTGTGGGCTTTCATCAATTGCACGTAATTAATGGCCTTGGAGAACACGCCATAACTGTCATAGCCATCACCCTCAGGATCGGGTACAAATTCCATGCGACGATTTTCGTCCAACCAGGCGTTGCCATCCAGAGTGGTTTCTCGCAAATCTTCGATTTGGAAACCTTGGAAAACATCTTTAATGTTGAATTGAACAAATTTGGAATATTCAGGATCTTCATCGCGTTCAAGGATATGTTCGAATCTTATAAGAATTTCACCTTCATGCCAGGGTTCGAAGGTAAGTAGGTGGATATTTTGTGGCAAGTTAACCGAAACGCCGGTAAACTGAAAGGGAAAAGATAAAGTTAAAAAGATTAAATGCCGGGGGGTGTGATAGGACATATGGACATACTATATTCGTAAACTCTTGACGCCATTGATCATATGAGAACTGGGTGTCGCTTAAGAATTTCCAGGGCGGTAGAGTTCTTTCCAGTTGCGTGAAACGTTCCAACGATTGCACGGTAGGACTTTGGTCCAATTGTGAGGATCCCATGATGAAATAGTGAATTCCTCGCGCCACCAGACCCTGACCATAGGCCGTTTCATTAAGAGCCTCTCCCACACCAAAGGAATCATCGTGTAATAGACGTCTATGAACCATCAGCTCCAATGAACCATCGCCCATAGAAGATCCTCCTTGCGCGCGATCTGTCAATATTGCCAGGCGGGCATGTTCATCCTCTAAGGCAATTTTGGTGGTAATTGGATAGTAATTGCCAGCAGTATGCTCCAATAACTTGACTTTCCAGGTATCGCGATGATCTCTCAAACGTTTGACCATCTCACGGCCATTCGAATCGGTATAGAAAATTCCCTCAGACTGGATGTCCGAATTAAAGCGAGTAATGATTTCTTTACCTTTGCCATCATCTATGGGAATTGGACCGACCAACCATTCGAATTCAGCGTAACGTCTTTGTTTATAGATTCTCACTACTTGACTAATCCAATCGTTGAATTTTTGATGGACTTCCTCTACCAAATCCCCACGATAGACTAATATTTTCGGAGCTACAGTCACTGTGCGTACATTGTCGGTAATGGGGCGGAATATATAGGCCCCCGACGATCGATTTCGGAACTCATTATTATTGCCAGTGGCGGCTTCATAATACAAAAACTCTTGATTCACAATGCGAGTCATGCCATCGGCTGTCGCGGCAGACAAAAACCCGTTTGTGTCAAAGGTCAAACGTATGTACTGAAAGCGGAAAGAGCATTTGACACTAGATTATAACGATTTTGTATATCGCTGAGCTAGTTACCTTGTTTCCTATGTCTGTTAAACTAGATCGATTATTGGGATCAGGCACGGGTTTCATATGATGCCCTTTAGTTTTCTGTATATAGAAGGACTTATAACCAAACGCCGGTATTTCGGTGGCTAAGAATATGAGCTCATATTTGGCCGCTGAACTGCGGAAAGACAATTCTTGTAACGCCTTTGTCACCGGTACATACTGTATGTCCAAAATAACATCTACTTCAAAGAAGCGCAAAATTTTACAATATATATTTGTATGGGTTTGACCAACCTACCTTTAGGATCCTTCACCACATAGTTGACATCCATCACGGGCAGTCTCACATAATCACTTGTCTGATGAGCCAGTGGATTATACAAAGTCAACACAAATTGATCACTCTGTTCCGAAACATCACACGAACTAATGTTCAACAGCGAACAGGTCTTGAACTCAAACTTAAATGGTCTTGGTGCCCCATAACGCTTAGGTCGGGGTGTATTACCCTCGGCTAAGTAGTTCAAAATTGAACGTGCATTGGACTGACAAGTACGCATTCCGACACTTAGATGACGGGCATAATCGAAAGCCACTTTTTGTTTCTCAGTACCGGTAATTGCATCGTGATGTTGCATGACTCCCATAGCTTCACGCATAAAGTTCAGATGGGGCAACAGTTCCGGATAATGACTGGGATAGAGAGTGGTCAACTGTTTGCAAACTTGAAGGAAATTGTTACCAACACGTTCGTAGCGTTTGATGGTGGGCCGTGAAGTGAAATAGCCCGTCCAATAGGAATGCGGATCAGAGGCATACGGAAAGAAGTCATCATCCTTGGTGGGCCAAGTCATACCGGCATCATGCAACGCCTTTAAGTAACACGAAGGTGTGGAATATAAGAGGTTTATATCGGAGCCATTTTCTTGGCGGGCATTGGCATATCTGCGAAGAGAAATGAGGAAAATATATTAAATATCGCGACTTAAGCGTCATCAACATGAGATGCATTATATTTTCAGAAATCTTTCATAAATGGTTAGGAAAATTTTGGCTATTTCCGATGTATTCAAAACTGTACTCACTTAATCAGTTTATCCAAGTTTTTATACCACATATTGGCATTTTGGTAATTAAAATCTTCACCCATGGTTACCAGTATATGATTCGCCCGATAGCCCTTGGACATATTACGAGCTATGGCAAAGAATTCGTCGATCTAGAAATTTTAGCAGAATCATGTTGTATTGAAAATGTAAGCACCGAGAATTCGGAAGCATAAAATTGGTTACAAGCTGAAGCGGAACTGTATTTTCTCTAAATGATAGTTGGATATTTTAGTCATGAATAGGGTACATCATTTTTGGAATCAGAATTATGATGTGGTCCAAATAATATTTATCAACTGCCAGTATGAAATGTTGCGTTTTTGAAGTGAATATTGTTAGCAAAGATCCAAACCATGCGCAAGCTGTAGTTTAGTACTAGTAAATTCGAAACGTGATGTAACCCAAATTTATGTTATCTTTTCGAACTTAATCTTATCGATTTTTTCCAATTAAGTGTGAAAATTTGACCAAAAAATAATAAAATTACCACTTTTTCTTCAACTATAAACTTCGATCAAGGTAAAGGTATTAAAGGGTTCATAGTTCATCGCGGGTTTTCATAATGTGCTGATGTTAAATATTGAAAACCTTGGTTACAATTTCGAAATAAAAATTCAAAAGTTGCCAATTTTTAAAACTTTACAAGGATGGGCTTAAAGTAAATTCAGATCACTAGGTTAATTGGGTTAGATGTTATAGCGAAGACAACTTATGATGAATCCAAGACAACAACCTCTTTGTTCTGACCAAATTTTACTGGAAATTTCGGCATTTGCTTTTAAATTCAACAACAACAAAGATGAGCTCATAGTAAATTCAAATCACTGGGTTAATTGCATTAGATTCTATAGCCCAGACAACTTATGATGCAGTCAAGACAACAACCTTCTTCTTATGACTACATTTTACTACAAACTTCGGCGTTTGCTCTTAAATTCAACAACAATAAAGGATGAGCTCAATATAAATTCAGATCACTAGGTTAATTGGATTAGATGCTATAGCCAAGACAATTTATGATGAAGTCTAGACAACAACCTGTTTCTTATGACTACATTTTACTGGAAACGTCGGTGATTTCTTTTCATTTCCCATTTGTATCTACGAATATACCATCTAATACCACTCACCAATGGATTGAAATATTAATAACCAAAATTTTCCTTCTATTTTTGTTCCCAATAAGTTATAATTACCGTATTAGTTTATCCAAATTTTTGTAATATACATTAGCGTCCTGATAGGTGAAATCACCACCCATGGTGAGTATAATATTGTTAGTACGATAATATTTGGATTGTTTCTTAACAAAATCAAAAATTCCATCGACCTATCATGGAATTGTTAAAGCATTAATGGTAAAATATTAGCAGTTAAGCAGATCATGCTAAATAAATGCATCGTGTGAAGTGAAATACTTACCCTCTTCTCCACATTATTATCCGGGCTATGTTTAGCATCGATAATCGGTTCATCGGCACATAAAATATCAAAACAGAAACCGGGTGGTGGTTGATATTGGTTGTATAGGGCTCCCGTAAAAAGATGAGCTGCTTCATCTAAATTTGCCGAAGCTCTCCAAATCATTTCTGCTTTCTTGGTCATTAAACGTTCATCCTTATCCTGATAGTCAAGACGTCCAAAGAACAGACCATCAAATCCCATTTGAGCGAACAGTGAGGCCATTTCACGTGAGTGGCCGAAGGGATCTATTTGCCAACCGATTCTGGGGCGCGCACATTCACCGAAGGTGTCATTGAGGCGTCTAAAATAAAATGAAGAGAACCAAAAAACAAGAAAACATGTAGAAAGGGGATTAAAATTTATAAGATCATACTTATTGGTATATTTCTCTTTTAAACCCCCCTAAATAAAAAGATACGATACCAATTGTAAACAGAAGAGAATACCATCAAATTGAGCTAAGGTTCATCACCGCAACGTATATAATAATTGCAGTAGTAATAAAATCGTCGAATTTAAAACACTGTTCTTGTCTGCAATGAAATTTGTACATTGTGGCGATGTAATGTGTACGTTACCTGACTAAACTAACAGAACTAATTGTTTGAAAAGAATTTGTAGCAACAGTAAATTCGGCATTGAATTGCAGAACCGAATTGATGTGCTACAACCGAATTGATTTTGCGTCGGTAAAATTTAGTCCCCACAACTGAAATTCGAGTAAGCTCTAATGTGGTTAAGTCAACCTCTAATGTAGTTGTGGCAACCCCAAATGTGGTTGTGGCAACCTCTAGTGTGGTTGTGGCAACCTCTGGTTTAGTTCTGGCAACCTCTAATGTGGTTATGACAACCTCTAGGTTGGTTGTGGCAACCTCTAGTTCGGATGTGATGACACTAAAACACTGTTCTTGTCAACAATAATTGTTTTTACTTTGCTGCGATGTAGTGTGGCCGTTACTTCTCTACACTCACAGAACTAATGGGTTGAAAAGAGGTTGTAGCAACAGTAAATTCGGCTGTTGCCACCGAATTGCAGTTGCTACAACCGAATTGAGGTTGAGACAAGGGAGTTTAATTCCCACAACTGAAATTCGGTTGGATTAACTTGAAGTAGGTTGTGACAACCTCTAATGTAGTTGTGGTAACGTCTAAAGGGGTTGAGGCAACCTCCAGTTGGCTTGTGACTATGTTTAGTACGGATGTGATGACATCTAATGCGATAGTGACAACCGCTGAATTCGTTCCGGCTAGTTCGGTTATTTTGTTTGCGAGTGTAGTGGTGTCGGGTTGATGATACCTCTTTTCAGTGTATGGGCACATCAAATCAATTCTGAAAACAAAAAAAAAGATCAAAATCCAAACTCGAGCCTCTCTAATACCCATTTGGGATTCCCTTAATCCAGGAAACGATGTCATTGTCAGCTTGTATAAGTTTGTAACTGATAACCTTTTCTAGGGGAGAAATTTTAATACTATTATATAATCAATTTTATTGAGTGATCAAAGTCAAGAATAAAATTAAATCGCACAAGTAATCATCAACATTAGTCATATGAAGGCTTTATTAAATTTTTAACTTAAGTACACAGAGAGAAAAACGCAGGGATGAAGTACGTTCGTTACAGTGTTTGCATTTTTGGAATGAAATGTGTTGTACAGCCGACGATGTTGTTTTGCTGCAACGAAACATGGCATACTGAATTTGTTGACAGTTCGTCGTTGCATTGATGCAGGAACAAAATTTATGTTGTTACAGCGAATAAATTTATTGTGAGTTTTGGATGAAAAATATTTTGAGTGAACTATTATAGAAATAATGACTATTATTCCAACTAAACCCAACAATTTTTCAAGTAGAAAAATGTTGCTGACCTTGTAAGCTTGTGGTATGAATTTCTCATACATTAACTAAAAAGAATAGTAAGTGTTTAAGATTTAAACAATTGTTTTTGGGTTACCTTTTCCTCTTTTCAATATTTTATTTAGTCTTTAGACAAAAAATGCAATCATCTAAATATCAGCAACACCATTTATATGAAACATGTTCATTGCACCGGTGAATCCATTTTCGTTGCATGGATAAATATATACATCAACTTACTTTCGATGAAAACAAATGGATCATATTCATTACAACTATTAAACATATTCATAGCAGCAACGAGTGAAATCATTTCCGTTACAAGGTTTAATATATATCGTCACCTAAAATGCAAAATGACGTAACAACAAAATTGCAAAATTTTCTTTCTGATTGATTACGATATGTTGTAAACACCTAAGTTCAAAATCAACGATTTTATTAAAAAGATAAAATAGATGAAGTTTTTGATAAATCCACATTTTTTCTTTGAATTGTAATTTTATATAAAATTTCGATGCCCCTATACTTACAATTGACTACACTACATATTCACACACACTTTTAGACATCTACCGCCCAAAATGGTAATTTTATTCACAAAATTCCGATTCTATATCTAACTATTTTTTGCCTCTCCTGTAAAGTGATGAAAATGTTGTTACGTCTTTTTGCATTTTAGGTGACGATATTTGGAAAAATTCGTTGTGCCAGCGAACAATTTCACTCATGTGACGAAGCTTTCCAACTTTTATTTCCTGTTCCTTGATCTTGAACGAAGACCAGTCAACTGAAATTGGGTTCCTCTAGAACAAAAGTTTTTGTACGACGGACTTTATCATTGATCATTAAGTAGCGGAATTTTACGATTTCGTTGTACGTTTCTTCATAATAGGACACAAGATAAAGATATGTTGGTACTTTTCTTGAATAAATATAATTATTAGAAGATTGTCACTCCAACCCTGAGGGAAACGGAAGGTCTTCTTAGGTTTCCATTCTTATGTAAAAGTCAAGGCCGTTATCGCTCCCGTCTTCTATATGGCTTGCAAATATAAACGTACGTTGACGAGTGCAAAAGTGGTCTTTCTGGAAGGCCGGGAAACAGGTATGCGACACGAATTTAGTGTGTTTCAAGTTTGTAGAACCTCACCCACAGGGATGGAGATGTATATACGATGTATACATTTTAATTCGAAAAAATTTTACGCATATAAGAGCTATATTACATATAGCTATATTACATATTACACACCCATACACGAATTTTTTTCCGACAGCACCCCGAAGTACTTGTTTGATGTAACTTCGCTTCAGCATATGTCTTGAATGGCATCTTGTGCAGATGACTAGTAATTAGCCATGAAAAGGCTTCTCGAGATATCGTTTGAAGTCGGTGTAAAAGCGTATGTCCTAATCAGTGGGTGTAAAACTACAAAGTGCACAGCTCACTAGCTGTGAGAAGCACTCTCCAAATTCCTTCATGGGATATCATGGGAAACCATATTTGTTTGTTTTCAATTTGGGATAGAAAATAGGCATAGTTTGGTTGGAGACCAATGCCTTACAGTTTCGTCGCTATTAGTTGACCTGCCAGAAGCCATAATATCAGGGCTGCAAAATATGTCGCATTGAAAGAATGTTTTACAAGAAATGTTGGCAACTAAATTATATTTGTTTGGATCATTCTATCCATTTTATATTTATGTTCTATATACAGATTATCATCTTTTGATTGGAATAATTTAATCCATATTACAATATAAATACAAATTTTGGTAGAATTTGAACCAACGAACGCATAGAACGAAGGCTTTACAATGATAGACCATCATGATAGTTTACACCATTTCCAACTGAAGTTTAAAAATTCAATTTGAAACTTAACGACATCAATTGATATTAAAAATGTTATTCGAAGTTTGAAATACATTAATAGAAATTTCAAAAAATCAATTGAAATTGAAAAGACATCAATTGATATTTAAAGATATCAATTGAAATTTGAAAGACAGCAACTAAAATGTATAGGACATCAATTTAAATTTAAAATTCTAATATACAAAATCGGTTAAAAAATTTGGAATTTCGACTGACGAATTTTAAATTTCAATTGACGTGTTTTAAATGTCAATTCTGTTTGAAATTTCAATTGAAATCTTTTGAATATCAATTGATATCTTGTTTTAAGACTTTATTATAATTTATTGAATTTGCTCCAAAGGACCGTAACAATTATTATTTGAATCTTATATTCTAAACGTGGTTAATCGAATTATTAATAATTAGTTGGATGTTAAAGCGGGCCTCTGTATCGTTGCGGTTGGGATTTCTTGGTTAATTATAATGTTGGAAAATCTCCCCTAGGTAGACAAGATTATTTCTTAGGTTGTTATTCTTAGATTTTTTGCAAGAGCGTCGTCTGTGTTTTGTGAATGTTATTGTTGGAGAATTTGTTTGATACGGTGGATTTCGTCCTTTACCACAGGTATTTTTAAAGCTCTATGTATATTCTTTTTTCGCATATACCATGGTGCGCCGGTAATTCCGGACTGAACTCTTTGGACAACATCGATGTTACGTTTACTAGCATTGCTTCATAGTTTAGAACCGTATGCCAAAGTTGGCTTAATTACTCTTTTGTATATTTATGAACTTTGTTAGCCTCAATATGTCTTCTCAACTTCAACTTGCGATCAAGATGAATACCCAGGAACATAGAGAAAGATATAAAGAATGTGCATTTGTGTTTCAGTTGCATCAAATTCTCTTCGAAAGTCACTGGGCTAACCAGAAAGTAATGTCATATACAGCTTCCATCTTTCTAATCTGACATTTCTTTTCACACTCTTCGTGGTGTGGTCGGTGCGTTACAGAGTTATTTGACGTAAATTGACTTACACCAGGTTGAATTACAAAAAGTTTTGACTTAAATTTTTCATGTCGTTTTGATAAAAACTGTGAAATTTAAACGTATTTTGCAACTTTTTGTTATATTTTATTGTTGTTGTGTATTTACACACAAATGCCGTTGCTGTTTTCTTGTTGGTTGGTTCGGGCCATTGCCACTATCTGGTATTATTAAAGCTACAGACGAACAACAAATTAAAATTTGTATGCGTATATGATTGACGAATTGTGACCGTACACTCATCAATCGTAGTATTGTTTTGCACAATTTAACTAAAACAACAAATGACAAAAATTTAACAAATTAACAAAAAAGAAATAACAAAATCATTCCTATGGTTCACGTTCATTCTCAAAATCAAAACAATTTGGATATTGTATACTTCAGTGTCTATGCGACTAACACACTCTCATGGTTTCTTAACGCAGCAGCGGAATTCATTTTTATGAAGGCCTTCTGCCAGGCCTTCTTTCGCATCCGTATGGCATTCTTAACTAATTACCTCTTTATTTCCATATTTCGCTGTGTTAGATTGGAGTGGAAGGCCTTCCACTTGCTTTTCTATAAGAAGACCCGCAAAACGTATGACTTTAGAAAACATTTTGAATGAAGGTCTATCAGAAGGCCTTCTATTGGCATTCTATACTAAAAAATTATATCTGCTTCAAATTTGTGTAAATTGAAAAGAAATATTAAGTTATATTAGTTTATTGAAACAAAAATCTAACTAGTTATCATATTTGATGAATTTCATGTAAAAATCGAGATGCATTGAACCCGAACCCCTCAGATATCGATGAAATTTTGTTTATAGCTAAATTTGATCAATACAAACAAACCCTCATTTTTTGGGCGTGGCACAGTGGGAAAGTTTTCGAAAAAACGCGAAAATAGTCGAAACGAGCTCCATTTGAACTACAATATCTCAGAATCGGCTGAACCGATTTCCATGATCTTGGTATCATTAAAACATATTTTAACAGACTTTATGACACGTTAAAAAAAAATAAAAAAATACACTGTAAAAAATTACAGCAGACAGTTGTCCGAGGCCTTCCCTGTCCCTGCAGGCTGTGTCAGAGACACGGCCATTAAGTTTAACGTAGAATACGCCATCCGATAAGACAGAAAACATATATAACAATAAATTCATTTGCTTATATTATTTATCATTTATTGTTATATATGTTTTCTGTCTTATCGGATGGCGTATTCTACGTTAAACTTAATGGCCGTGTCTCTGACACAGCCTGCAGGGACAGTCCGTGGCCGAAGGCCTCGGACAACTGTCTGCTGTAATTTTTATATTTACCAACGGCATTTGATTCAAGTCCGTTTAAAAAAAAAATCCAATGAGTGTTCGAACTCACGGGCGATGTGTTAACACCTTTTTGCTACACGGTAACTGTTCGATTTCTATGAACACATTCGTAAATGTTACATTGGAAAATAAAAAACAGCGTTCAATCATATGATGACGTTACAGTTAAATAATATTAATACTTAAAATTATTTAAAGACCCAGTGCAAGCACATGTGTCATTATTTTCTTGCTCAATACTTTTTGTTTTATTCCCACAAAAGTCAAAGAATGCAAAGCAACAGACACTTGTACATACATACATACATTGTTATATTCGTACGATATAACCGAAGATCAACATAAAATACTTTTTTAATATTACTCCAAATTAAAACACTTCAATCTCGGCTCGCCGATATCGGATCGGCTTAATTTTTGGAATAAACTCTTCGTCGAAACCCGCACTAGCTTTTTAATCCAAAAATTAATAAAATCGGCTATGAATTTCCGGAGAAAATCGCGTGGGAAAATTATATGAAAATCGCCCAATAATCACTTTCAATACCGACTGCCAAGCAACGAACAAACAAACGATAAGACAAAACCGAAGATCAACATAAAATACTTTTTTAATATTACTCCAAATTAAAACACTTAAATCTCGGCTCGCCGATATCGGATCGCCTTAATTTTTGGCCTAAACTCTTCGTCGAAACCCGCACTAGCTTTTTAATCCAAAAATTAATAAAATCGGCTATGAATTTCCGGAGAAAATCGCGTGGGAAAATTATATGAAAATCGCCCAATAATCACTTTCAATACAGACTGCCAAGCAACGAACAAACAAACGATGATTTACTCTTACAAACCTAACACTTGCGTATGTATTAAATTTATAGTTTACTGCCCTAGAGGCGCGCGTATAGATGTTAACACATCAAAAACATTATGTTCAATTTTTTTAAATTTAATTTAATTTATGTATTTTAATTAATATTTTTATTGAAATAAGTTCTGCGAATGTTGAGAGGGCCGCCCTAATATTAAAAAAGGTTTACCTTATCGAGTCTTCGCATTAGCATTCGAGCGTTGTGTGAAAGCTTTACGCTTTACAATTCAAAATTAATGTTACAACAGCTTTATTGAAGCTTTCGCAAAAAAGCTTTATTACGTTAGCTTACTGTTTGTTTCACTTTTTACTAGATACATGTTGCCAAGCAACATTAGCTTGCTGTTCGTTTCACTTTTTACTAGATACATGTTCCTAAGCAATGTTGAGCAACCTAAAACACTCAACCAAACACCACACATATGTTTGAGTGTATGTGTTTAAACAATTTTCATTTGAGAAATTAAAATACTAGAAATATATCAACCAATATGAAATGTATATCAAACGAAAGATAACATCTTCATTTACCTACAAAAAAACTTTTAAAAAAATTCATCTCGCCGTTTCCTCAAATTCAATGAAATAAAGATTACAACAATAAAAACCTGACATGACTCCTCATACCGTAAGGTAAGACGTATTCTACGTCAAAAATTTTATAACAAAAAAAAATTTTAACTCACGAAAAAACCAAAAGGATCAAGGGTTTTTTTTGCAGTGTAGTATTTTTTTAGAAAGGTTTATCCTTCACCTATACCATATCAAAAAATAAAAATGGGTTCTTTTTTAGTTTTTTTTATATAATTTTTTAAGTAGTGTCACTTCTAGTAATTGCCCTTATATTTTATATTTACAGGTAAAATAAATAAACATTGTCCCAGGAACATTATGAATATGTTTTAACCCCAAAAAGTTCTTGCTTGCCATAAAAATTGCTATATAAATTCACCTGATGAAGGTACCGAAATTCATAATTATAAACAGTTTCGAGAAGGCAAGATATCCCATTACAAATTTTACGCGTATATTTTAAAAATTTGAGTGAATATGAATTATTTTTTATTTTCATAAATGTTAAAATGTTAAAATATCTTTTTAATGATACCAAGATCATGGAAATCGGTTCAGCCGATTCTGAGTTATTGTAGTTTAAATGGAGCAAAATGAATGAAAGAGCAGCAAGAGGCTATTCTAAACAACTGTATGTTTTACCTATCACGAGCTTAAAACACAGCTGACCCTTCCCTTCATCTCCAAAGTGTTAATGTCGGTGCAAAATATGTTGCGATGCCGATTACCGTGACTTAGTCCCATTGCTTTTGCTTTCCATATAAAATTCTCTCCCCTTGCACAAGACATTCAAACAGAATGGAATGGTAATGCCTAACAAACTCTAACACCTTCCACCACAGAAAGAATGTTGAGGACGAAAAGGCAAGGCCTTCTGGAAGACCTTATTGGATAAGGCGTGCAGCCTAGCATGCCCTTCTCTAAGTAAGGCCTTGTCAGTTCCTCTGCTGGGAATTTCTGTAAAGCAGTGACCGACAAAGCCTATGCACCGTGCATTTTTAAGCTTCGTGTTTTCACATCGACATGCGCTCACGTATTCAACGAGGCCAAACGAAATCACTCAGTCTCACTTGAGCATGTGAACAAGAAGGTTCATCGTTTCTTGTCGGTCATCCACAATGATAGGAACACTTACGGGACATTGTCTTGTAGGAAAACAAGCCCTAAGATTGGGATATAGAAACTCCCTCTCTGTAGATGCTGCATGGAAGAGGACGAGGAAACGACAAAACACTTTCTCTTGGATTGTCCTGCTCTGGAAGAACTGAGACGTAGGATATTCGGAACACATTTAGTTAGCACCGTAGCCCTACAGGATATTCCTGTAGGTTTTATAGACTTTATTGAATATTCCTGTAGGATATTCCTGTAGGTTTTATAGAATTTATTGAAAGGGCAAATTGGCTAGACGACTAGTCAATAGTTGCTACAGGGGAAACTGCTGGTATCACAATGGGCTTCTTTGGCCTAAGTGTTCTAGACAGCGTGCTGTCTTGCAGCCTTTTCAGCCAACCAACAACCAACCATGTCCTCTTCTCACTCCAATAAAGGTACATTTTGACGAGGTAATAATAGTAGCATTTTTTAAATGTAACACAAAGGAAACATGGTTTTTTGAAACGAAATCACCATAAGTTTTCTTTATACTGAATATAGTTTGGTTGTACTAAATACACTTGTACAATTTATTTAATGAAATATTACACTGTGTTAAGTACATATGATTATCTAAACCTACGGAGAAAAGGAACTTAATTTGAATTTCAAAATCTTTGGATCTTTGGATTGTTTTTAGAAATTCAAATTTCAGAAAGTCAAAAAGTAGTAGAGACGCCTGATAGAAGATTAAAGATATCAGTACTTCAAAAGGTTCACAATATATATTCTTGTACCCGAATGATTATAAATCAATTTGAAACATAATTATTCTCACAAATCACATCGTATATTAAGATATCACTTCAAGCTTGTACTGTCCCATCACTATTGTACTAAAAAAGCATAAAAAAATCACTTGGAGTCTCTCCGCTATTTGCGGGCCTCATCATAAAAATCATAAAAATAGTCAAACAAATTTATTTTTTATTACTCGCATACTCACCGTAAACCCCATGCAAACTGATCGATTATACTCTGATAATGAGTCGTTGCCTCGTCGTTCATGCTCCAAGCACCACCGATGAATTCCAAGCGACCCTCGTCAACCAAAATCTTTACTTGTTCCTTTAATTCGGGCGTTTGTTCGGCCCACCATTTGAAAAAGAAAGCCGATTCCACATAAATAAACCGCTTTTTGGGATCTTTCAATAGCTCTTGCACCACAGAGTCCAAAATATATTGAACACCAGCTTTTTGTATCAGCGATTGACTGCCATAGTAATATTGATCGACTGTCTTCAGCCAGCCCACATCGTCATGGGTGTGAGGTACCAAATGGACATTTAGCATATGAGGTACAATCTTGGGACAACTCTGGAATGAAGGGGAAATATGTACGTAATTGGGATTACTTATTAAGTTGTTCTATTATTTCATGTGAATCAGTTGAGTGTTGTTCTTTGATTGTCTCTCGGGGTATTTACATATTCTAAGCGATAACTTTTGGTTGACCTACCGCATAACCGCACTTAGCCCCCACATTGGGTACCGATTTTTTCGGACGCAATTCAGCAGTTTTTAATATTGTCAACGTCAGGCAGAGCCATAGCAATTTGGCCCAAAAGCCGTTTAACATGGTTGTAGTAAATTTAAATATTCAAAAGTGGAATTGTTTTTTGTTTAATTCTGTCCTCCAAACACAACAAAATACACAGTTTAACCGCCGAACTATTTTTAAAACGTCTTTCACTTATAACGCTCCCGAGTCAACTGAGCTCTTGTTGTATTTTAATTAAATTTTATTAACACTAATTTATGTTCCACCGCCAGCTGATTCACTTTGTCGCTCGTTTTGCCTGTGCATTCGAGTATCTCTTGAATTCTGAGTTAGAATAATGTGCGAGAGCAGCTTATGGTTGTCTGGGACTTGTGTTTGTTTTGTTGTTGTTGTTGTATTGTTGTGTTGGGGTATTGTGCGATTGCGATTCGTATTGTATACGATTCGAGCCCACTGACAGAGTCATGCAGAACGAGGGGTCGCTTTAAGATAAGAAAAAAAACATAAAATTTGTGCTTCGACAGTAATGAAGAAAATTATAGCACATAAATGTGACGTGAAAGTAAGCATTTGATATTACACTCGAAACTGTGATATCTATGACTTATGAGGAGGTGCAAGGTTAGTATGTGCAACTTTGGTACAATGTGGGTTTGATCCCTGCTCTAACCGCTTTAAATTTTTTTCGGCGATGCACTGTGGTTCAGAATCGATTTTCGTCGCCCAAAAGTCTATAACTTCATATCAAATAAACAAACAAGAAGTCAAGGCTTATTGAGTATATCAATATTGAAAATCACATGCTGGTGTATATTTTAAAAAATTTTCCAAATTTGACTTCATTTGATACCATCGGTAGGTCATCAATCATATTATTATGGATGATTTTTTTGCTATTTCGGGTTTCAGTGTTAAGTTTTTTCCAGATCACGCGTGATTCGTGACATGTACCAAAGTGAAAAATGTTCAGTTTACGTTGCCATTTCATTATAAGTAGACTTACAAGCAAACAACGCTGGGAAACCCTTGCCTGAGAGGGGCCGAAAGAAGATCGCCTTGTTTTTTTTTTTTATCGAAAAACTGTCTACAGTGACGAGGTTCATTTTTGGGCCAATGGGTACGTCAACAAATAGAATTTCCGAGTTTGGTTCGAAGAGCAGCAAGAGGCTATTCTAGAGCTGTCAAGGTATCCTGAAAAATGGACTGATTGGTGCGGTTTTTGCTTCGGCGGTTTTTTTTCTTCAAAGAAGATGATGGCGGCAATGTTACGGTCAATGGACCAAGGTACTGTTTGATATTCACAGACTTTTTGTGCCCAAATTGTAAGAATTGTACTTGGTGGACACATGGTTTCAACAGGATGGTTCGACACGACACACTGCACGCGATACCATGAACCAATTGAGATACTTGTTTGGTGACCATTTAATCTCACGTTGTGGCAGTGTCAATTGGCCGGCTTGCTCGTGCGATTTGACCCCACTAGACTATTTTTTTGTGTAGCACCAGAAGTCTCTGATCTATAGGGACAAGTCAACTTTGATTGCTGCCTTGGGAGACAACATTCCATATGTCATTGGTGAGATACCGGCCAACATATCCGTGCTAAATTTATCATCAGATGCCTAACTACTGTGAGTGAATTGATACCATCGGCAGATCACAGTGTTGTAGTTTTTGGCTTGAAATTTTTTGTCAGCGTTCTAGTAAATTGTGTCGGTTAGAGGCAAGCCCCTACTGAGTTGATTGGTACCCCTGAAATGTCTGTATGACTTAAAATTTTTGAAATAATCGATTTTTACCAACTCTCAGATTTTCCTGCACTTTTTTTTTTTGAAAAAAAAAGATTTTTTTTTCACTTTTTTCAACATAGCTTCAAGGAACCCCAAATTTTTCACTCAGAATATTTGGCAAAATTGTAGCCATGATAAAGTTGAAAAATGTTTGTGAACATATTAATACAATCTGAACGTGTCTAGTCACCCTAAATACCTCAAAAATACCACTTTGTATTTTAAAAATGGCAATTTGTATGTATATGTCATAATAACTCGAGAACGATGGCTCCGATTTTATCCGAATAAATTTAGAAAAATTTTGAATTACAATACCTTTAATCTATTCGTATACGATTTCTCAATATAGTCAACAGTTTCGCAGTTATGTAAAAAATAATGTTGAAACAAATATTTTCTTGCTTAAAAACTTAAATTTTTATTATTAAAAATACCTGAGACATAAGAAATGGCAAAAAGTGTAGAGGTTTATTAGTTTATCCTAAAGTCCAAGATCTATAAAGAAACTGAGACGTGGATCATAATAATTTATGCACGCATTTTGCTCTTATTCATAATTGAGTGAATGTATCTCATCTTGTCTTGAATTGTATTCCTCATCATATCCAGCCAAACAAAGATTAAAATTGTTGACAAAATGAGACAATAAATTTAATGGCTATTGCACTTAATTTTGTAAATGGCATAACTTGGCTTTAATACGGCGTCTAAATTTAGGATTTTTTTAAATATTAATTCCGTTTCCCTAAAATATATCGTGTTTTCAAAAAAATTGATTTTGGGTCGATATAACTTTTGTACGCGATAATCCGGCAAAGAGTTTGAGACATAATAGGAAAGAGAAATGTGTTTACCATATTTTGAGGGTAACTTTTCCCAGCACCAAATTGCACCTTCGGAGTATAGCGGCAATTTAGTGAAAAAAAGTAAATTTTTGTAGTTTTAAAACGTGAAGAACTATTGTTTTGTTTTTATCAATAACTTCCAAAAAGTAAGTACACAGTTTAAAGGATTAGAAAATTTTCTTTCTCCTCATGGTCTATTTTAAATAAATAGGCGCACATTGTCCGTGTTAAACTCATAAATCGCTCATAACACACCATTTAGAAGGTAAATCAAATTACTGTGGGTCAATTGGAAACAAATCATACTGAAATTCACGAAAGTTCTAAAATTACCATTATCTTAATGTTGTTATGTCTTGATATCAACAAAATTCACGTCAGTAACATGCAATTCATCCACGGGTATTACTGCGTGAATTAAATTTGAAAAAAAATTTCAAGCTTCGGGTTTTAAAGAACTTGAATCTACACCTCTTACATTTGAAATTTGAAATACATCAATTGAAATTTGAAAATTCTATTTGAAATTTGAAATACATCAATTGAAATTTAAAACCATCAATTGAAATTTAAAATACATTAATTGAAATTTAAAACCATCAATTGAAATTTAAAATACATTAATTGAAATTTAAAACCATCAATTGAAATTTAAAATACATCAATTGAAATTTAAAACACATCAATTGAAATTTAGAACACATCAATTGAAATTTAAAAATCTAATACATAAAATCGGTTAATAATATTTAAATTTCAATGACGAATTTTAAATTTCAATTGATGTGTTCTAAATTTCAATTGATGTCTTTCAAATTCCAATTGATGTCTTTCAAATTTCCATTGATGTTTTTTAAATTAAATTTTTTAAATGTCTTTTAAATTTCAATTGATGTTTTTCAAATTTCAATTGATGTATTTCAAATTTTAATTGATGTATTCCAAATTTCAATTGATGTGTTTTAAATTTCAATTGATGTCTTTTACATTTCAATTGATGTGTTTCTAATTTCAATTGATGTATTTCAAATTTCAAATACAATTTTCAAATTTCAATTGATGTATTTCGAATTTCAAATATAATTTTCAAATTTCAATTGATAGTTTTCAAAACTAAATTCATATTTTTCAAATTTCAATTGGAAATTGTGTAGTTTTTACGAAAAATTTGAATAACAATTTCAAAATTCATACATTGTTGTGTAAAAACAAATCAGTCATGATGTCATTCAAATTTCAATTGATATTTTTTAAATTTCAATTGATGTCTTTTAAATTTCAATTGATGTTTTTCAAATTTCAATTGATGTATTTCAAATTTTAATTGATGTATTCCAAATTTCAATTGATGTGTTTTAAATTTCAATTGATGTCTTTTACAATTCAATTGATGTGTTTCAAATTTTAATTGATGTATTTCAAATTTCAAATACAATTTTCAAAATTCAATTGATAGTTTTCAAAACTAAATTGATATTTTTCAAATTTCAATTGGAAATTGTGTAGTTTTTATGAAAAATTTGAATAACAATTTCAAAATTCATACATTGTTGTGTAAAAACAAATCTGTCATGATGTCATTCAAATTTCAATTGATATTTTTTAAATTTCAATTGATGTCTTTTAAATTGCAATAGATGTTTTTCAAATTTCAATTGATGTACTTCAAATTTTAATTGATGTATTCCAAATTTCAATTGATGTGTTTTAAATTTCAATTGATGTCTTTTACATTTCAATTGATGTGTTTCAAATTTCAATTGATGTATTTCAAATTTCAAATACAATTTTCGAATTTCAATTGATGTATTTCAAATTTCAAATATAATTTTCAAATTTCAATTGATAGTTTTCAAAACTAAATTGATATTTTTCAAATTTGAATTGGAAATTGTGTAGTTTTTATGAAAAATTTGAATAACAATTTCAAAATTCATACATTGTTGTGTAAAAACAAATCTGTCATGATGTCATACAAATTTCAATTGATATTTTTTAAATTTCAATTGATGTCTTTTAAATTTCAATTGATGTTTTTCAAATTTCAATTGTTGCATTTCAAATTTTAATTGATGTATTCCAAATTTCAGTTGATGTGTTTTAAATTTCAATTGATGTCTTTTACAATTCAATTGATGTGTTTCAAATTTCAATTGATGTATTTCAAATTTCAAATACAATTTTCAAATTTCAATTGATGTATTTCAAATTTCAAATATAATTTTCAAATTTCAGTTGATAGTTTTCAAAACTAAATTGATACTTTTCAAATTTCAATTGGAAATTGTGTAGTTTTTACGAAAAATTTGAATAACAATTTCAAAATTCATACATTGTTGTGTAAAAACAAATCTGTCATAATGTCATACAAATTTCAATTGATATTTTTTAAATTTCAATTGATGTCTTTTAAATTTCAATTGATGTTTTTCAAATTTCAATTGTTGCATTTCAAATTTTAATTGATGTATTCCAAATTTCAGTTGATGTGTTTTAAATTTCAATTGATGTCTTTTACAATTCAATTGATGTGTTTCAAATTTCAATTGATGTATTTCAAATTTCAAATACAATTTTCAAATTTCAATTGATGTATTTCAAATTTCAAATATAATTTTCAAATTTCAGTTGATAGTTTTCAAAACTAAATTGATATTTTTCAAATTTCAATTGGAAATTGTGTAGTTTTTAGGAAAAATTTGAATAACAATTTCAAAATTCATAGATTGTTGTGTAAAAACAAATCTGTCATGAATGTTGGTAAGAACTGAACTGCGTTTGGCGTGTTTTATAAAAGTAATGAATAATCTTATTTGGAGTACTATAAGCATGTAGGTATATAGATACAAATTGATGTCAACATGTGCTATAATTTTCGACAGCACTGCCACATTATTTCTTATCACAGCGAGTCGAATGTTGTTTATTTATAATTCAAATATTTGTAGTTATAACTAAAAGTATGTAACTTTAGCGATGTCTCTGAATTCTCTCAATAGTTTATGATGTATTTGATGCCGGTATTGATGACGGCTTTGTGATACGCCCCGGCCTATAGTGCAAGTGGCCGCGATAGGAGTTGGTTTCGGCAGAAAGTTATCAATGGCTTAATGTAGAGAATAATGCAGCAGTAAGGTAAAGCAGAAAGTCGACTCAGATCACTCATTCACTATAGCTACCTAAGAGTCTAGCATCAACCATATGATAATGAAAACTGGATTGGTGGGTATTGAAGTTACAAGAGGTTATTAGAGTTACATACATATTTATCTTCTCCAGAAGGACAGTCATGAATACATATATAACAGGCTTTCTCATGAAGGTGTGTACCTTTTAAATAGGTTGCTAGAAAAGAGGTTTGGGATGATGGAAATTAATGACAATACCGTTTTCTGTCTTTGAATTCTCTGCGTTTAGGTTGAAAGGAAACAAATCGGAATTTAAACAAATCAAAAGATAATTGATGGTAAAAATTTACAGAGAATATAAATTACACTCAAAAATTTTCTACTTTATTATTTGATTCAAACATATTATGTCCTTTGTGAGAGATATCGTATACAAGAACCGTAAAACGTTTGCAACAAACGATATTTTGTAACTCTGAACTTAAACAAATTCGAAAAGCGAAAATCCTGTCCAATAATTGTTATGTTATTTATCGCAAACGAGTTATAATAAGTTTAAATTCAATAAAATAAATTCGGAGAAACGATAAAGTCTTGCAGCAAAGTCTTTTTCGTTTATCGCAAACGAGTTATATTTCACTGAATAGGATTTATTTTGGATGTGTTCGTACCCCTGTTAATTGAAATTTATATTAGTACACCAAAAAAATTTTACCTACGTTGTAGTTCACAAAACAGTATATAAATTTAAGTCGCATTAACCGAATTAAACATACCCTCACCCTAAAGCATACATAGAGGTCAAGCTCCAATTCACATTTTTCATAGCCGACCAGCCTTGAGCTATCCGAATTGGTGTGGAAAATTCGCCCATATTTAGTAGATTCCATATTAGAAATCCTATTTAATTCTGACTATCGCCAATAGTCCTCTAAACATTTGTATGGAAGGTACGAAATTTGGAAAAGAAAAGTGAAACATTTTTATTTCAAAACAGCTTTTGACAAAATATTACCTAGTAGCAATTTTCATTAAGATCTGTGTTGATTTACGGTAGATATCTTGTAGACCAACCTGAAAGGCGCGCATCTTTTGTATGGGAGGTACAAATATTGGCGTGACAAGGTTGTAAATTGTTGATACCAAAATTGCTTTTGACAAAAAATTGTACCGAACCAAACGCCATGTTATTGTTTACGGGAATCAAGCCAAAAGCCGCCCAGCTTTTGCATGGGAGGTACAATAATGAGCGAGGCAAATTTGTCAATTTTGTATTACAAAATAGATTTTGCAGAAGCACATTTCATTGATATTGTTCCGAACTTCCTTATTCGTCCTTTTCGCTTTGTTTTATTCCCAATGACAAAACAAGGTTCGTTTTAAATTACGATAATTCCAACGGTTTAACTTCCTTTTATTTTACTTATATAGTACAACAGTTTACATTATTTACACCACTTTAATAAGCCTTATGTTTTACTATCAAATCGCGTTTCTTACTTTACGGCGGTTAATCACAAACTGAACTATCCATTCCAAAGACCTCCGCTATTTATACCAACTCACCATACACGTTATATCTAGCGAATTCAAGAACCTTCTAGTCGTTACTTCTCGAATGGTAAAGAATTACCTCGGAGGCGAATTCATGCTACTGGTTTAGCGGGGCTGGTACGTTGTTGCAATGCATACTTTCAGGCGCAGCACTAACCGCCTGTTATTTACATAATGTTAGTAGAGTCATTAAGAGCAAGCAAAAGCTTTTACTTATTCGTAGCAATATCTATCCATCTGCCATACATTCGTTCAGTTTTTGTATGGGAGGTACCATAAGGGAAGTGGCACAATCTACCATTTTCCACACCTTAGTGCGTTTGACTAAATATTGTATGTTACAAAAGTTTATAATTGTTGGTTATTCTAACGGAAGTAAAAATGACCGACCAACCAGCCGACCACAAATTTTATATTGGAGGTATCACAGCGGGAGTTGAAAATTATTTTAATTGTTTTCAAACATGCCAAGACAGGTAAAATAAGAGACTGATATAGCTGGACTTTTGTCCGTCGAGAGAGGGCTTTGTTCCTAAACTGCATGCACAATTCTCCTATCTATCTCCAGGCTGACGTTGTTGTCCTTGTTCACTGCGGATCCAAGGTAGACAAATTCATCTACCAGTTCAAAATTAAATCGGTTATCAACGTTCAAGTGCGGACCAAGTCGAGAGGTTTGTCTAGTCGTTGACACCAAAAATTTTGTCTTGCATTCATTAACAGCAAGACCCTTGAAAAGATTGTTGAACTGCAGTAACCTCCCGCAAATTTCGCCGTATTATGTCTATGTCGTCAGCATACGCCAGCAACATATGACTTTTCGTGTTAATGATCTTGTTCGTATTTATTGCAGCTTTTCTCATTATTATCTCCATTAAGATGTTGAAGAGATTGCACGAAAGTGTGTCGCCTTGTCTCAGTCCTCGCTTGGTACGGAATGGTCCAGTGAGGTCTTTCCCCACTTTCTACACTATCTTCCACTATCATTACCTCCTGAATATGAGTGGAGTAGTGGTGAAAAGTGGTCTCTCCACATTTTGAGCACACACTGCCTATCAGTCACCAGATTCCCATTCTCGTACTTGCAGGAGGGCAGCCCATTATTAGGCCCGTTATCCAATATTCTGACCTACTGGACAAACTTTCGGGATTCAACATTCCACGGTAACCAATTACCCATTACCCTAAGGGCAATGGGGAAAAAGTGGGTAGATACTCGCGACGAATGGGAATTATCCAACACGATTACACATTACCCTCAGGGTAATGAGGAAAATAATGGGTAGTTACCCACGGCGATGAGTAATGGGTTACTCTGGGTCACATTTTTTTTCGAAAATATGAAAAAATTATAAAAAATTACTATATCTCGGAAACGGAGCATAACCAGTTTTTAAAGATTTCTAACGGATTTTCATAAAGTGGTCATAAAAATCGCCAAAAATGAGAAAATCGATAAAGTAGAAAAGTGGATATAACTCGCATACGGTGCGCCCAATCGAAAAAAGAATAACAAATTTACCTGCATAAGGGGCTTTAACCAGTGGCTGCCTTCAATGGCATCAGTTTAAAACAAATGCTAAAACTAAAATTTTTTGAATAAAAATTCGGTAAATCGCAAAATAACAAAATCGCTGAAATAAAAAACTTGCTATAACTCGAAAACGGGGCGTCCAATGGCAGAAACCAATGGATGTCTTCAATATGCCGATTTAAGGATTTTTTATTCGAAAAATTTTAGTTTTAGCCATTGATTTTAAAAAAAGGTGATGCCATATTGCAGACTTTCCATAGGATAAGGCCTCCTAAAGCCCCGTACTCAGTTCTTGCGAAATTTTAGTAAGAAATTTTGTCATTTGTCTCCAAACGGAAAATCTTGTCATTAACAATAAATAAAACATCGCAATTAGTAAATTCGTAACAATATTATTGACAGTAATGTCAATTTTCTCAATATTTATTTTGATTTTGGAATATAAATTTGAATTAGTATATGTATAATTAGTTGTATACTTATCTATTTAAATTAAGACTTTTGTTTTTAGTAAAATTGGATTGAAGTTTCTTCCAAAACAAATGTGCTTGGTTTCTTGACTGGCTCGTAATATTTCAAACTATCGTTTGAGCAAATTTAATAGTCTGCTGTATTATAAAACTGAACTAAAATATTGGCCACCTACTGTATTTACAAAGAAATTTTGTTTAATTTAATCTATTAAAGTTAGGGGTTCGAAACTGAAATTGTATTTGAGATTGTTCCATATTTCAAAATCTTATTGCCTAATTCGATAAATTTTTACTGGGTAATTAATTAGTTGGCGATAAATTGTCGTAGGTTAAAATTATTGGGAAAGTTGGAGTCTTTGAATTCTACTAAAAAAATGGTTTCCCATTACATCTCATGAAGGGATGGGGGAGATCTTCTCACAACCAGTGAACTATGTGGTTTCGAGTTGTACGCTTACTGCTTGGGACCTACAGTTTTACACCTGTTACGAACAGTATTTTGAGAAGCTAAGTATTCGATAGTGTCGAGGTGACCGTCGTCGAAAGAAATGTTAGGTGGTCAGGGCAAAGATTGAACCCTCGTTCTCATGTATTAGAGCCGCACACACTATCCATTGCACCACCGACGTTCTTTGATTTATACTAATTTGATTTTCTTGAAAGATAATTTATACCAAGAAAAAGTACCAAAAACCTTATCTTCCAGTCACAAATATTTTTCTCTTCCATAAATCTTTCAACGATCAATTGATAACTATCAAAAAATGGGCATGATTAATTTTTAAACAGAGGCTATTTTCACACGCTTATCTCCCGTAAAAATGGGAACCTTATGGAGTGACTCAACCCATTTGCTTGGATTTCAAAAATGTATATGTCACACTATTAACTATTTGTTTTATGAGTTCCACTCAGTTGCTGGGTTCTTATCTTTTCCTGGAGTGAATTTCAATATGCTCGATATGGCAATAGCGAATTATGTCTACAATATAAAATAAGCGACAATTGATTTCAATTGCCTCAGTACAAATCGGTTATAATTCGAGGCGGGTCAATACGGAAATCGACGAAAACAACTCTAGTGTCAAATACGAAAGTTTTGTAGATATTTTTGCAAATTAATTTGCAGATTTTCTTAAAAAAGGAAACGAATGGAAAACCTTTAATTGCTGCTGTCAATTGTTAAAATAAAAAATATGAAACTGTTTGTGACACTATCAGCACTGCTGGTGCTGACATGGAACCGATATTCGGAAGCCGCCTGTGGTTATAAGGTACGATAATGAAATGGGTAATTTCAGAAAGTTGACAACATATGGTTGATATAACGAGTTAAAATTAAAAGGTGTTCCACTTAAAAACTAAGGTTTTCAATGAAACTTATTCGAAACTCTTTAATGTTCAAAAAATTTTGGAACGTCTATACGCTGATAAAATAGCCCCAGCTGCATATTACAGGAACCATGAATACTCGCTGAAAAATTGGTCTCTTTTGTTGTTTGTATGCAAATATAACGTGTTTGTAGCTTGTCGGAAATATAGTTTACTTGTGCCGAAACACATTGTGTTTGCCATTCAATATAACATGTTTGGGACACAATCATTAATAGGTTATAACATATGTATTTGTGACCCAAATGTGGCTTTGAATGTTGGAAACTGCTGAAAATAAAAACATTATGCTTATTAGCTTAAATATATGGTTTTGTCACCCAAATTTGGCTTTGTTTGTTGGGACCTGCTGAAAATACAAATGTGACAATCAATAAACAAAAAGCAGCGGATCTTCAATTCACGAATCCTGTGCTTGCAAACCGATATTTTTCAGCTTGTATGTTTGCAAATATTGTTTCCATGAATTGAACACCTGCTACTTTTTTTTGTTGACTGTCACATTTGTGTTTTCAGCAGGTCCCTACAAACAAAGCCACATTTTGGGTGACAATAAGCATTGTGTTTGCAACATGTAGTATTGAGTTGCAAACACAATGTGATTGAACACAAGTATACTATACTTGCGACAAGCTACAAACACGTTATATTTGCATCCAAAACAACAAAAAAAGACAGATTTCTCTGCGTGGAGGAAAGAAACTTTCTGCTCTTGTGTTGACTTTCTGTGTGTGAGTTGGTACTTAGGGATCTTTCTAAAATAAGTGCTATTTTTGTTCTCCGTCACGTAAGTGACCCGTCACTTACATATGTTAAGCCTATGATAATCGAAAGATCTTTACAAAATAGGGTGTAATGAAATTTTTTTTTTTGATGGGGTGGGTCTCAAACGACGCAAATTGGGGAAGACAAAGTATGCATGATAAAGGTTTCAAAATAACGTCGTGAAAAAAAATGCTGTCAAAATTTTGAAAATATTTTTTATAAATATGTTCATCATGGCACGTTGTTTGAGCCCCACATTGTAAAAAAAATTTAGAAAATGTACTAGAAATTGAGACTTCAACGGTCGGTAGGGGATTACAAGTACCCTCGTATAAAAAAAGTATGACGTTCCCGTAATCACCTCTTTAATACGCGTCGTTTGAGACCCCACATTTTCAGTACACCCTATTACACAAGGCCCATTTGGATCTTGTTCTCTAAAAATACCTGCTACTATATGTGACGTCAGAGTCCCCTTAATTCATCGACCCAAGTATTTGTAATGTAACGAACACGAAATCAGACATTTTTGCGTCCATTTGTGCTGAATCAATTTCCATCGTCCAAAATTCAATAGCGTTTGATCTAGTAACACTTTTTGGGTTCGCTAAACAAATGCACTCCTATTGGCATAAAATATAATGGTCTCATCATTTAAGAAGCACACATAATTTTTTAAAGTTGTTGAAACAGATTCAGATATTCACGTTTTGGGACTAAAAACTCGGACTTTTCCACTAAATTGCCCCTATCTGCTGAAGGTGCAATTTCATGCGGGCAAAACTTACCCCGAAGAAATGGGTATCGTTTCCATATTTCTAATTAACTTGTACATTCATCGAAGACTTTCAACGCAACAAATTATGTTGCACTGAATTAAATTGTTTTTTTCACAGCCGATAATTTTTAAAATATTTATAGTTTATTAATACATTTATTAAAATATATTTATTTTTGTTACAAATAAATCAATAGCTACAAAACTGATATCGAATGTTATAAATTTTCAAAAATTGATAAACTGAAAATTCGTAAGACAAAAGAAACTTAAATTTTATGTACGTATTATGAACAATGACGTCAAAATAGAAACATAAAAACAAATGTATTAACGGTTTTGTTTTTTTCTTAAACCTAGAAATTAGAAAAAGATTTAACTTTGAACAAATTTCTAAAATATATGACCGATTTTCAATGTTAATATTTCAAAACAATCCTTAACTATTTATCTAAAATTGCGTTTTTGCAGTTCTGAAAAATTTTTATTAGATCAAATGTTGTTATTGAATTGGGGCGATGTAAATCGATTCTGAACCACTGCCCTTCGAAAGTACTATTTACACTGGTCCTGACGAGGGCCAGTATAGTGTGCTAATACTAGTATATTATACTAATACTAGTATACTGCACTAATACCAGTATATTGTACTAATCATAGTATATTTTACTAATATTAGTTATAGTGTAATTCTAGTATCAGTTTAGAAAACAAAAATTGTTACTGTCTAAATTCATTTCTCAATGTTAGTTTTTATTTCTTAATATAAATATTGCCAATTTTAGATTTTACATTTCTTGTTCTCAATATCAATTTTTAGTTAGTAATATATATTTTTTGCTTGGAAATTAATTTCGAATTTCAACGAATTTTAATTAAAACTGTTATATTCAAATGATTAAATGAGTCAATTTTTACAATCTATTTAGCAAAACAACAGTCTTGCACAATATTATCATAAGTAAATAATTTCAATAAAGTTTTCTACAAGATTCCAAGTGGTTTCCCATGTACGATAAAATAAAATTGCAAAATAAACGTAGATTAGATCAAATGTATTTTTGAATGGGCAATTATTTAAGTGAAAACGGAGAAAGACAAGTTCATTGATTAGATTTATTATCATTTTAATTTATTAACTCAAGATTTTTGATTTACCACAATGTTTATTACTAATATCAAAGACCACCAAAAAGCATTTCAAAATACACTGACAAACAAATTAAGATTTACGTAATATTGCTGGAATTAGGCGATCTTCCAGGAATGAACATCATAGAACTTTGGACAAAATCTTTAAAAGTGTTTGTAAAAATTTCCCTTTAAAACTGCCAATAAGATAACTTAATTCAAGTTTTTTTTTATTTTTCTTCATAACATTTTGTGTTACAACGATATTTGGGTAGCAATGGGTAGTGTGCGTGCCTCTTGTACATGAGATCCTGGGTTCGGTCCCTGCTCTGACCACCTTAAAAAAAAAATTCTTTCGGCGGCGGTCACCTCGCATAGTGACGGCGACACTATCGAGTATTTAGCCATGAAAAAGCTTCTCAAAATACCGTTCTGAATCGGTGTAAAAACTGTAGGTCCCAATCAGTGAGTGAAAAATTAGAAAGCGCACAGCTCACTGGTTGTGAGAAGCTCTCCCCAATCCCTTCATGGGATGTAATGGGAAATGGTTTTTTTTTTTTTTTATTTGAAAAGAGTTTAGTCTACTTAGGGGGCAAGTTTCACACTCGTCAATTAAAAGCTGAATTTAAAAGCTTACAAAAAATTTTTATGTTAAATGACATTTAACTGACAACACCGGGCATTTAAATAGAGAATTTTCCATTTAAATAGAGAATTTTTAACTGTGAAACTGGGCATTAAAATTCCTTCTTTAATTTCTACTTTAAGTTAATAATTTTATTTCTACTAATTTTCTTGACTAAATTCTAGCGACAAATAAATTCTAAACTGCTATGGTTTTTTCCAATTTATTTAAAAATGAAGAATTGTAATACAAAATTCTCTAATCTTAATTCGAAAGACTTCAACTTAATTTCATTTCATTCCATTTATTACAGTCAGTGGAAATAAAGGGCGTCTCAGTAAGATTGCACTTTTTAAATTTAGTGTAATTTGTTTTTGTGCAAGTGGCAACTCTGAAATTTGGTAGCTGTCACATATGTTTATTCCGATTATTAAAAATGGAGCGCTTTGCGAATGAACAACGCGGTATAATTGTGAAAACTTCTTACAAATATTTGAAAATTCTCGAAAACTTCGAAGAATTTTCAGTCGATAAAGAGTACCTAATGTGTCAAGCATTCGAAGAGTGGTCAACAAATTTGAAGAAACTGGGTCGGTTATAGACAGTAAGACTCCTCTTGAAAACATTGCTGCTATAAACGAGAGTATCGCCGAAACCCCGAAATCATCAATTCGGCATCGTTCTCACCAACTTTAGTTGTCTTAGAATCGAGTTATTTTTAAAGTTGTAATTTCCTTTAAGGCTTAGACATCAAGTTTTATCCGGTCAGTGAAAAAAATGTAAATAGCGCGGGTGGGATTCGAACTCACATTAGCTGAACGATCGCTTCGATGTTTGTGAAGCACCATCTTCAGCAGCGTCTAGCCCGTTAAGCCACTTCAGTGTGTATTCACACTTGTCACTAACCGAAGTTTTTTTTTTTATCGTGTCGAGTGTTTGTTTGGCACTACGTATACGTTGTTTTCCTACTTACACGCACAGATGCCGAAGATTTGAACGTTCTACTTCATTTTGTAGAACGCACTGTGGGAATGAAGCTCTTTATCGCACGTTGCGGGATGAGGGCCAGATGAACAAAAATTAAACAACTTTTTTAACACTATTATGCTACAACCCAGTATTATCAACCATATTTGGTTTGTGGTTTGTGCCGAGACTAACATATGTTGTGATATTTCTTGTTTAATGGGAAGTTTTCTAGGTGGAGCCTGTAACCAATATTTAGTATATATTGTAGTTTTGAACCCAATAAAAAGTAAATTTAGAAAAGCCCAAGTGAAAGAAGTTTAAAAAGAAGAAAATTTCTGCAAATAATTGCCTTTTCTTAAAAAAAGTAAATTTTCTCAAAAACATACCTATTCATATTCTTAAACAAAGTAACTTCTTTAAAAAAAATACCTTATCTTAAAGAGTACCTTTATTTAGGAAAGTAAATTTTCTTACAAAAAGTAAATTTTCTTAAAAAAATTATGATTTTTAAATAAGTACATATTCTTACAACAAATTGCCTGTTCTTAAAAAGTACTTTCTCTTTAAAGAGTACCTTTTTTGTGAAACAAAATAACTTTTCTCGAGATAAGTACCTACTCTTAAAAATTTACCAATTCTTGAAAAAAGAATCAACTCTGAAAAAAATTCCAATTTAAAAAAACCCCTTTCTTCAAAATAATACTTTCCCTGAAAAAAAACATATTAATAAATTAATACCTTTTCTTTTCTTGAGATAAGTAGCTTTTCTGAAGAAGGTACGTTTTCTGAAAAAAATAACCTTTTGCTAAAGGGAGTACCACTCCTTTAAAAAGTACTTGTTCTTCAAAAAGTACTTCTTTGTGAAATAAATTCATACTCTTGTGACTTTTTCTTAAAAATAGTACATTTTCTTAATAAAACATTAGCTTTTAATAAAAGAAGTACTTCTCTTTAGAAACGGACCTTTTCTTGAAAATTTAATACATATTCTTATAAAAAGGACCTAAAATATACTTTTTTACAAAAAAAAAAATACATTCTATTTAGCAAAATAATTTTTCTTAAAAAAAGTTTATAATTTTACAAAAAGTATCCTTTCTTAAAGATCCCCTTTCTTAAAGACCCCTGACACCTCATGTGATTTTTTTATACAAGGGTACTTATAATAATCTACCAGCCTTTAAAATTTCGATTCCTAGTGGATTTGGGTAAAATGATGCTCACACGACGTGCCACGAGGAGCATCTTGAAATCTAAATCAGGAATACTTTCTCTTCCCAATACTTCAATTGGAATTTTTGGAATTTTACATGTTACATTTAATACTATTAAATATATACTCGTACAACAACGCGAAAAATTTAAAAAATGTGTTTGATCAAGACTTCAAAATGCTGCCGTAAAATGTGCTCTGTCAAAACTTTGATAATATATTTCCGTATGTCGTTCCCGTAATCAGCTCTTCAATTCGCAATTGAAATTCCAAAAAAGCCTTTTTCGGTACACCCTAAAAACAAGCATAATTTTGGAAACTGCAGATTTAGGGCTACACACATAAACGTTTTCTTAAGAAAAGCAAGTAAATCGACTCACGTATACTGCTTAGCCCACACCACTCCCTCGATGTAGTTTTGCTATATCTTTCTAATAGAACGATATTATTTCATATATTTGTATTGTTTTTTTTGGACCTTTAAGTTTTATGCCCATTGCTTTTTGACAATGATATCGGTCAAGTGGACGCCGCCATTGGTGATAACCATTTGGGGTCTTTTTACAACATTTGAGAATTTCGGACGATAAGTTCTCGACCACTTGTAGATATTGGTTTTGAGAGACTCCAGAGTATATGGCTTGTCCACATATATCTCAAAAACACCCAAAAGAAAAAAGGCAAACAAAATTAAAATTTTTCGTATTACAGATATTCGCTGTTTTCGAATTTTTAAAATCGAAAAAACTTGATATCTTTCTCGAATTCCTAGAACTGTATCTCATTCAGTTTTAGAGATATTGCACTCTATGTGTCTTTATTAAAATAAATGATTGAGTGGCTTTTATAGAACAGATAAGTTCGTTTTATTCCAAATACAGTTCGGTTCTACGAAATACTTCAAAAAATTTTGATTATGAAAAATTTTTGGGCCAACATAACTTATTTGTTTGAAAATCCTACTGAAGCGATTTTGAACCACTGTGCGACGTCCTGCAAAAGAATAAGTGCCGATGATACCTCCGGCGTAATTGGTTTACCATGCAGTGTCGTTGTGTGGATGAAATGGCTCTTCGTGAATCATACGTGGATTCTCAGTAGTATCGTAGAAGCCCACATTTTGATTGCTACATATCCGTTCGGACCAAAATGAGCCCCGTGGCTCTTGATAAATTCCGACCAAAGGTAGTGCACTGCGAGTCGTCCACACTCCTGAGCAGGATAGAGATCGATTGTTTGCCAAAGTGTATTCTGTATTATATAGCATCGTCCGATATAGTGATACATTTCGGGCCACCTGTTATGTAGATCCTGGTTATCTGTGTTATTTGTCACACTTTTCTTGCAGTGCTGTCAAACCGTCTTAGTTTTCCTGACAAAAGTCCACTCAACCAAAAAGATCTGACCACGCAACAAAAAAAATTATTTGGGAACTTGTAATTAATATAATTTAGAAAATTTATTACGCAATTGTGAGAACTGTATTACCTAACAAGATACAGTTAGTCCGCGTACCAATGCATGACCCTTAGACAAAGATGACAGAAATTCCCTAGATGGTGCATTCGATTATTCGCCATTTTCACCAGATGGCAACGGCTGTTTTTCTTGAGTTTGAACATAAAATATAGATAATAGAAAGGCATATTGCATTTGCTACTTTTTGACAATACAAAAGACAAAAATCAGGGTTAGATAGTTTTTTCAAAAGTTTTTGTTCTCAGGGAAATTTGCCCTAATCTACTACTTTTGCACCATCTTGAAAATTTCCCTTGAGTTTCAATTCCACCACCGTCGGTGGTGCAATGGTAGTGTGCGCGGATCTTGTGCATAAGAACATGGGTTCGTTCCCTGCTCTGACCATCTTAAATTTCTTTCGACGGCGGTCACCTCGCTTAGTGACGGCGACACTATCGAGTACTTAGCCATGAAAAAGCTTCTCAAAATACCGTTCGGAACCGGTGAAAAATTGTAGGTCCCAATCAGTAAGTGTAAAACTAGAACGCGCACAGCTTACAGCTTTGCGAGAAGCTCTCCCTAATTCCTTCCATTTATTTATTTATTTTATGGTTTTCTATCGTCTTTCCACGATCAGCTCCAATCACTCACCATCTCTTTCGCAATTTATCGAGAAAGTTCTTGGCAATATCATCAAAAGTTCGTGGTGAGTTTGTATGTGGTAGTTTTCCAATTTGCGGGTATGGCATACTTTTAGGCGTAATTAGTATTACAATTCAATCTGTTAGCAGAGATGATAGAAAAACCTTAAGATTTGAAAGTCATGTGAAATTTTCTAGATGGCGCAGCAGTGGTGGAAATGAGAAAATTTCCCTGAAAACAAAAACTATTGGAATAACTATTTAACCATGCTTTTTTGGCCTTTGTATTGTCCAAAAATATCAAAAGCGATATGATTTTCTATATATATATTTTATTTTCAAATGCAAACAACGGAATCGAAATGAAAATAATTTTTGAGTCCTTTTTGTCGTGAAAAATGTTCGTACGGAAACAGCATGTGCCCTCTGGTGAAGATGGTGAATAAGCGCATGAATCATCTATGGTATTTCTATCATCTTTGCTGTTAGGCAACAAGTTGGGATAAACACCACAACCTGTTCGCTGACATTTCGAAGGTTATTTTGACATACTTTGGATGGGAAATTTTAATTAAGCCAACAAATTTTGACGATTTTCGTTATAACAATATTGCACTTAAACTAATGTAAACGCCATCTAGGATCAACTTCGGGAATAAATATTTGAGTAAACAAAATACAGAAGGTTAAGTAAGAAGACTTGTACCACAAATGTCGTCGTCTATTGCAACACTAACCGGCACAACCCTGACTACGAGCTTGAATTTTAGAAGATAAATGATTTTAAACAAAAATAGCAATATTAACAATGAAGGACGAAAGATCGAAAAATTTCATTCAAATAATAAATGGTGACAAGGTGGAATAAAAAAATCCATAACTTAATAATTTTTAGCAATATACTCCATTAAAATATATTCAAAATATAAACTTGAAACGCAATTACATTTTAAAACTTAGCATTTCGAATTGAAAAATAACAATTCAATATTGGATTTTAAAATGCAAATTATATACTTTGATTAAAATTCCAAAATTATATTTCATAAACACAAATTTTTAGTCAAAAGGAGATCAATTGAAATCCGAAATTGTATTGTAATATATTTCGTGCTAATTACCAATTGACAATAACACAAAACTGTAGATAAATGTCAAAGGACATTTCAAAAAAACTAAACAAAAATCAAAGTCATTCTAACGACGCATAATAAAAATTTTGTTACGACAAAAATTATAATATTTTACACTTCACCAGTTCATTGCGTGAAACCCCTTAATATTTGCCTCAATTTCGCGATCCCAAACTGCATACTCGTCTACTGACTTAGTTTGAACAGTTTCTGGTTCATTTTATCTTATCATAAAATCAAACTTCATCATTAATTTGGTAGTCCGCTGCCGATAATCATATGGTGGTCTAAATCATTTTTATAACTTGATAACAATTTGCAATATTTTGATTGAAGTCGTGAATCAAATTAATTATTTCGAACTTCGATTTCAGGCATGTCCCTCCACCAAGGCCAACATGATAAATATTCACATGGTACCCCATTCTCATGATGATACGGGTTGGCTGAAAACTGTCGATCAATATTATTACGGTGGTCGTAATGGTATTCAGCATGCAGGTGTCCAATATATTCTTGATAGCGTCGTGCATGAGCTGTTGAAAGATAAGGCTAGAAGGTAAGATTAAGGATTCTGCTGCTTGAGTCATGTAAGGGTTAATGTGAAATGCTAACTTTTTCTAGATATATACAAGTTGAATCTGCATTCTTCTTCAAGTGGTATAATGAGCAAACAGCGGCTATGCAGAAAGATGTCAAGAAATTGGTGGAAGAGGGCCGTTTGGAATTCACCGGAGGTGCATGGAGTATGAATGATGAGGCTGCTGTCCACTATCAGAGTGTGATTGATCAGTTCACTGTTGGATTGAAGTAATTCAACTTTTAAATATAACTTTGACAGCACTTGTTTACAAGCTTCTTTCCTTCACTTTCACAGAGCTCTTTCCGATACCTTTGGCACCTGTGCTCGTCCCCGCATTGGTTGGCAAATAGATCCTTTCGGCCATTCGCGGGAAATGGCTTCTCTATTCGCTCAAATGGGCTTTGATGGTGAATTTTTCGCTCGCATCGATTGGGCAGAGAAAAACGAACGTCTCAATAACATGACAGCAGAAATGATTTGGAAAGCATCAGAGAGTTTAGCAGAGCGATCGGAAATATTCACTGGCGAATTATACAATCACTATTCGGGACCGCCTGGTTTTTGTTTCGATAACTTGTGCAGTGATCAGCCGATAATCGATGGCGATAGTTATGATAATAACGTAAAGTCCAGGGTAAGATAAATGTTTAAATTAAAAGATAAAGTTCAACTTCTAATGTTTTATATAACGCAGGTTGATGAATTCATTACGTATATCAAAAAAGTGGCAAAGGATTATCGTGGTTCCCATTTGATGGTCCCCATGGGTGATGATTTCAATTATGAAAATGCCGACATGAACTATAAGAATATGGATAAATTAATCAAGTAAGTAACGTTACGAAAAATTATAAAATTTTTAAACAATTCATCAAAACAAGTGAAGATTTTTAAATTTTTACCATAGAATTCATAAAAGTCATTAAATAGTTCACATTCTTAAGAATTATAATTTGCTTTATTTAAAATTAACAAAACGAGTTACTTGTACTTTATAAATTCCGATAATGGCAATCCCAAAGGGTAACGGAATTTAATCAGAACCAGTCACGTGAATGGTTTACTTGTGAGTAAGGACCGGTCCTAGGTCTAGAATTATGAGGTATGAATTACCACTTTTTACACAGTTTGTATCAAGTCTTGACACCAAAGTTCGTATTTACCCCTCATGTGTAACCCATACACATCGCCGCGGGGAACGGGTAATGAATGTTTACCCTTTACCCACAGGGTATTATGGGTAGCTACCCAAGACGATAGGGAATTGCCCATCGCGACAACCCATTACACATGGGGAATGGGGCTTTATCGCTGTGGGTAATGGGTTACGCAGAGTAAACTTTCCCCATTTTTGGTCGAAGATATGGAAAAATTAGAAAAGATGTATATATCTCGCTCCAACCGGGTGTTCCCTGACACCTCATGTAATTTTCAATAAAAACTCGCTAAAACATATGGTCAGCGATTTTTTTAAGTTAATCCGTATTAAAGAGATCTATTGATTAAACCATCCCGCGAAGATAAAAAATTTATTATTTTTGCGATTAAAGAAACGTAGTTTTTTAAGAAAATGCAATTTGCTGTAAGAAAATGTACTTTTTTAAGAGAAGGTATTTATTTAAAAAAAATTTACTTTGCTTGAAAATTTACTTTTTTAAGCAAAGGTACATTTTCAAGATAAGGCATTTCTTTAAGAAAAGCTACTTTGTTTAAGAATATGAATAGGTATTTTTTTGAGAAATTTTACTTTTTTCTAAGAAATTTCACTTATTTAAGAAAATTTTCTTTTTTAAACTTGCTTCACTTTGGCTTTTCTTAATGTACTTTATATTCGGTTCAAAACTACAATATATATTAATATTGGTTACAGGCTCCACCTACAAAACTTCCCATTAAAAAATAAATTTCCCATCATATGTTAGTCTAGACACAAACCAAAGCAAAAGTACCCAATATAGTTGATAATACAGGGTTGTAGCATAATAGTGTTAAAAAAATGATTCAATTTTTTTTTTATAAATCTCCCAACACGCAACGAGCGATAACCCAGCAGAAAATTGTTAGTGGTTTGGAAGCAGGTCAGGACGAAAGCATTTACGTAAGTGCTTCGATGTAAGGTTTACCACGAAGCAGTAAAGTAACTAAAAGAATTTAAATAAATACGCAATACAACCTGCTTCCAGGTATGGGGTAAAATTGAAAGTTTTTGTTTATCCCTTACGTCGAAGCAGTAAGTAATGTCTTTGTAAGGGATACAATATTTGAACTTATGTTTGTCCTTTACGCCGAAGCACTAGGTAATGTGTTAATTTTATACACGAAAAACACAAACTTTCACGAGAGTTTGCCGATTGTTTACGATGTTGCAATTAAAAAAAATGATGCAATTTTAAAAAAATTATTAGTCATTCAGTTGCTTCAGATCTACTCACGTGTGTAGTTGAGTTTTTAAGTGAAAAGTGAAAAATAATAAATACGTAATATATTTAAAACATTAATTAAATAAACTTGCAAATAAATAGTAATTATTATGTGTTAATTTGCATCACTAAATCACTAGCGAAGCGCGTACAGTAAGCACTAGCGAAGCGCTTTTGTTAAGCACCAAACACACATGAATTCAGCGCTACGTTAAGCCATGAAATACGTGCTTCTTTTGTAAAAAGGTATTGCTTCCAAGTGGGAACAGCCCATATAAAATTCATGCCTTCCGTAAGGGAGAGGGTATGGGATGAAATTCGATTTTTCGATTCCAAACCTGCTTACCCGGAAACTCAGTTTTTTGCTGGGAAGGAACTTCGTTCCAAAAATTTTAGTTTTAAAAAAAGTGGAAGTATTTTCCCCCAGTAGATAATGTGTACTCGTGATAGATAATTCCCCATTGTCGTGGGTGGGTAGCTAGTTACCCATTATTTTCCCCCACACCCTGTGGAAAATGGGTAAACGTTCGCTACCCATTCCCCACGGCAATAATAGTGGGTTATTCATTATCCGCGTAATACGAATCCTACTTGAACCGCGCCTCGAATTGCGAATATTTAAACCAGAAGTTTCTCCCAGAATCATCATATATTTGCCACAATCTTCCATAATTAGCGAATTCATCAACCTTCATCAATATTATTCATCAATAGTCTCCAATCAAGCGTATAGGAATGTTAAAGAATTCTCTCGTGGAGAACTCCTTTGCCCACTTGAAATTACATTTCCTTCGTTTCGCAGCACACCAACTTTTTCTGCCAGTGCAGTCGTGTCCAAGTAACGCTGTCTGTTCTCGATTGTTCTTGAAAATTCATCATCTTCTTAACGGTTAGTAGTAGTCGATTGGCTCAGACTGCTCATGCATTCTGTTCAAACGTTTGTTTTGAGTACAAAGATGATAGAAATACCCTAGACGGTGCATTCGGTTATTTACCATTTCTACAAGATGGAAAAAGGCTATTTCCGTAAGACCACTTTTCACTCGGAAGCCAATACATGCATTGGAAAGGACTAGTTTCATTGATGGTTTAAAAAAAATCACATGAGATGGCATTCCCGGTTGGAGCGAAGTTCCTTTCGCTATATATTGTATACTAGTTAGTTCCAACACGCCTAAGGAGCCTGTTGAAAGATACCATAATTTAAATGGATCTTTAAGAAAAGATACTTTTTGTAAAATGATAAATAATAGTGGTAAAAAAATTGTTTAATTTTGTTTCATTTAGCCAACATCCCGCAACGTGCGATAAGAAACTTTGTTCCACAAAACGTTCAAAAATTTCTACGCATAAGCGTTTAACGTACACATTTGTGATGGGATGGTTTCCCATTTAAAATGTATGAAATCATTAGTGGCCATGATATCGTTGAATACTTTTGACGGCAGGGCGAAGTCCGCCGGGTCAGCTGGTAAAATATAGATAATATAATGGCACATCGCTTGTGATATTTTTTGAAAATTGAAAAAAGCATGGTTTTCAAAAGGGAAATTTTCCCATATACACCATTTCCGCGCCATTTAGTAAACTTCCCTTGACTTCAAATTCACCACTTATATTTCACCATCTAGGGTGTTCTATTACCTTTGATAGATATGAGATAGTTTTTCAACTTACAATAACGGAATACTTTCAGGCGCAATTAACATTAGACAATCAAGCTGCAATATCCACCACAAAATATTTGTTGGTATTCTAATATTATTTTTATATAAATGTTAGTTAACCCAGACATATTCAGCATTCATTGTAACAATATTTTAAGCCGAATCCAATTTAAGCAATTCAGCTGACACTCTTTGCAATTCAGGTTAGACAGTAGTTTAATATGTAGAAACCGATGGTTTCTCGTTAAAGGGTCAATCTCCATTTGTTTACGAGGGCCAATCTGATTTTGTTTACCTTGTCACGGCAAGTCAAAAAGGCCAAACTGCTTGGGTGTGTCAGCAACGAAATAGGTAGACGAGTCTATTGCTGGAAGGGCCCAAAACTTTTGTTTTGTTACCGTATGATCGAAGCAAATCTTACAAACATGATTGGAAACAGAGGATTAACGTCTTTTTACACAACACCATCGATATATTGTGTCTAGGCTGAACTAGCGCAATAGTGGTCTTGAATTCCAAAATAATTACCGTGAGTGCCATTAATATTCGGCTTTGCATACTTCGTTTTAAAGAACACTTTCAATGCCAAATTATTGCTGAAATGATATTGTGTTGGAAGATGGGAGCAAATACAAACAATAAAATCAGCCACAACTTTTAACCCTTTGTCATTCCTCTTACTTTCCTTGCAGATATGTCAACCAACGTCAAGTCCAAGGCTCAAAAATCAATGTGTTCTATTCAACTCCCGCCTGCTACGTAAAGTCCCTGCATGAACTCAATTTGACTTGGCCCAATAAAACTCAAGATTTCTTCCCTTACTCTTCGGATTGGCACACATATTGGACTGGTTATTTCACGTCACGTCCCACGCAAAAACGTTTCGAACGTGATGGCAATCATTTCCTGCAGGTCGCCAAACAGCTGACAACATTCGCTAATCTCACCACGACAACGGTTACTAAAAATTTAGATAAACTACGTCATGCGATGGGTATAATGCAACATCACGATGCTGTCACAGGTACCGAGAAACAACATGTGGCCAACGATTACAATCGTATGTTAACCGATGCCATCATGGCTGCTCATAATAATACACGTGATGCTTTGCAAAAACTCACCAATCTGACAAATGGTGAATTTTCCATTTGTTTGCAATTGAACATGAGTATGTGCGAATATTCGGAACATCATCCTAACAACTTGGCTGTGACTGTATTCAACCCATTGGCACAGGCCTCGACACAGTATGTACGAATTCCTGTACCAGCTGGTACTTACTATGTAACCGACTCATTGGGCCGTGAGGTGAGATCTCAGCTGATTCCTGTCCCAAAAGAAGTTATTGCTTTGACACATTTAAGGCCAAACATTACCCAACAAGAGTTAGTATTTGAGGCATACGCTCGAAAATTAGCAACCTACAATGTGCATAAGCAATCTCAGCCAAGGTATTATGAGTACGAGGTGGAAACAAATAATGTGAGAATGCCGAGAAGGTTCCAACGCTCAACGGACAATATTGGGAAGCCAATAAAGGAGGATAACAAGGCAGTTGGTGATACAGTGGTGCAAAATTCGGTAAGTATTAGCAGCAAATTTAATACAGGATAGAATTTCAAAGAGAATGAGCGATAGGCGAATTGAAAAAACTGATTTTATATTTGATTGAAATTAATGAAAACTGTCATTAGCCCAGTGAAATTTCGACAAGAAGTTGGTGGAACAGAAACACACATGCACACTCTTTATATCTTTCTCTATGACTAAATATTCAATAACTACCAATCCAAACTGAAATGAGGTTCTTGGGAATCTCGTAGTAAATAAATCCTCGACCCGGATCGCATATCAGCGCTGGTATTGAGTAGGTGTTCTTCGAGGCTGGCACGTTCACTGCGCAATTTTTTCAACCTTGCACACCGTGTGGCAGTCTTCCCGGCGCGGTGGAAGGTTGCTAATGTCCAGCCAATCCCTATTGCAATATGTTTTGCGCTCTCGAAGGTTATGGACACCACGGTTAACTACCACCTTGTGAAATATCTTGAGTCCAATGACCTGAATGAGATCTACGGAGACCTGATGGCGTTCCATTTGGAACAGTGGAGTTGATTCATCCACCGGCTTGGTGAGAGTAAGGTAGTGGCTCTTGATAATTCCAAGGCCTTTGACAGAGTATGTCACGTTGTACTCTTGTCAAACCTAGCTGCTTTTGGTGTCGGTGATAACTTCAATCGATTTATATCGTGATTTCTCAGAGATCGCACTATACGAGTTGTTGTAGATGGGGTTTCCACCGACAAACATAAATCGACTGCAAGTGTACCACAGGGCTTTGTTCTTTCTCCTTCTCTTTTTCATATTTTCATTGACGATCTCCTGGTCCAGAATGTGAATCCAATCTACTATTTTGCGGATGACAGTAATCTTTGTCATTCTTATTCGTTCGACCCCAAGTCTTCAAGAGATTGAAGTCAAACGCCGGACGATGAATGAATCACTCGGTCGTGATCTGGTGTCCATTGTTGAATGGGGTCGAATGAATAGAGTAGATTTTAGTGCGGGCAAGACCCAGTATTGTTTGTTGCCGCATAAGCGGATTCCTGACCCAGGTGTGTCGTCATTGTCTGTGGACGGTGTGGATATTGATGAATAAGACGCTCCTGATGTTTTGGGCATGAAAATACAATGTGATGTCCGTTGGGCAAAACATGTATGTGAAGTGTCGAAAGATGCATTCAAGTGTCTAGGCTTTTTAAAGCTGTGCACGAAATACTTTACTCCATCTGATCTTCTCAATATCTATACCACCTTCATCATGCCAAAGATGGAATGTATAAGTAACTCCCATATATGGGCAGATGCTCCTACGACCTCTTTAGAGCTTCTCGACCGTGTCCAGAGGAGAGCGACGGTGTTAATAGGGGACAATAGGGTATCCAACTCTATTGCCTCCGTTGAGCATCGTCGAAATGTGGGTTACGTGGGTCGATACTTCCACGGTATGTGTTTCTCGGATATCCGTCAACTTATGCCACATGTGAATATATTTAGACGAAGTACGCGGCTTTCCAGGAACTCTCATCCGTTTTTTATCGAGTGGCCGGCTGGCCGTATTATACACTATAGAGAAAATTCATTCTTCAGCCGTACAGTCTGTATGTGGAATAAACTTCCGGCTAGTGTATTTCCCACCAATTGCAACATACACAGATTCAAGGCAAATGTCAACAGATACAACACCCTCTTTCCACTCTCCACTACCTCAATTTTCCTTCGCCAACACAATGCACTGCATTTATAGGGGGTATCCCCTGAGTGTTGGTTTGATAAAAAAGAAAAAATGGATTACCTAAAATGGAATGGAACTGCAATGCCAGAAAAAAAAGTACTCGACATTTTTTTTCCGTTCTCTAGACTGACAAGTTAACATGAGGCTAATATACAATACAATTTTAATTATATTAAAGTGTGGTAAAGTTGGAAGTACTTCTGACCAATATTAACACCGTGTAAAATTCATAGGTTTACGGTCAGCCAGCATTCTCACCATACCTTGCCAGATGGTAGTGCTCTTTATTGGTAATGCCAATGAGTTGTATCCAGGAATTTTACTGACAGTCGGTATTCGTACCTTAATCTTCATTCCCACTGTAGCCCAAATCCTGTGTAGCTTTTCACTTCTTGTAACATACTATGTTTTGCTGTAGAATAATTCGAAAAATTCTAAAACCAATATAGGTAATTGATGTACAGGTGTACCGCGATTCTTTCTCCCCATGGAAATCAAGTTCGAAGAAGGTTTCAAGTATCGAATATTTATTTTCCATGCACATTAAAAACCATTTGTAAATCTGTTTGTAATCTTCGTTTGATATATCATCATACGGAGCTAAATAAATCGAAGTCATTAGTTTGACGTAAAAATCAGCTGTTTTGCAATAAACACAAGTCAGCTGATATTTGCACATTTGACAATATTCCCCATGATAAAATACATGATATCGCATCGACTTTGGAATACAATCCATGATTTTGTTCGATTATGTTAAATTAATCTAATTCGACTATTATTTCTTTACTTTTCTCCTACATCCTACATATGGTCAAATTAACCTTCAACAGCAATGGCATCCTGTACAACGTCCAAATGAACGGCGTCTCTGAGAATATCATTCAAGAGTTCTATTACTACAAGGGAGCCTATGGCAATAATGCAGAATTCAAGAATCGTTCATCTGGAGCCTACATTTTCCGACCCAATGGCACCGAAGTTTTGGTTAGTGCCAAGGCCAATTTGACCATCTATCAGGGCACGTTGGTAAAGGAAGTACATCAACGTTTCAATGATTGGGTTTCTCAAGTGATTCGCATTTATGAGAGTTATAACCGTGTAGAGTTTGAGTGGTTGGTAGGTCCCATACCCATCCAAGATAATATCGGCAAGGAAGTCATCACTAGATTTAGGTCCAGCTTAAATAACTCGGGTATTTTCTACACCGACTCAAATGGCCGTGAGATGATGAAACGTGTACGCAATGGTAGAGAATATTACAAGGCCAACTTAACGGAGAGCGTGTCGGGTAATTACTATCCCATCACAGCACGTATTGCTTTGCAAAATGCTAAAAACCGCATAACTCTTCTAAACGATCGTGCTCAGGGCGGTTCCAGTATTATGGATGGTTCCTTAGAATTAATGTTGCATCGACGTTTGTTGCGTGACGATGCCTTTGGTGTGGGCGAAGCTTTAAACGAAACGGCGAATGGTAAAGGCTTGGTAGCACGTGGTAAAGTCTATCTCATCCTTAGTCCTCTTAATAGATCGGTCTATGAACGTTTAGCCCAACAGCAAGTACATTTGCCTTTCTGGAAATTCTTCAGCAATTCCACAAAGGCTACTTCCAAGCTACCCGGCCGCATACCTGATTACTCTTCCATACCTTGGTCTGTACAAGTTCTAACATTGGAACCTTATTCCACCAACGAACGTCTGCTACGTTTAGAGAATTTCTTAGACAAGACTGAAACATCTAGCGTGAGCTTTAATTTGAGAGCTTTCTTTGATGCTTTGGGCGGCACCGAGATACGTGAAACAACTTTGGATGGTAATATGGCTTTGAGCAGCATGCGCCGTTTCAAATTCCAACCAGACGGCACCATTCCCAAGAAGCTGGAATATTACACCTCGAAACATACACCATTGACAGCTACGTCCAAGGATGCGTTGGCCAAGTTCAACATCAGCATGGACCCAATGCAGATAAGAACATTTATTATTAAGTGGAAATAGTGTGAAGAAATGGACTTAAAACGAGTTTGAATTTACGTACAAAGAGATTTTCAAAAAAATGTAAAACGAAATTTTAAATAAAAAAACTAAATGTTGTTAACAATTATTTTGAAATGTAATATCATTAATCCGTTTCGTAGAAAATCCTTGAAGAAACACCTTCGCCATACAAGTTAAATTGTGCACTGCCTTGACAAATGCCGGTTTTAAGACCCGGATCCAAGTACAGATAATTAGAACCGGTTTCCATCACACAGTTTAGAACAGAACTAGCCGCATTTAGTTGAACGTGTTTACAAATTTCGGAACCGGTTTCTAAAACCAGCTTTTAGAACCCGGTTACTGTATCTAGATTTTTTCGTATTCATATTTTGTCAGATTAATTATCTAGCACCTAAATTAGGCCACCGTGGCCCTCGGTGGTGCAACGGTTAGTTTTCGCGGCTGTTGTGCGAGAGAACGTGGGTTCGATCCCTGCTCTGACCACCTTAAAATTTCTTTCGACGACGGCCACCTCGCTTAGTGACGGCGGCAATATCGAGTAATAAGCCATGAAATAGCTCCTCAAAAAACCGTTCGGAACCGGTGTAAAACTGTAGGTCCCAATCAGTGAGTTCTAACTGGAAAGCGCACAGCTCAGTGATTGTGAGAAGCTCGCCCCTATCCGTTCATGGGATGTAATGGGAAAATATTTATTTATTTATATTAGGACATCTTGAAGCCTTTTCCTTGAGGTACCCAACTTTGACCCACAATCTCACTATGAAGTTATTGGATAAGCGTATTGGAAGTATTGTAGCTACAGTGGTATTTTATTTCATCTAAATGCAGTTTTCGTAAACACCATGAAAAACAAATGAAATTTCACTTTTTCAAAAACTGTCTCTTTTCCAAACTGGGGTTTTGAATCGTTGGAGTCAGTAAGCGTTTTGAAAACTTTCACTATAAAAATTAAAAATTTTCTAGAACATTGAAGAAAAGTGCTAAAATGCAAAAATCCGCAAATTTTGATCGATTTCACGGGGAAGGTTTTAGTCACCAAATCAACCGAGAATATTTATTTGTGTAGCATTTCGTATAACGTACGGCCATGCATTTTTAATTTCTTAAAAAAAAATCCTATGAGTATTCGAACTCACGGGCGATGTGTTAACACCTTTTTGCTACACGGTACGTGTTCGATTTCTGTGAACACATTAGTAAATGTTACATTGGAAAATAAAAAACAGCGTTCAATTATATGATGACGTTACATTTAAATAATATTAATACTTAAAATTATTTAAAGACCAGTGCAAGCACATGTGTCATTATTTTCTTGCTCAATACTTTTTGTTTTATTCCCACAAAAATCAAAGAATGCAAAGCAACAGAAACTTGTATATAAATATAAACATTGTTATATTCGTACATATGCTACACAAGTTCACAAAATTTTCGTTGCTCTCTTGCTATCTCATTTTTATATACGTTTAATACGTCATTATTCTCTTAGCTCTGAGAGTGCTCCGCACCCACATTTTATTTGACTTACCTTTCACAATAATAAAAAACCAACCCGTAAAAAACATAGTTTTTGACTATAAATTCTTTATATATGACCACGCCCCTTTGTCTAATCCCGCCCATATTTGCAGCAGATCTTAGAATATGTAAACCTAACCAACATACCCAATTTTGTTCAAATACCGTTGAAAGGAGCAGAAATAATTGATTTTTAATTTGTGATTTGTGTGGGAGGTACCACGCCCCTTTATCCAATCCCGCCCATATTTTGACAGTTTATTTTTTTCGTCGCCATTAGGTTGCCTGCGAAGTTTAAGCTCGATTGCATCACGGGAAAAGGGTTAAAAATCAATCCAACATTTTTTCGGCATACATTCATACAGACAGGTGAAGTTAATATAAAGAATTTAAAAAGGCGTTCAATCATATGATGACGTTTCATTTAAATAATATTAATACTTAACCCTTCTGCACAAATTGTGTCAAAATTACCCAATTTTGGAGACAAAACGGCTAAAATCATGTGTTAGGATGGCTACACGTGTATACAACTTTTTCATATCCTCAGTCAGGGCCTTCTGATGGATTTTACGTAAAAAAATTTTTTCCGGGACTAGCCAATTTTTTTTCATTACATTTTAAATACTTTACCTCCGCGTATACAATTTGTGGGTCATTTTGACCACCAATGCTCGCGAATGCTTTATGCGAAAACATTTATGGCAAAGATCCAGGAAGCTGTAGTAGCCGACACCCCCAGTTCATCGAAGATCATTCAATATCATGATTTTCCCTCATCCTTTTTGCGTAATGGGGAAAAGACAAGATGATTTTGTTTGTCCACATACCAAAAACTCAAGCAAGCATTCAATCCGTTCCAAAACATGCAAAAATTGCAGAGCTCGCAATAATTGATCTCATTCGTTGTTGTTGTCAGAAAAAAACCAATCGTCCACTGACACGATGAGAAACTGTCGCCAAAAAACCCTCAAACTTCGTTGTTCTTTGGCTTGATCTTCGCTCAACCGACGACCGTTTTTGTTTGCTCGCCGAGCTCATGAGTTCACTCGAAACACTTTACGTCGTAAAAACTCGGCAAACGGTCTTCTGAGCGTGTATGTGTGAGGCGCCACTGGCTAGTACTGCATATTCATGTACACACAAATGAGCGCCCTATCCTCCTCTCCCTTCTTCTTTAATGCTTTGCCTGTTACGAAATATCTAAAGCAACAACATAAGGCAAATGCAACAATAAAAATAAAGACCTTTTTTGCGGGCACCTTTTGTTGGCTTTGCTCACTTACTGACTCTCAGTAGATGAGCGACGAATGGTTCTGTTCATATCGAGCGGTCGGTAAGAGACCGATTCGTATGTTGCGCTCAACCCGAAACCCGAGAGCAAGAACACGAACGAAACGAAAAAGAGGGTTTCTGTTCAGACACTGAGCGATTCCGTCTCATTTTTTCGGTCTGTTGAGTGACCAGACCGCGCAAATAAATTTGGTTGACCATAATTTGCGAGCTCTGAAAAATTTGTTATGCAAACAACATTATGTGTAAAAGTATAAACAGCCACAATTACTCTTCTTGTCTTAAAATAAATTTTGGATTTGTATATTTTATGTACAAATAATAAAAACAAAATTTAGTTTACAGTTATACGGATGTGTTTTTGATATTGGGTCAAATTGACCCACAAATTGTTTATGAGGGGTATAATCTGAATATGTGCAGAAGGGTTAAAACACGTAAAAATATTTAAAGACAAGTGTCATTATTTTCTTGAGCAACAGCCACATGTACATACATACATTGTTATGTTCGTACAGACGCTACACAAGATCACAATCATGATGGAATTATTAGGTGGTAGCAGGAGGAATGTGTATGTATTAGTAATACAGAGATCTGTCAAACTCAGTTGATTATTCAATTTTTTTCTGTCTTTCTTTAATTGTACAAACAACTTTTCATTTAATTAACAAAATTAGTATGCGGTCAAACTGGATTTATATCGAATTTCTTGAAATCTGTTAAGTATTTACTAATTAAACAAACAAATTAGTTAAAATATGACAGAACTCTGTACAACGACATGAAAAAACTTCGATCAGCTGTTCTTATAACACAACCTCATATTTCAACCATGATCACAATTTTCGTTGCTCTCTTTCTATCTCAATTTTATATACGTAGAAGAGTAGAAACAGAATACAGCGGCGATGGCAGCGGTGTACGCTGCGGTAAAAGAGAATAAATTAAATGACGACGGCAGCGGTGACGGGTTTTGTTGATATTTCACAGATGTTTTGTTTATTTTGTACTGTGTATGTACGTATTTGAATTCAAAGAACAGTTATTTTAAAATGTCTAACAATAACATTGAAGTTCTTCAAAATATTATTAAACTTGTAGACTCAACATTCAACATTTATATGGAATTGGAGAATAACTTCACAACTTTCTTCTAAAAAAACAATTGTTTTACTTCTTCTTCTTACTGAAAATATCCACAAAAAGTGTTAGCCCAAATGTGGCAACACAAAGAGAGTTGGAGAATCAAAAATTGAGAGCGTAAAAAAAACCGCTGAGAAATTTAAAATACATTTAATTGGCAGCGGTTTAAGAGAGCGGTTTGGCCTCTCAATTTGCTATACGAACTCTGCGGTAAAAGAGAATAAATTAAATGACTACGGCAGCGGCGACGGGTTTTGTTGTCATTTCACAGATGTTTTGTTTATTTTGTATTGTGTATGTAAAAAATGTGTATGCAATGTGTATGTAAATCTGTATGTATATAAATGTCTTCGTTGAGCTCACAGTGTTTAAAATTGCTTGATTGTAAATTGTGCAAGCAATCATATTTTTTAACTACATCTATGATTATTTCGTTTTGATCCATTTTACCAACTTCACAACTTTCTTCTAAAAAACAATTATTTACTTCTTGTTCTTACTGAAAATATTCACAAAAAGTGTTAGCCCATATGTTTTTGTTTATCAAAAACACAAAAATGTGGCAACACAAAGAGAGTTGGAGAATCAAAAATTGAGAGCGTAAAAAAACCGCTGAGAAATCAGAAATAGGTTTAATTGGCAGCGGTTTTTGAGAGCGGTTTGGCCTCTCAATTTTCTATACGAATTTGAAAACCGCTGCCGCCGCCGCTGTATTCTGTTTCTACTCTAACACGTCATTTTTGTCTTTGCTCTGAGAGTTCTTCGCACCCACACAATACAACTATTCGCTGCCGCTACATCAGCGTGTTCTTTTTTTTCGCTGTCTGACAATCTGTGTTTCGCAGTCGGACAAATCTGTGTTCTATATAGGGGTGGGTCACCCTTATCATTTAGGGGTATGAAAAATAGATGTTGGCCGATTCTGAGACCTACCCGATATGCACACAAAATTTCATACAAATCGGTCCAGCCGTTTCGGAGGAGTTTAACGGCAAACAATGTGTGATCGCCAGTGTTGCCAGAGACTGACTAAAAAGTTATGCCAAGTGTCCTCAAAAATTGTGTCGTTTGCGAAACTATTATGCTAAAATTTACAATTTTAGTCTTTTTTTGTAATTCTGTGTTCGGAACACAAAAAGTTACTCCAAGAAATGGGTGCTTATCTGCATTTGAAAATTTCAACAGCTGTTACACCTAAGCTGACCAACAGGTTGCGACCAAACAGCGGGACACAATGGGTAAAAAACAGATTTTTTTGTTTTTAAATAAAAATCTAAATAAAAATACTATGTATTTATTTAAAATAAGACTAAATATATAAATAAAAACGATTTATTTTCTATATAATCATTTTGTTATTATAGACTCAAGTCAGGCTGCGACACCCAAAATGGAGGATATTCGCACATAAAGCGGGATAATCACGCAAATAGCGGGTTCATCTCGCTAAAAGTTAGATGATTGGTCAGGCTAGTTATACTTTAACTCTTTGAAAATCTTTGAAAAAATCCATTGTTTTTAACTATTTCTTTCAATCTTCTTCGAATAGAATTTTCCAAATTGCTTCTGGAATCCGTTCCACTTCTCCTAGAGAACAGAGCTCAAATCGTCTACTTCGCGGAGGAATCATAGCTGTATTATGCCGATTTGATGGAAACAAGTTGACTCAATAAATATTAGACGTTCCGATGTGGAATAATGTATAAGAAAGAGTGTGCACTAATTTGTGAAGCCGTCGCTTTGCCGAAAAAACGCTTACAAATGTGGAATTATACCACAAGATTTTTCAAAAAAATTAAATTAAGAAAATTAAAATTATTAAAAAAAATTATACTGTATTAAATTAAAAATTAAAACAATTGTGCTAAAAAACTACACTTAAATTGAACAAAATTGCAAAAATTTTGGGGAAATTGTGCTAAACGGCACTTGGCATAATTTTTCAAAAAACAAGTGCCAATACCAAAAAAATTGTGCCAAAACGGCACAAATTATGGCAACATGGTAACACTGTATGAGCGCAGTCGAACAAATTGTGTTTGGATGTATTCACTCTGTGAATTTAGGCCGTACCCGCGCCTATAGATGTTAACACATCAAAAAAAGTTAAAAAAGTCAGATTCCTAATGTACATACATGTAGGAATGACCTTACCACTCCGTTCTCTTACACCTTCAATGATATTCAAATGAAACACTTGTTATTTATAAACAATAACAAAATAATAGTTTATTTAAAAGATTTCAGTTTTAGTTTGATTAAAATAAAGAATATAACTTTAGAATGTGATTATTAAATTATAGAAGGTCACTCAGTCACTTGTGCGCGTACAACTTCAACGACTTTACTCCTTGGCGTCTATAAATCAACTCTCTCGTTTTTCTGTCTGGTGCACGTCAAAAGCTATTCGTTTTCGTCTACTCTCTTTTTGAATGTCATAACCTATGATCTTCGCTTTGTCGTTTGTCATTTGTCAATCTTGTTAGTTTTTGTAAGTTCAGGTCGACTTTAAGTGGCACCCTACAATCGGCCCTCCTGAAGGCAATTCGGCTCGGATTGCCATCTCTTCATAAATTCAGCAATCGTTGTCGTTTTTCTCGGACCTTCATGGTCTCCAACTTTTTCTACTTCATATCTCCCCTTAGGTAATATTTCAGTAATCTTATATGGACCAAGATACTTTCCTTTTAATTTAAGGCCACTGCCAAATTGAGTTCGCTTAATGGCAACTAACTCGTTCAGAGTATATTCTTCCTCAGGTCTGCGTTTTTTGTTAAATGTGTTACAGTTTTCTTTTTGGATCCTTGCTATATTATCTTTAGCTTCGTTGCGCATTTCATCTCGATCATTCTCCAAATCATTTACAGCTTCCATTTGGGCGGTTACTACTATGAGCTCCTTGTCGGGATCCTTATACAATACGCCACTTTTCATGTAAAAATCTTCATACGGACAGTGTTCCAAAACTGCTTTAATTGCTTTCGTTCGCTCATCAGCTTCCTGCGCGATTTTCATTCTGTGAGTCAGGCTACTTTCAACTACTAAGCACGCTATCCTACTCAAGGCATCAACATGTTTCATCCTTATACCGGGTCTATGCTCAATTTTGTAAGAATACTGCTGTAAAAACATAGCCCATCTGGATACTCTCGCTGGTACGTCATCTTTGTTCATTGTCATCCTAAACGCATTGCAATCGGTTACAATTTTAAATTGTATACCTAGCAAGTAAACTTTCCATTTCTTTAGGGCTTCTACTATTGCCAGAACTTCCAGCTCATAAGAGTGGTATCTCTCTTCGCATGGTTTGGTTCGACGACTCATATACTGGACTGGGTGTAATTGCTGGTCCTCCGAACACTTCTGTAATAATACTGCACCGTAACCGTACTTGCTAGCATCTGCATGTACTTCCGTTATCGCATCAGGGTTGTATAATTTCAATACTGGAGCACTAATAAGAGCCTCCTTAAGTTGTCGACACGCTAATAATACTTCGTCATTTATCACGAATGCAACGTTTTTTCTCAGCAAATCTGTTAAAGGTCTTGCAATTGCTGCATAGTCTTCGATGAACTTTCTAAAGTACGATGTTAGACCAAGAAACCTTTGAACCATTTTTCGATCTTGTGGAATTGGGTAATTTTTTACTGTTCTGATTTTTTCTTCCGTAGGTTTTATCGAACCATTTCGCACGATATATCCGAGGAAATGTACTTCTTCTTGCAAAATTTGGCACTTCTCCCACTTGATCTGCAATCCACTTGACGCAGCTCTGTCCAACACAATATTAAACTTCTTAAGGCCTTCAATCATATCCTTAGAGGGAATAATGATGTCGTCCATGTACACTATTAGTGTACCGTCTTGTATCAAATCTCTCAACACTGCCGTTATGTACCGTGTAAATACTGCTGGGGAATTACTAATCCCAAATGGCACAAATAAAAATTCATACTGACCATTATGGGTCACGAAGGCAGTATATTTTCGGGACGCTTCCTCCAAAGGAACATGGAAAAATCCATTCCGAAGGTCCAATGTTGTATACACATTTGAATTCTGCAGCTTGTCTAGCACCTCCTCCAACAAAGGCATAGGGAAATGATCTCTTACAATTTTCTGGTTCAACTTCCTATAGTCGCAGCATAACCTTTTTGATCCATCCTTTTTCGATGCTAAAACAATTGGAGAGGCATACTCCGAAGTACTTGGCTGAATAATTTTCTCTTTTATCCAGTCAGAAACTTGCTGCTCTACTATAACCTGGTCAGATAATGGTAACCTTCTAGGACGCTGGTATACTGGTATGTCGTCTGTTAATATGATCCTCATCTCGATAGGGCTTTTCACATTCTCCTGTGGTAGATATTCAACAACTGCCCTTTCTACTTTCTCCTTAATAGTTTTATCCAGGTGGTTCAGATCTATTCGGATATCCGGTTTGCACTCCTCTAAGTTCAAACAAATACTGCTGAATTCGTCCAACAACAAATTATTCTCAGTCGGCATTTTGAAAATGGCTTCGCCATTCGCAATTGTCATCTCGGTTTTCCGTAGCAAACTATTTCCAAGCATGATAGAGTGAATAATGTCACGCTCGCCCACGACATAGAATGTAACGTCGAACTCTAAATCATCGATTTTAATTGGTGTTGTAAAATGACCCATGGTGACTATTTCGATGTCACCAATTCCATACAGTTTCACCTTCTCTGGAACCAAATTAACTTCTCCTATAACGAACAATATGTCAAAACGAATGAGACATATGTCACACCCTGTATCGATCAACGCAGTTAATGATTTATCTTTGATAATAATGTCTTTAAATATCAGTCCTGCACCTTTACGAACCATATTCGCCTGAGCATTTTCAGTCTTGACCACTCTTTGTTCAGAGGTTTTAGAAGGACACTCGTAAGCACGATGACCAAACTTTTGACATTTAAAACATTTATCTTGTTTTTGTGGACATTCTTTTGCTAAATGTGTTTTATCACCACACTTATAGCATCTTCTCTGTTTTTCAACAGCTTCAGCTCTAGGCAAATCTATTCTTCTCTCCAGTGTTACGAATTCTTTCCCTTTGTTTGATGACCGGGGATTCATACGTATTTTTTCATACACCTTTATTTGCTTTTTCAAATCGCTAATATTATCGGCTTGATAAAGAATCGCTTTATTAAATCGTGAATCTGGAATACCCTCTATAAAGTATTCCACAATACTTCTTTCGTCTAAATTTATTTGTTTACCTATCTCCATAATACTGTATAAGTATTCGATCATTGTCTCGTTCTTATTCATGCGTCGATTACGCAATTGTCGTATAACTTCTATTGAAGATACGCTGGCACCAAATTCATCTTGAAGAGCCTTCTTCAATGTAAGCCAATCGCGTATACCATTTTGACTCTTAACAAACATTCTGGCTGCACCTACCAATAATTGTTTCGCGTAGACAAATTTCTGTAGAGGCGACCATTTTACTATTGATCCCATTTCTTCGAATTCGGTCAGCCACTGATTAACTTCAGGCAAGCTGGTACCGGAAAACTTGGTCAAACTGTCTTCCACATCCTTGAGGTTGTACATGCTTTTCTGCACTACAGGCCTTTCCGAAATATTTTCAATCTCGATATCACACATCTCAGGAGCGACAATTGATTGAGAACCACTTTCTAAATTATCGCTTGCGTCACAAAAATCTAATTCGTAATATTCAAAAAGTCGTTTCTGCAAATCGGCCTTGAGCCCTTGTGTACTCAAATTAAGTTCTTTTAATTTTTCCCGTAAATCATAAACGTTCAATGAAATTATAGTCGGTCTGTCCATATTCAAAATTAAAATCAATATAAGTGAAATCAAAAAATATAATAGATATAAAATGTATGTAATGATATTCCAATCTAATTATAATTCAAATATAATTATTCGATTATGATCCACGCAACAGGCTAGATTATAATATGGCTTTAAATCTTCAATTCTCAAATTACTTTACTTTACAGAAGAGTTCATCATCATAAATTTCATATAAAATTTACTTTAATTATTTCAAAATTTTTTCCAAACTTTTATTTATCTTTCTCAATTTCAAAATTTAATTAAATTTATTTATATTTATATTTCCAACAATATCTTTCAATCAATATTATTACTCTACTTCTTTTGTTCTATCTTCTCTATTAATTAGTTGGTCATCAAATTCATCATCGTATCAAAACAAAACACAAAGACATAACTATTTTCAAACTACTAATTACCAGATCAGCAATACATCTCGTTAATCGTTTCACCTTCTCTTCTTTACACCAACACCTTCTCTCGTTCACCGCAACAACTTCTCTATAGCTACAGCAACAAGCACTCTTCTTCTTCAACAACGCAAACTTCTCTTCTTTACACCAACACCTTCTCTCGTTCACCGCAACAACTTCTCTATAGCTACAGCAACAAGCACTCTTCTTCTTCAACAACGCAAACTTCTCCAGGCAACGACACAGCACTCTCAACTTCTTCTAGGCAATTTCTGAATACTTCTTTTCCCCTTTTTCACAAACACTGTGATTCTCCTTTTCGCATATCTGTACTGCAAAGCTCTTCTATGAGTTATACAGCAACAATAACTTTATTATTTAACGACTCAAATGTTCTCCAAACTGCATTGAATTAAGTTGAACTTCTTAACAACACGAACAAATAGTTTCTTTCTGGTTTGAGCAGAATTTTCTCCTTAACAACACATAGAAATAGTCTCTCTTTCTGTTCCGAGCAGAATTATTTCTCAACTTCTTTTCTTCTTTAGTGTCTATGCGCAAATGTAGACGTTATCGAATCCTCTTTGTCGCATAGCGAATTATACCAACACAAAACTATTTTCGTCGCCAACTTCGATTCAGTGTGTACATACTACACACGTATGCTCTTTTAATAATAACAACATGAAGGCTGTCGAATTTCACAACACAATCTCTGTTCATTTAAGGGTGTTTTTTTCTATTTGCGTTCTCACTCTCACTGTATAGAAGCTTTCTCATTTTCATTATTTGATTTTTTGTTTTTGTACGCATGCACTTGTGACCTTGGCAGTTACTTTTTATTTCACAATTTTCGTTGAATTTAGTCTTTTCCACTGCTTTTTGCCAGTTCGCATTTGCTCCCAAACTACTTCTTCTTTCTATTGTAAATTGATAATGCAATTTTGTTCTTGGATTTCACAACATTTTTAACTTTTCAAATTTGTCAGCACAATTTTGTCTAGGTTTTTTAATTTTTTATGGATTTTGGTTGAGTCCCCATGTAGGAATGACCTTACCACTCCGTTCTCTTACACCTTCAATGATATTCAAATGAAACACTTGTTATTTATAAACAATAACAAAATAATAGTTTATTTAAAAGATTTCAGTTTTAGTTTGATTAAAATAAAGAATATAACTTTAGAATGTGATTATTAAATTATAGAAGGTCACTCAGTCACTTGTGCGCGTACAACTTCAACGACTTTACTCCTTGGCGTCTATAAATCAACTCTCTCGTTTTTCTGTCTGGTGCACGTCAAAAGCTATTCGTTTTCGTCTACTCTCTTTTTGAATGTCATAACCTATGATCTTCGCTTTGTCGTTTGTCATTTGTCAATCTTGTTAGTTTTTGTAAGTTCAGGTCGACTTTAAGTGGCACCCTACATACATACATTGGTTAGATTAAAATGGGATTGGAATATTTGACGGTTTTGAAAATGTGATTTTTGTGGCGTAATCCCTAAGTGTTCTGAAATAGTCGTCACATTACTTTTCGAATAGTCTGGTTGCTGCTAGTGATTTAAATATAAACAGATTTGGAATGATAATGGTGGTAGGATTTGTTTAGGCGAATATCGCTAGACGGTTGAAATCTTCGCTAATCCGTTTTGGTTATAGAACTTGCTAAAAGTTGCTTTGGTTTTGTAGCCTGCAAAACTTAGTGCATTCGCTAGACCTGAACATCACGACATGGTTGAAGACTTCACTTACATGCTTTCAGTTGTAATCGCTTATGGCCGGTTTTAGTATGTAGTTAACTATCGGATTACTTAATCATAATTGAGAGTTAATTAGAGGTTAACTTTGCATTTTGTTTTTCATTGATGAGTTCATTAATGTAAGCCGAGGAGTTCATATTTATTTACCCCCCATGTGCAACCCGAGGAGTTCATATTTACCCCCCACGTGCAACCCATACACATCGCCGTGGGGAACAGGCATTGAACGTTTATCCATTACCCACAGGGTATGGCGAAAATAAAGGGTAGCTACTAGACATTTGCACAAGATGTATTGACAAGAAATTACCTTTTTTTCAGGGAATTTACTTTAGCGATGTGAGACGAAAAAAAGTATTTGTATTCTACAAAAACACAGCACAAATACTTTTTTTCCGCTTCACATTACCCATTTTTAATCGAAAATTTTCTATATCTCGGAAACGGAGCGTCGAATCGAAGAAATAACTAATTTTTGGGGATTTCTAAGGGTTTCTCATAAAGTGGTTCAATTCTTCTTAAAATGGCTGAACTAAAAAAGGCTACAACTCGGAAACGGTGCGCCTAATAGTTTGTTTACCTTCAGAGGACGCCTTAGCCAATGCATGTCTTTCATATGCACTTTTTCCGAATTATAGCCAATTTTTTATTTTAAGTTTTTTTCTTATATTAGCGATTTTTTGAAAAAAAAATTCATCCATGCGAATTAGCCCGCTTTATGAAAAACCTTTAGAAATCGCGAAAAAATTTAAGTTTGTCCGAGTTGACGCTCCGTTTCCGAGATATAGAAATAGTATCCATTGTTATTATCGTAATTTGCTAGAGAGTACTAGTTGCTGTATAGGCTGACACATGCTTTAAAATGTGTAGTTTTGTGTTGTTTGGATGCAAATATAACATATTTGTAGCTTGTCGCAAATATACTATACTTGTGCCCAAATACGTTGTGTTTGCTATTCAATATAACATGTTTGTTTAATAGGCTGAAATATATGATTTTGAGACCAAAATGTGTTTTTTTTTTGTCGAAAATCGCTAAAAACAAATACGAGACAAAGGAAATAGTGCTTGCAAACATGAAAATAGTGCTTGCAAACATGTACATGTTTCCTGCAATATGTTGCTAGGGCCGATATTTTTCAGCGTGTAGGAGAAATTATTATAAGTCTTGTTTAAAACCGTCGCAATTATCACAGAATGGTGGAAGACTGCGAGAAAAGGTTGAAGGCTTGGCTTACAAGCTTTGTTTCTGGACTTTTGAGAACTCGCCAAGTAGAAATATTAAAAATGAAGTCGAGCTAAATGAAAAGTTAAATTGGAAAACGATTATAGTATATATTTGAACAATAAAATATATTTCTCATTTATTTTTAAGGCTTCTTTTCTTGTACATGAAAGACAAAATAGTAAAACTATTATTTACTAACATTTTTATAATAATTTAATGTCATACAGAGAATTTTAGTATATAAGAACTTGATCCCTTAGAAAAGAAAAACTTCAACTACTTTTATTATACAAATAAGCTCTAATGAATGCACAATTAGATTCCGATAAATATATGTGTTTTTCGTATATAGATTTAAAAGATAAACTAGTTAGTTTTACTAGATAATAAAGATATAGTTACTATATGAATTATTTTATCAAATAATTTGTTCCATATATTTGGTTTGAAAAATATCTAACTACTAAATTATTTTGAGCAAAGGCACTTTATCTCGAATACAATGAGCAAATGTTTTTAAATAATTTATAATTTTTTTTTCCATAATTTTATATATAAAACTAACATCTAAAGCAAGAGAAGTATAGACAAAATACAATTGTATAAAGATAATCAACGATTGCAATTCAATCAAGGCAAAGGCACTAAGGATCAACTCTATGTAAGAGTTATAAGATGAAGGGGAAATAATTCTAAAATCCTACATCCCAACCAGACAACTCATCGGGGGGATCATTGGGGTCACAGGGAAATTTATCAAAGTAACACGTGTCTGTGGGATGAGCAATAGGACGCACAAAAGGTGGTATCAGCAGTTGACTTTGTAAACCATCCCAGTCGAAGCCCAGGAACCATCTGCAAGTAGGGAAAGTCATGATAAATATTGTTGATGTAGTCTTCTTAAGGATCTACTTACTTATGTTTTTTTATGTCTTGAATGCCGCCCTTTTGATAGCCCAATCTCTCGGCGGGCACATCGCGGCACAACTTCTTTATGAGCTGAACTGCCGATCTGGAAACGTGTTTCGGGAAAACGATCATATCAATGCCCTTTAGAATGATATTGTAGGTTTTCATAGGATCATTGGCGGTAAAAGGTGGTCTAAAAGGTAAACAATTTGTAAAATTTCAACTCTTCTTCAACAGAATCGAACTTACGTTCCATTTAGCAACTCATGTATTAGGATACCCAAGGCCCAGTAGTCAACAGCCCGATCATGGCCTTTATTCAAAATTATCTCCGGAGCCACATACTCAGGGGTACCACAAAAGGTCCAAGTTTTGCTACTGTTGCCAATATATTTAGCAAAGCCAAAATCAACCTACAAAGATAGATCATAATTCCTAAACTAGGCCAATCTTATCTAATCAAAATTTTCTCCAACTCACCAATTTCACATATCCCCTTTCGTCCAGCATTAAGTTCTCCGGTTTCAAATCTCTATAGATAATTCCTTGTGAATGCAAATATTCAAAAGCCTGCAGCACGCAACCAATTATAAACTGAGTGGCATTATCGTCGAAGCAACCACGATCCCTTAGCATCGTCCAGATCTCACCACCCATACAGGCCTCCAGCAGCATGTAAACATACTTCTCATCCCGGAATGTACGATAGAGCCGGCAGATGAAGGGTGAGTTACAGGTGAGCATTATAGTTCTTTCGGAGAACACATGTTCCTCCTGTTTGGTATCGATAATATGCCTTTTCTTGAGGCATTTAAGAGCAAATATATCAACGCTATTCTTTTGATAGGCCTTCACCAATTCAACGCGTCCAAAACCTCCAATGCCCAAAGTGGCTATAACTTCCAGATCGGTTAGCTTCATATCGGGAAACTCTGATTAAATAAAAAGAATATAAATTAATTAATTCGTAAACTCCGTGTCTAAAATCTAAATACTATATTATATTCATATTAGACATATTATTTCCATATTTCTTGTGGATATTGAGCGGTGGATCCAAATATTACGTAGTACTACTCCATTTCCAATTGAAATTCAAAATTTGCAATTTAATTGTGATAAATATCAATTGAAATTAACTATTTCGTTACGAAATTTAAAAAACATAAATTGAAAATTTAAAAATACATAATTGAATTTTAAAAAACATGAATTAAAATGTAAACTACGTCAATTGATACTTAATACGCATCAATGGAAATTTAAAAATCATCAATTGAAGTTGAAAATTAGTCAATTAAAATGTAAAGTAAAATTTTAAAAGACTTCAATTGGAATTTAGAAGACATCGATTTAAATTCAAAAGTTCGTCAGTTGCAGTTGAATGATTTTGAATACGAGTATTAGGTTTTTACATTGCAATTAATGCATTTTGAATGTCAATTTACGTCCTTTAAGTTTTCAATTGATGTATTTTAAACTTCAATTAATGTGTTTTCAATATCAATTGATGTGTTTTTAATTTACATTAATGTCTTTTAAGTTTCAATTAATGTTCTTTACATTTAAGTTGATATCTTTTAAATTTCAATTACTGAATTTTAAATTTCCATTAATGAATTTTTTATTTCAATTGATGTCTCTGTAATTTCAAGTGGAATTTCTGAATTTCAATTATATTTTTTTTTAAATTTTAGGTAAAATTTATAAAATTCAAATTAAATTTATATCTTTTAATTGATTTTTTTTAATTTGATTTGGAAATGGTGTAGTCGTAGACTAAGAAACGCTATTCGTTAAGTATACCATTGTGACTAAATCTTTCCCTGTATGGAAAAAATAAAAATAACTCACCCTAAAGTTAACCAACAGTTATACATAGCTTTCAATTTGAAATATGTAACTGCTGGTGGCCGCCGGTGGTGCAATGGTTAGTCATGTACAAGAGATCCGGGGTTGGATTATCTCAATTTATAACCATGGTCACCATGGTTATGATTTTTTTCATAAAAGTTTTCCATCTATTGTCCAACTAAATTATGAACATGTCTGCTTTAGCCAAATGCAACCATGGTAGTGTAGCCATTGTTGTTAGTTGAATGACGACATCAGCTCGTCGAATTTCGTTCGTGTACTTTCGTCGAACATTGTTTAGTCGAAAGTGTTATGAAGCTCAAGTTGTTACCCAACTGATAACCGGTGGCCCACATTTCGTGGTGAATTTTGGGGTTAATGTCCACCCAATACTTTATGAATAGCTATCGGTTAGTGTATTCAAAAAACCGGTTTTTCAAAAATGTCGGTTTTCGGTTTCTTCGAATATTTCGAACGGGTTTTCGATTAAACAGAGGTGTAGAAATCGGTTAATAACCGGTTTCGGTTTTTATGACAAAACGGACAACTATGCGTTTTATTAACACCGTTTATTATGATTTTCAATTTTAGTATCGGCTCGAGGTCATAGGTATGAAAAAAGAAAACGAAGTTGTATAATTTTTCTTTAATCACAATATATTTAGTTTCCAAAATTTCGTTCAACTTCGTTGACCATTTTCAAGGATCTGCATGCTTGCATTTAATTAGGAATGTTGTGGACATTTTTAGATTTGCTATTCGCCTGTTATGTTTTGTATAATCTTTGAAGATGTTCTTTGTTTGTTTGTTGTACTTACTTCGTATGGAGCTGTACAAAGTCATTTTGATTCTGATTTTCGGTGTGCGTCCCGTGTTGTAATTAAGTTATATTTATAGTTGACCTTTCTTACTATTATGAAATGCTAGCACGCAGATCCTTGAAAATGATCTACGAATTGGATCGAAATATTGGAAACTAAACAAATTGTGATAAAAGAAAAATTATTATTACTTCGTTTTCTTTTTTCATACCTATGACCTGGAGCCGATACTAAAATTGTAAATAATAATACGAGTAATAGGAACGGTCGACTATAAATACAACTTAACATCATTTATTTTTAATTCGCCTCTTTGAATTTTGGGATCGACTACCGAGTACATACCCATGAAAATGTTTTCAAAATACCGCTCAGAACCGGTGTAAAACTTCAGGTCCCAATCAAAGTGTGTGAGACTATACCTTCATAGGATGTAATGGGAAACTAAAGAGTAGGCAGTGTAAAATTTGGAATTTTATTCCACTTTAAAAAAATACGAACAGATATTTTTTCAAAATTATGACTGCTCGAACACACTTTCAACTAAAGCGGCAATATTTTCCACTGAAGGCATGAGACGAACACGTACACGCGTAGTTTTGTCCACTGTGGATACTGATTGACGAATGCGCTTCACAAGCTGATCCACAAACCGCGTTGATGGCATTCTATTTCAGTCGAATTTATTTCGCAGATTTCTGACTGTGTGGAAGACTCAGAATATTTCCCAATATATTTTCGAGCGTAAAGGTGACCCATTTTGAAAATGTGTAGCCTTTAACAAATAATCTGTCACTTCATAGATTTCAAGTAGGTCATCTGCTTCCAAATGATGGAAGGTTCAAGTTCCAAATTTTACATGTCCCACCCCTTATTTATTTATTTATTTTATTCAACCTATCTCTTCTCATACATATTTGACTTGTCCAATTAGGCAAAATCATCGTATGTAGAGTTTATATTCCATAGGACGTTTTGTACTTCTATTTGGATAACTGTTTTCTATGCATGTCTGCTAACATACCACCTGTTTTTGTCATTAACTCCGGAACCTACATCTAAATCGGACTTTGCACATATGACTTCTATTGCCATGGACAACTAATTTCAGCAAATTATCGGCGAAATAATTCGTTGGCAAAGTCTTTTGTGCCTGTCTGCTGGGGTCAGTAATCATAATGAGCTATGAAAAAGGCTTTAGGTGTGAAATTCTGCGGCGTTATATCAGTTGTGTAAAAACCGAAAGAACCGGTTAATCGACTTGAAATAACCGATAAAACCGGTTCTATCAAAATAGCAATTATTAGAAGACCGACATACGGTTAACCGACCGGAAATCGGTTAACCGGTTTCGGTTTTGAATACACTATATCGGATTGATCTACTAAGGGAGTGTTAACCCTAATGACTCACTCAGTTACAGTAACAGCCTATTTTAATAAAATGACTGTGAACGACCGACAGATTCGGCCAAAATTAAAACGTAAATATGTAGGATTTCATGGATCAATTTAGGATTTCATGGATCATGAGGAGATTGAAAATCCTAAAAAAATAACTCATTGGACGTTTATTAATCGTAAAATTTACGGTAGTCTTTTGGCTGATTGTTTCGTGTTCGTGTTATGAAAATAGGTAGTAGTTAGAATACAACCATTTGAAAATGGTATTTTCCACTGTTATCTCATGAAGGATGAGACTCTCTTATACTTGATTATTCGTGTTCTTCGTATTAATAGCCTCTATGATTGAGACGTACAGTTTAACATCGATTCCAATTTATATATCGGTAAGGCCATGGCAATAACCCGAATTATTATAAACAAACCCCAGTCGACTGTTGGGCTTAGGGAATGTCCCAGATGTTGCTCTCTGTGCAGAAGATATATTTGATCAATTGGAGCCTCCGCCCTAAGATCACATAAACGTGCCAAGGCCGATCATTACATACACATCTGTAGTCTGATGCACATCAAGGGAGTAGAAGTAAAATTTTGGCAAGCAGCAAAAGATGCAGCGGGTCAGGTGGTAATAATTTCACAAAAGCCCATCGAGGTACAATTTAAGTACGAGGCTGTCTTCGGCGAATGAATCTGAGACAACCACATATGGGAAGCTGGTAGAGATTTTGAAAAGTTTTAGATTGAATGTTAGCGCATTCCTTTGAAAATCTTGACCAAAGATGCACTAAGTTGGTCGGTCTTCTTTTGACAATAGCCCACAAATTTTCGATGAGATTCAAATTGGGGCTTTGAACAGGCCACTTCATTGTGTGGGATTCTTTTTCAGCAAATCATTTTGCACAATTTTGGCAGTGTGTTTTGGATCCACGTCTTACTTAAAAGTTATTTCTGATGTAGAGAAAAGTAGATTGGAAAGCTGGTAGGTTTCTCACAATCTTAACAGCGAACCAACCTTATCCCGAAGAAAACGTTTGTAATAAACTGCTATACAATAGTCCCACTATGAGGGTCATGACTGATAAAATATATAAATAGTTTCCCATTACATTCCATGAAGACATAGCGGAGACCTCCTCGTAATCAGTGACCTGTGCACGTTCTAGTTTTTCACTCACTGATTGAGACCCACAGGTTTACACCGGCTGTGAATGGTATTTGGAGACGCTTTTTCACGGAGAAGTACTTCATAGCGTCACCGTCACTAAGACAGGTTAAAAAAAAATAAAAATAAATGGTTTCCCATTACATCCCATGATGGAATCGGAGAGAGCTTCTCACAACCACTGAGCTGTGCGCTTTCTAGCATTATACTTACTGATTGGGACCAACAGTTGTACACCGGTTCCGAACGGTATACTCGATAGTGTCGCCGTCACTATGCGAGGTGACCGCCGTCGTCGAAATGTAAGGTGGTCAGAGCAGGGGGCGAACCCACGCTCTTATGTACAAGAGCCGCGCACACTAACCATTGCACCACCGACGGCCATGGCACCATCATGGCAGACTGATACCAAATCAAAAGCAGGCGTGTGATCTACTGCTATACTGCTGATCCAGGATATGAATATGTATTTTTATGGAATACCTAGGTATTAAGAATTTAAGCATCATACCTCTCTTTTTCAAACATAGGTTAAGGCGGTCACAGATCACTAATATCAGAGCGGCGATTAGGGCGACATCGTCACAATGTGTGATGCTCGGGTGCAGGAAGGAAACTAACAAGTTACCAACCAATGGCAGACTGGGGATCATAAGGACCACAGGTCACACCGGTATATTTAGAAGGGAAAGGGCAATGAGCTGCCAAGAATGAGTTATAATCTGCTGATTACAACGAACCGACACAATAAAAAGCAAGGTAAGTGAGAAGGCCGTCGATGGTGCAATGGTTAGTGTGCGCGGCTCTTGTACATGAGAACGTGTGTTCGATCCCTGCTCAGACCACCTTACATTTCTTTCGACGACGGTCACCTCGCTTTGTAATGGCGACACTATCGAGTACTTAGCCATGAAAAAGCTCTCAAAATACCGTTCGGAACCGGTGTAAAACTGTAGGTCCCAATCTAGGGAGTGTAAAATCTAGAGAGCGCACATCTCGCTGATTGTGAGAAGCTCTCGTCAATCCCTTCATGGGATGTTATGGGACACCATTTTATTTTTTTTTTTAGTGAGAAGGGCAGCGACATAGTGTAATTCTTGCTTGCATGTACATAGTTAAGAGTCCGCCAGCTCTGTCTTATTATTGCCTAATCCGAAGAGCACATAGCAGGTCAAACTACCGATTGGTGAATGCCCACTAAAGGATCGTGAGAGAAAAGTTTCCCAGCATTGACAGACTGGGGATCAGGAGGACTCCTGTGCACTGCGGCATATTGGGCAATGAATGAGCAAACGAGCTGCCAAAGATAAGTCCTAACCTGCTGAACACATCGAGCCAATGCAATATAATGCAGGACTTGTGCCATTGTCTTGCTTTCACGAAATTTACGTCCTCTCCGATGATAGACTACGCATATCAGGCCGACCTACCAACTTTGGTGTACATCACGAAATGGATCGTGATAGATTCTTTTTTTATAGCCAAACCTTCTGATATATAAAATATGTATCTGTTGTAGCCCAAAACTGACTTCTGTTCTAACGTGCCTTAGGAATGTTGCTCATTATTTCTTGAAAGAGTGCAAAGTCCTACTTCGGAGATTGAGGGGTTCGAATTCGAAGACAAGGCCTTAAAAATGCAAGATGGTTTACCGAGATGAAGTCTGCCCACTGCTACAACTTCTTCAAGAAGAACACTGCCAGCTCCAGGAATACCACACGGAGCTACGATCCCAATTTTCTTGGAATATTCTCAAGGTAAAATTGCCCGTCGTCTTTTTATATAATTTGAATTTCCCCACAATATCTACATTTACCAGCTTTATTGTATTTTTTGCGACTTCACCCCTATTCATCACATCTAACTTCCTGGGAGTACTCACCCTGCTGAACATTGGTTCCAAATATCTCTTTGGTCTTTTCGGCAAATTTCATTGCAAGCACGCGACTTTCATCGCCATAATTCTTCTCCTTCAGCTCACAGAGATCACCAATCAAATGGGTGAAGGAATCACGATCCAATGTCAGGCACTCTACACCCGGAGCCATGGCGATTATATTGGCCGTACGCTTATCCTCATTGATCAAAGCTTGCTCACCAAAATAATCGCCACGCTCCAGTGTACGGATTTCCTTTTCCTCGGTGGAGGGTGCTAGCTTTTGGGTAACTTTCACAGAGCCTTGGGAAATCAAAAAGAATGTGTCACCACTAGCGCCTTGGCGAATGATATATGTTCCGGCGGGATAAAATTCCTGAGAAAGAACCAATTTTTATTCAATTTAATTACGCCGACAAAGATATTTAGACAATACTTACCACCTCCAACACATCGGCTATTTTGGCCAATACCTCCTCGCTCAAATTCTTTAGTAGAGGCACTGATTTTAAAAAGTTCACGCTGTTCTCTATGCGCTGCATTCCTGTTCTCATCATTATCTGCTGGAATATGCGACGATCCAAAACCCATACCCTGGCATTGGATAAGACTCTTATCGAAGCAGTCCTCGTGCAATTGTAAAGAATGGCCAACTCTCCGAAGGCTTTGCCCGGTCCCATAACACCCAGTACCTTGCCATTCTTCTCTACCTCAAACTCACCCTCAGCCGACACATATAGATGAGCTCCCGCCTCTCCTTCGCGTATCACAAACTTTCCTTTGGCTATGGCCAAGGGATACATGGAATCCACCAACTCTCTCACCTGAGAAGCATCAATATTCTTAAGGAAATCATTATCCGTGATGGCCTCCTTGATCAATTGTTTGCTCGTAAAGTCCTTTTCATACTTTGGTATGGGAATATTGATCGATTGTTGTTTCGAGGTCTCACAACTTTCACCAGATACACCTTGTTTCTTGAGCACCAGCTGAGGACTACAGCCTGTAGGCTTGGCTGTAGCACAACCATTTGTATCTGTGCTCTCCACTTTGGAAAGTTCTTTGACATCTTCACTACGTTCAGCCGGTGCACAGGATTCAGAGGTCGTACCCGTCGAAGCTGATCTGGAGTTGCATGATTGATATTGTTCGGATATGGTGGAGTCAATAGAACTACTATTGCTATCGGGTGTTGTTTTTGGTTCTGCAGCAGCTGTTGGCAATGGTATACCCTGTTCGGGTATGGAAGTGATGCGATTGTTTCGCAGTTTCTTACATTTCTCACAGAGCGGAAGTTGGGAACTGGAGGTGTCACTGCATTGCAGCGACATAAAAGAACGATTGACAGCATGAATTGTGGGTGAGGGTGGCTGCAATAGTTCATCGTGGGCAATGGGTATGTGGATAGTTGTCTGTTGGAGGACGCTCTGGGGGGAGAGGCAATAAAGGCAATTGAAATTTTTTAAAAATAATCGGGTTACAAATTGGAAATATGAATTATTGTAAAGAAAAAATTAAAAATCGTGATTCAGTTAAATGTAGATGACGATATTATATATAAAGACCTTGTACTTAGAGCTATGAGAAGAGATATACTGAAGACGAGCTCAAGAAGTGAGTCTTAAGAAGAGATTCCGGAATATGTTGCTAGCAATACTGAACATTTTTCAAGAAAATTAAGCTTCCATTCTCTTCGATGATCAAATGGTACAATATATCAAATTTGGCAAAAGTATAGCCAAAGTTTCATACATATTTTCGGTAACTGAGTTGTAATTAAAAGGGTGAAGGGGTGAAAAGATTTCAGCTCGAAATGTATTCGGCTCAATTCTTGCCTGAAAAAATGCAATAAAATGCTTTGTATCCGTTTAAGACCTTTGTACCTTCAAGCAAAATATTTTTACGAATTATACATGATTTGTTTTCTTATTTGTACTGTACAAAAGTTAGCCCTATTTATAGTCGACGTGTATTTCCAGGCACAGCGTTTAACAGTCACAACACCTTTTCTAACGTATTACTTAACAATGTATGCGTTTACGTGCTTCAATACAGAATTACTCGAAATTAGCTCCATCTCTCCAATTGGAACCAAATAAATAACGCCATCTATTTCTCGAAAATACTTAGCGAATTCATCAACCATTCATGGTGAGAACCTAAATTGTAGCTTTCAACTTAGCCATGATGGGTGCATCGACATAAAGGGCTTTTCAACAGAGACGCTACAAAAGTAAATCGATAGGGAGAGCAAACGACGCCATATTTTTTCCCGCTCTTTTGACATTTCTCTTCAGTAAGGTTTGCCATTTCATTATGGAAAGATATACGAGCCAATAACGAGTCGGAATTATTAAAATTTACTACCGAAATTTGGAGTCAGTGGCGTCAACTTTAAGAGTGGAATTCATCGGAAAATCATTTTCAGCGATGAGGCTCATTTCAGGTTGAATGGCTTCGTCAATAAGCAAAATATGTGTTATTGGTCAGACAGCAATCCACACGTAATCCATGAGTCATCATTGCATCCCGAAAAAATTACTGTTTGGCGCGGTTTATGGGTTGGCGGCGTCATTGGGCCGTATTTCTTCCGTGATGATCAAGACCGGCACATTACTGTGAGTGCGAATCGCTACCGTTCAATGATAACCGAATATTTTTGGCCCCAATTGGTTAATATGGACTTTGAGGACATGTGGTACCAACAGGAAGGACCCACAAGGCACACAGCGAATGCCACAATCAATTTATTGGAAACCAAGTTTGGTGAACGTGTTATCTCACGAAATGGCCTCGTCGATTGGCCAGCTCGGTCGTGCGATTTGACGCCGTTAAATTATGGTCTATGGTCTATGCCAACAAGCCAGCGACGATTGATGAACTTCGTACGAATATCGAACGAGAAATTGCAGCAGTATCGGCCGATTTATGCTTGAAAACCGTCGAAAATTGAGTTCAGCGTCCGGACTTCTGCAAGCGTGCCCGTGGTGGCCATGCAAAAGAAATCGAGTTCCATTCATAATGGCATCGAACGTACTTTCACAGGAATAAAGAATTTCTGTGTTATCTAAAACCGGTTTTGTTTTATTTAAAAGAACTTTTGTAGCGCTCTTATTGAAAAACCCGTTATTATTAACAATATGCTCCATTAATCTGACAAAACGTTCCATCAAGCTTGTACGAGTAATTAGCACTTTATTAAATCTAATTCTATACCCGGAAAGATTCTAAATATTGTCATCCCATAAAACTAAGGCATTTACAGTTACTTGAGAAAGGGTGAGAAGATTTCAGCTTGATATGTATTCGGCTTCATTCTTGCCTGGAAAAATGCAAAATATTGTTACGAATTATCCATGATTTGTGTTCTTCTATTTATCGATAATTTATCTAATTTCGATATTGACAATATTATCTATCTTTCTTATCTAATTCTCTTTATTTCTACTGTATTATCTAATTTCTCTTTGTTTCTACTGTACAAAAGTTGCCACAATATATAGTCGACGTTTATTCCCAGGCATAGCGTTTAACAGTCACAACACCTTTTCTAACGTATTGCTTAACAATGTATGCTTTCACGTGCTTAAATACAGAATGATTCGAAATTTGCCCCATCCGTTTATATGTAGCACGCAACTCCCAGCCATGAATTATTATCGCAGGTTTCACAGAGAAAACACGCCAATATTTCCGAAAGTTCATTAGCGAATTCATCAACCGTTCGTGGTGAGTTCGTAAACTGTAGCTTCCAACTTAGCCATGTTGGGTATATCGACATGTTATTAACACTAAGATCCATTGAACTGATTAAACGATCTAACAAGCTGTAATACACATCTCAAATGTTGATGTAAGTTCCCCAAATCTGTCGTAACAATATAATTCCTGATATTTCGATTGGGTCAATTCGGTCCGCCAGTCTCTGTTATTTTGCTCAATCCCATTCTAGATTGTATGTATGTACCTCCCATACAAATGTCGCACAGACTGCTGGTCAACGGCATGATAACTTCCGCAAAACACAATCAATTTTAATGCAATAAATAAACCAGTAGAGAAATTACAGTCGGGCGAACAAACTTAATCATACACTCATCTCAAGTCGTCCATTATATCCCGAGTTCCATTAAAATTTTTTAAATTTTTTTTTGCAGAATTAATTCAACATTGGTCAAAATATTATCTAATTCAAAATGCAATTAGGATCTATGGTGGTTTTTGAGATTTATAATGACTACCGCTAATTCTCCGTCAAAAAGTTGAAAGGGTGGTACGAAAATGGACGTGGTGATGTTTCCCATTTGTAATTACACAGTAGCTGTTGGCAAAATATTGTCCAGTACCAAACTTCATTCAGATAGGTTGCATTTTACGAGAGATATGGTGTCGATCAATCGGCCAACTTTTGTATGGGTAGTAGAATGGGTGTGGCAAAATCACCCTCATTTTACTTGGTGACCAGTTAAACTAATAACACTCTTCATGGGCAAAAGTAATATGAGAAGTTCTCTAATTTATACATTCAACGCCTCAACGTAAATATTTATTGCCGGAACTACAAAATAGTTGAATACATGCAACTGTTTGCGACGATAAATTGTACGTTTGAGGTGAATCTTTTATTCGGTGTTAAATTATCTGAAAATTAGGAACAACCAATTCAATTTGTACTTCGAAAATCATATCGTAATCGCTAACTGATAGAAATGTACTGGTTCAAATAGGGATGGACTGAGTTTTATGCATTTCAAAATATTTTGTAGGATAGCTTTCATCTCTGGTTGCTCATTGGAATTGAAGCTAATGTGAACGTTTACGAAAGAGGTCGACTAACTTTTTCGAGAAAGGTCAGGTAATACATAATTTCAGAACTGCGGGCCAAATCTGTAAAAATCAAGATCAAATAAAATTATTCATGTATGATATTATTTGATGATCATGCTTTTCAATATTGTCATGGGCGCACAAAACTCATTGGGAACTCATTTGGTGGTTCATTTTCCGATTTGAATGAAATTTGGTAAGCCTCCAATTAATGCAATACATATTTTGAAAGACGCAAGTATTCCCCACATTTTTATGGTAATTTGAGTGCAATATGCATTCGATACAATTTCTAATTGTCCAGATTTTATGGCACGAGGGAGGGGGAGGTGGTAACAAATTAAATTTAGTAATCTTCTAAGGGTGTTCTACATTTCTTACTCAGAAGTGAAACATTAATTCGGAAGCATTCTACCTCTAATTTAGTCTAAAATATCTTAACTGTTTGACTTTCCATCAACTTTATGACCAAATATGTATATCAATATTTTGGCGTGATAGAGAAAAACGAGGAATTTTATTAAACACGGTAAATGCCATTGGATTCAGTATATCAAAATTATGCTGTCTCGCTTTGTTTCACTCAATTCAGATTTTTGATCACACACAGTATAATTTTTAAATCGAAAAAATTTGGAAATTTATTGTGCGCATTACAAACAACAACGTCAAAATTTGTCAAAAAATAAAATATCAAAACATATTAAAATTTTTTGGAACGAAGCTCCTTATCGCACGTTGCGGCATGGGGGCTAAATGAAAAAAATTTAAACAACTTTTTTTTAACACCATAATGCTACAACCCAGTATTATCAACTATATTGGGTAACTTTGCTTTGGTTTGTGTCTAGACTAACATATGCTGGAAAATTTCTTGTTTAATGGGAAGTTTTCTAGGTGAAGCCTGTAATCAATATTTTGTATATATTGTAATTTTGAACCCAATAAAAAGTAAATTTAGAAAAGCCAAAGTGAAAGAAGTTTACAAAAATATCATTTTCTTAACTAAGAGCCTTTTCTTAAACAAAGTAAATTTTCATAAAAAAATACATATTCAAATTCTTAAACAAAGTAACTTTTCTTAAAATAATACCTTATCTGAAAGAAATACCTTTGCTTAAAGACGTAAATTTTCATACAAAAAGTAAATTTTTTTTAAATAAGTAAATTTTCTTAAGGAATTACATTTTCTAACAACAAAAATTGCCTTTTCTTAAAAAACTACCTTTTCTTTAAAGAGTACATTTTTGTAAAACAAAAGAACTTTTCTTGAGATAAGTACCTACTCCTAAAATTGTACCTGTTTTTCGTAAAAAAAGCTTTTCTTAAAAAAAAATACCTTCTCTTACAAAAAATACATTTTTTTGCAAAAATTCCTTTTCTTAAAAGTACCCTTTCTTAAAAATAAAATAATAAATACCTTTTCTTTTCTTGAGATAAGTAGTCTTCCTGAAAATAAGTAAATTTTCTTAAAAAAATACCCTTATCCTAAAAAGGGTACCACTTCTTTAAAAAGTACCTGTTCTTAAAAAAAGTAGTTCTTTGTAAAAAAAATTCATACTCTTAGGCTTTTTTCTTACAGAAAACCATTAGGTTTTACTAAAAGAAGTACCTCTCATCAAAGAAAGGGCCTTTTCGTGGAAATATAATACATGTTCTTACAAAAAGGACCTAAAAATTCACAAAGTGAATACACCCAAACACAATTTTTCCGACTGCGCTCACACAGATTGTCCGACAGCGATCACACATTGTTTGCCGTTAAACTCCTCCGAAACGGCTGGACAGATTTGTATGAAACTTTGTGTGAATATCGGGTAGGCCTCAGAATCGGCCAACATCTATTTTTCATACCCCCAAATGATATGGGTGACCCACCCCTATATAGAACACAGATTTGTCCGACTGCGAAACACAGATTGTCAGACAGCGAAAAAAATCAATGAGTGTTCGAACTCACGGATGATGTGTTAACACCTTTTTGCAACACGGTACCTGTTCGATTTCTATGAACACATTAGTAAATGTTACATTGGAAAATAAAAAATAATAGTTTTTTTGTATACACCGGGCAATGCTGAACATCAAATGACTCGCTTTGTTTGGCCATAGCAACAACAACGAAACAACTAAACACACAACATCACACATACTTTGTCCGAAGTAGCTGACGTATACGTGTGTCACATAACCACATGTTTGCCATATCAACAGCAACGAAACAGCCAAACACACAACATCACACATACTTTGTACGAAGTAGCTGACGTATTAGTGTGTCACCATAAGGTCGACTGCGCAAGCCCATGGGCTTGCAAATGAAATTTTACGTAGCTATGCTTTATATCTCCGTTCAACAACAGCAACAGACACATGTACATTAGACTGACTCACAAAAAAAAGTGTTTTTGTTCCACCCCCTAAAATGTACCTTGACTTGTTTTTTGATGATTCCCAAAATATTTCGCGTCTAGGATTAAAACCCCGTGAGCTGGACCGTTTTTAAAAAAAGGCTTTTTTTGAGTTTTTCAAAGATTTTTGATAGTTAACTAAAGATAATATGTGCAATATTAGTATCATAGGAAAGAATTTTTAAAGACGCAGCCAACGGTATGAAAAACATGCCAACAAATGTTCTGCCAAGGTATTTTTTCAAAGATAGTCTGCAAAAAAAGCCTTTTTTTAAAAACGGTCCAGCTCCCGGGGTTTTAATCCTAGACGCGAAATATTTTGCGAATCATAAAAAAACAAGTCAAGGAACATTTCAGGGCCAAAAAAAGTGTTTTTGTTCCACCCCCTGAAATGTTCCTTGACTTGTTTTTTTATGATTCGCAAAATATTCGCGTCTAGGATTAAAACCCCGTGAGCTGGACCGTTTTTAAAAAAAGGCTTTTTTTGCAGAATATCTTTGAAAAAAGGCCTTGGCAGAACATTTGTTGGCATGTTTTTCATACCGTTGGATGCGTCTTTAAAAATGTTTTCCTATGATACTAATATTGCACCTATTATCTTAAGTTAACTATCAAAAATCTTTGAAAAACTCAAAAAGAAAGCCTTTTTTTAAAAACGGTCCAGCTCACGGGACTTTAATCCTAGACGCGAAATATTTTGCGAATCATAAAAAAAAAGTCAAGGAACATTTCAGGGGGTGGAACAAAAACACTTTTTTTTGTGAGTCAGTCTAATGTACATACATACATTATTATGTTAATCCATGCGCTATAGACACAATTTCGTTTGCCTCATCCCTGCCACACCACTCTTTCATTGCTCTCTTGCTCGCTCATTTTTGTTTAACACGTCATTATTCTCTTTCGCGGTCGCAGAAAATCTGGTTTTAGCAGCAGCATAAAATCTGGTTTTAGCAGCAGCAGAAAACCTGTCTTTTTAGATTTAGTCCCTATACGCCGCTATAGATGTTAACACATCAAAAATACCTATTTGAGAAATATAATGATTAAAAAATAAATAAAATTTGGTTACCCAAAATTTGTTGATGGTAATTTCATGTTTAACAGACCGGCACCGGAATTTTGTAACTTCTTAACGACAAAAATCTGTAGTTAAATTGCCAAAATTCAAAATATTTTAATACAACATTTTCGAATTTTGTCAAACTAACTACCGAATTTTATCACTAAAAAGTTACAGAAGTCGTGTACAGCACCGGGATTTTGTAACTTCTTAACAATAAAAATCGGTAGCTAAATTGACAAAACTCGAAATTGAAATTCGAATCGAAATTTTATAAATTTTGTCAATTTAACTTCCGACTTCTATCGCTAAAACGTTACAGAATTCCGATGCAGGCAACATAAAAGCAGAATTTTGTTAGTTCTGGTTGATGGGTTCTTTGGTTTTGTAGCTTAGTGTTTTGTGTCCAGTTAATGGTCCGCCTTATTTGAACCAATATAGAGTATATTCAGCTTGCCATGTTTTTATCTTATTTTCCGGTCCCAAATAAATTGTCTGTAAATTTATTTTCCTCTTTTTGTTTATAAACCATCTGAGACTTAAGTTTTAATTTACATCGATTTGTGCTATTTAAATATTAATTATTCGTTTGTTTATTTTTACCTCAATTTCTCCGCTAAATTGTTTAAATTCTATATGTTCCTATATTAGCATGAATAGTATTGAAGAAATAAGATACAAAGATATAAACTTATAAACCATGATGACAATACAGACAATGTTATCAACAAATTTTAAAATATTATATATAAAAAATAATAATTAGCGTATTATTAGAAAAAACTACGACATCAAAGGAGGAAAACAAAACAAACAAAAATATAAAAATATTTATAAATCAATTTAAACAGAAAAAGCTCACGTGCCTTTTATACATTTAAATGCGGAAAATACTAGTGATTGTTTTGAGATCAAAGGGTTGCTTTTTGGATGCTCACGAGCAGTTGTCAAATCACGAGCTACACAATTGACATATTATTTGTGAGCTACAGACTTACAGTTTGTGAGCTAAGATTTAAGATTATGGGCTGCTCATGAGCTCACAAAACTGCTAACTCTTTTTAGACCTTTAAATAAAGTGCGAAACTCAGTTGCGGTTTGAAAAGTGTAAACATCTTTTAAGTGGCAAAATGTGTTTGACACGAATATTAAGATTCTCCAAATCTTAAAACTAAAAATCTAAGTCAACTCAAACAAAACATAGAAGAATATATTTTTTTTTTTGCAAATGCAAATTAAGTAATTGTGCAATGTTTTCGTTTTCGTTTTAGTTTTTTCCCTTTTTTTGTTTATTTTTTTGTTTTGTGAAATCAACAATGGCAATTCTATATCTGCGGTGCGATGTGTCGTCTGCTCGTGTTGTTGTCGCCGTATCTTATTATGTCCGTCCGTAGTGGAATCTTTGTTTAGTTTCCCAAGTGTTGTGCGAGCTCTGATGCTGCCGACCGAGAGTGTAAATGAAATGCAAACAAATGTGATATGGTGATATATATTCCAGAGTCACCAAGTGTCAACAAATGTCATGGGTGGTAGCGAGCGACAACAAACTATATCACGTATTTTGCGTGATCTAATATTCAATAATATTTACAATGTTTTGAAATTTCTTGATTTTTGTTTTGTTGTATTTGTTTCTTTTCTGCTCGTGCTACTGCGCTGATTGTCATTTTAGTAATTTTTTGTTTTGCATAAATAATTGAGGATTTTGACCTGTACAAATAGTAAATGCATATGCGTAAATCTGTTTTGTTTCAAGAACATTTTTGTTAAAAAGAGACTACAAACTCGTTTTCAATGCAATGAAAAAAAATTTATAAATTCATAGTAGCACTGTGTATATTCCCAAATTCAAAACGATGTGTCTAATAAAAATCACTAATTGAAATTTCATACACTGTCCTACAACGTTGAGCGGGGCAATTCAATTGTTATCAATACACCATTGCAATCTTTTTCGAAGAAATTGTTATGTTGCAAATAAAGCTGACATCACAATCATTTTCAAGAACTTTGGAATTCTATCATTACTTTTACATCGATTTTGTTTTATCAAGATATCTAGTTTGACTAAGTGTGTCACGTTAAAACCTTAGAAGAGGATTTTTTTTAAAAGTATTTTTTTAGGGTGTATCTTTCTAGGGGACCGATACTAGCATAGAGTAATGACGTATAGAGACGCCAACTCTCTCAGTATATTGATGACATTTGGTGTGTTGGAGATGGGTGGTTGGATGTTGGAAAGCACTTCTTTAATTGTACCAGATAGAGGCAATGACTCAAACCATCCAACAATAAATCAGCAACGGCATTTCCATTTGAGTGTTAAATTTTTTGTGTAAATACACCACAAATAACGGGTTCGCCATCTAACGTTTTTTTTTCAACTAGTGCTTATTTCGTGAATGGTAACACGTAGCTCATGTCTGATTTGTCCTTCCGCTGAACGAATATGATTGAGTATACGCTTGAACAACGCTGGGAAATATGGGAAAAATGGGCCTGCGATCGACTTACAGAAGATGCCGATTTTGCCAAAAAAATCATCTTTTCAGATGAAGCTCATTTTAATCTTGGCGGGTATGTAAACAAGCAAAATTGTCGCATTTGGGGCACAGAAAACCCGCACGTATACATTGAAAAGCCGATGCACCCAAAACGGGTCAGTGTTTGGTGCGGATTTTGCTCCAGAGGCATAATTGGGCCATTTTTCTTTGAAAATGAGCAAGGAGTGGCCGTTACAGACAATGGCGATCGTTATCGGGCCATGTTGAACGAATTTTTGTTCACAAAAATTGAAGAGGAGGATATTGGCAACATTTGGTTTCAACAGGACGGCGCTATGTGCCACACGTAGCTGATCGCATTATCAGCCGCAGAGCTGATGTCGTTTGGCCACCTCGGAGCTGCGATTTGACACCGTTGCACTAATATTTGTGGGGTACCCTCAAAGATAAGTGTTACGCCGACAAGCCAGAGACAATTGACGCTTTAAAGGACAATATTCGTGATGCCATTGGTGAAATACAGCTGCACACAATCGATAATGTGCTTACAAATTGGACCGATCGTGTAGACTACTGTATGGCCTGCCGAGGCAGCCATTTGAATGAAATTATTTGCCATTATTAACCGGAAGTATTGTACTTTCAAATAAAAAAAGAAATTTGAGAAAATATTCAGCAGTTTTTTTTTATAGCATTTTCAAAAAAAAAAGTTATTTGGCGCACCCCTTATATACTAACAATAAAATATATCAAAAAAAGTCCAAAATACGTTTAAATTTCACAGCTTTTCAGCAAAACGACATGAAAAATCAATATTTTTTGTAATTCCACATGGTGTAAGTCGATTTACGTCAAATAACACTCTATCGCAGCGACCCCACCACGAATAGTGTGAAAGGAAATGTCAGGTGAGAAGAATGGCAAACCGTTGACTACATGTATCCCCGAGCCGTGAAAGACGTATGTACATATCTTGCCTTTATTTATTTATTTATATTTTATTTATTTATTTATTTGTTTATTTGTTAACCCGTACAACAAGATCTAATGTCTCATAATTACAGTACAGGGATGTCTTAATCAGAGAAAAATTTTAAATTATATATTAAATTAAACTTTAAAAAATAAAAAATAGAAAAAAACATGAAACATAAATTAAAAAATAAAAATAGAAAAACGTAAACATAAAAATAAGAATTTGAAGGCAAAAAAATTATGTTAATACAATTTTTAAGAATTGTGAAACATTTTTGTTACAAATTACGATCATAAAGAATCTAAAAATACTTATAAGTTATGAGAAATACAACATTAAATAAAAGAGTAGAAACAATAGACATTTTGAGAGTGAAAAATTTAGACATAGTTTAAAACAAAAAAAAAACCCAACTATGGGCAGACGTTTGATTGTAAATAACAAAAATTATACGTTTAAATTGTGCGATATTATGGATATTTCTAACATTGATCGGTAAAGCATTCCACAGACGTATTACACTAATAAAAAATTGACGCTCAGATACAAGAGAATTGTGCTTGAATTGCATACAAATTTTATTTCTAAGTGACTGGCTGAATTTTAATCGGCTGTACAGATAGTCAGGTTCATGGTATATTACCAGTTTGTGAAAAAATATTAAACATCTAATTTTTAAAAAACCTTCGAATTCTACATTTAATACTTTTTTTTTTGAAAACTGAGATATATGATCATATTTTCTTAGTCCGAAGACATACCTCGTAATGGCGTTAAAAGTCGACTGTAATTTTCGCTTGCTCTGGGCATCACATCTTGCAAAAATTTCACAACCATACGTAAGAGTGGGAACTAAATATGTCCTTGCCAAAAGCATTCTTGTATTTAAAGGCGTACAGTGTTGTGTCATCCATAAGGACCGTATCATTGCAAAAGTTTTCCCACAGACTGTATTAATGTGATCTGTCCAAGTGAGGCTGTCATTGAAAATAATTCCTCAATTCTTCACTCTTTCAACAACTTCAACTGGCTCTCCAATTATTAAAACACTGTGCGCTAGATCGATTTGAACTTTACGTTTACGTATAAATAAACACTGTGATTTGGTAGGATTTAGCGTTAGACCATGTTGTGTCATCCATAAGGACCGTATCATTGCAAAAGTTTTCCCACAGACTGTATTAATGTGATCTGTCCAAGTGAGGCTGTCATTGAAAATAATTCCTCAATTCTTCACTCTTTCAACAACTTCAACTGGCTCTCCAATTATTAAAACACTGTGCGCTAGATCGATTTGAACTTTACGTTTACGTATAAATAAACACTGTGATTTGGTAGGATTTAGCGTTAGACCATTTACAATTGCCCATTTATGTACTGCAGCTAGGTCTTCATTCCCTTTTAACTAATAGTGGACCTGATACAGTACCACAAATATCAACATATTGTAATCTTCCACCAAGATACGATTTCAAGAGACTTATTGAATAAGGTGAAAAATTCATAAGTTTTGCCAATTTCTGTAATAGAATTGTATGATCGACATTATCGAAAGCCTTGGAGTGGACAAGAAATACAAGTATAGCGACATGGCCTGAGTCAATCTTACTTCATATGCCCTCTATAACAACTATTAGCGCTGTTACACAACCATGCTTGGCACGAAATCCTGATTGCTTGTTTGTAAGAAGATTATTGGAACTAATAAAATCTAAAATTTGGTTATGCATAATACGTTCAAAAACTTTGGAAAGAAAAGGAAGAACAGCAATTGGTCTATACCCAGTTTTGTTTTTCGGGATCGGAATAAATTTAGCTTGCTTCCATCTCACCGGAAAGTAGCTTGAACTTAAAATTTTATTAAAGATAAAAGTAATAAAAGGAAGAAGTTGTGCATGTATAATTTTAAGAAATCTGGGATGAATATTATCAACACCAATGGAATTCGAAGATATAGACATAAAACTCGAAACGACATCATCTTGCATAATGCCCTGAAAATTAAATAAACTTACACCACCGTAGTCAGTTTGTGCGTTTCTATAATACGTGTGATCGGGTTGAGTCATAACAATATTAACAAATTGATAATTCAGATCGTTGGCATTAACGTTTTCGACATCTATAGATGGTTTCGCCTTTCCAATTCCAAGTTCTCTGATGTTATTCCATGTTTTCTTAGTTCCAAGAGCATTACTGAATTTTTGGGCATAGAAATTTCTCTTAGTTTCAATTATTTTCGCGTTTACAAGTTTACGAGCAGTACGATACTCTTCGTGCAGTATTGGCGTTTGAAACCGTTTCCATCTGGAGTAAGGCATTTGCCTTTGGTCGATGAGATATTTTATATCGCTCGTGAACCATTCTCTACCTTTCGGCTTGTTAGCTTTCGTTTTCAGGAGCACTGTCAAGTCAAAAAGATAATTGATGTTATTCTCAAGAAATGCTAACTGATCATCTATTGACATCATGTGGTAAATAGTACTCCAATCGATTTTATGAAATTCCTCGCAAAGCAAATTAAAGTTAATATTTTTAAAATCACGATATCTAACCTTCCTTTCCGTTACTTCACATGAACTTCTCACAATCAGTAGCCGAACCTGCCACTTTCAATATTTAGATTTACTCATTGAGATTCACACTTTTACACCGATTTCGAACGATTTCCTAGAAGCTGTTTATATATTCCTACTCGATAGTTTCGCCATCACTGAGTGGATAGAGAGCGGTTTGACAACACCATAGCTTTCCGGACTTCCCTCGTAGTTAAATAAAAATCAATACTGCTCCTGTTAACCAAGCAGGATATACAAAAAACCGGGGCAATTTGGCAACCCTAGTAAAAGAGAATCAAAAAAGGCGACGCGATTCATTCAAACGCATTTCTCTCTCGTGTCATAACTTGATTATTTCATACTTTTTACATACTTTATGTAACTTTATTTAAACATGGTTGGAATTTTTATAGTTATATACAATAGTTAGATACAATAAACCTCGTCAGAAAACTGCTCGTGTATTGAAATATTCAACGAAGAGAGTAAGAGAGAGAGAGCAGAAAAACGACGCGCTTCACTCGTTTTCTTTGTTGGCATCACACTCCATGATCAAATTTTCTTCTCTAGACTATAGTTGCTTTATATGTCAAATACCATATGTTTGAAGACTTCTGCAGGGGATTTCTGTTGAGCTCCTCTCTTTACACTAGAGTCCGGCAAAACCAGTACGCAGCGTTTTTGCTCTCACATATTGCGCACACATATGAATGATAACCAAAAAATTTTGCCCTAATCGCATAAGTCACATTCAGTTCACTTGATATTTTTGACGTCACATCATAAACAAAATAGGTACTTGCTGTACGATATTAACAAATTTTTATGTATAAATCAACACGAGGATTCATATTTTAACAAAAATCATACGTCAGGTTCGTAATTTAGTCAAGGGATGATGTCGAAAAATGAGGTGAATTTGAGAGAGATTTACATAATTTAGTCTAGAGTTGTGAATTGTAGCTCATTCAAGTGACCGCTCTTTTCACTTCAGCTCAACACAATGAACTAGTTCGTTCATTTAGTTCACTAGTTCATTGCACTATTTTAGCTTAATAGTTCATAGGAACTGTAAACTAAAGAGCTCATCTCAGTTCAAGTTGGAGCGAACAATCGCGAAAATGGTTTTATTTTTGCAGATTTCTAAAGTGTTTTGGATACTGTGATATCTATTTATACGCAATCGCGATAATTGAGGCATTACTTGCTATAAACCATGGTAAAATAAGGAAGGTAAACTCGTTAGAACATATATTTTCAATTTTTTCATTGTGGTTGATCGTTTCAGCTGTCAAATTGAATGTACTTTGTTTTTGTACTTTTTTGGATTCCTGTTTTGTTGGTATACTTACGTGTATAGCTTGACAACTTATGCGATTGATACAAAAACAAAATGCCTGTTGTTGCTGCCTACAACAACAACAACGTCTACTGCTGCTACTTGGTTATTTTACTATGCTATAAACCTACGCGAAGATACAAATTGAGATCGGCCAGGGGGTTTCTTTGGCAGAGCTGATTGAAAGGGTACTAGGGAAATGATGTAGATTGAGAGACCAAAGAAGACATAGAGATTATAGACCATGCAGCAAACTAAGTTTAAATAGTGTTTGGTTGATAGTAATGACAGCTAAATTATGTTTTTTGTTGTTTGCATCGAACGAAAATACGCATTCGCTTTTATTTCTGTCCTTATTATGTCCAACCAAAGATAAAGTTAAACTCGGTGAAATTGCCTACTACCTCAGCGTCATCAAGAGAGAGATAGCAGCTCTTGTATATTTCTCTATGGGTTATTCCGTTTCCGAAATATTGGTGATTTTCTATTGTTTATATATGTTGTGATCAGCGCCGTACTTATTGTGCAAAAGAGAGCATAAACTAGAAATGACAGAGAGAACTGCATAACTGAAATATAAAAAACTGTGGAAGCAAGTGAACTACTCATGATACAAATACAAGGTAGTAGCATTAGCTTTGCTGTATTTTCTGTAACGAGTTATTTCAAAATCAGCTGATAAAAATATTATACCCACATGTACAATTGTGAACATAGATAGATGAAATCAAGTGAGATCGCACTCGCAGAAACAACTTCGACAAATACTGGGTACGTTGATATGTAAACAAAGGAAACCAGCTGGGCCAATGCTACTACCTTGTATTTCTACCATGGAACTACTGAAACAAAAGAGCGGAACAGTGTGAACTAGTTCATGTAGTTCACAAGCGTGAATTGTTTAATTGAACTAGTTCGTTCGTGAACTACACAACTCTAATTTAGTGTCGTTGAGCAAATTAATGCAAAGTGGGAGAATAACTCATTGTGAGAGGGAAGAGAGCAAGTCGTTCATATAAAATCAAACTATGGTTGTATTCGGTTGCCGAAACTTGCTTTATACCACTAGAGCGATGATAACACTTCTGCCATTAAGCAAAACAAAATAGTCGTTATACCTCTATTTACCTTCTCTCAGTGACGACGAGGTAGTAGGTCCTTCACCGAGCAACAGCTGTTTTATGTACCAAAAAAGTCCGTGGAATACGTGGAAAATATATAGAAAATGAGAGGAATATTTAATTTTAACAATTTGCACGATAATTGGGATCTACACAAATAATTTTACTCTTACACTTTATTACATTTTGATTTTTTACACTCAGTATCCATCCCTTTTTTAATCGATTTAATTGGCAAAATTTACTGCCAGTTGATGTGTTTTGTAAAGCACTTGTGTCTTGACACGCGGCTGCAAAAGCATGGAACTCGCACCAAACAACCCAGTCACCTATCCCCATTTCTTCTTTGAAAGCATCTTTACTATAAGTACTAACTTGATCAGCTGTCTCAGCGATACCCCTTGGGGTCATTTCATCGAGTTCGAGTTGCTGTTGCAGGCTACTCTTTGGTTGGAAATAAAACGGACAGAAATAAAAGGTAATGTTTACTTTCGTTCGACGCAACGAACATATAACTTAATTTAGCTGTCATTTAAATCAAACAAGGTTTGTTTCTAGTTGCTCATCGCTCTCTCGTCTATCTGATTTCTTTCAATTTCCTACTACGTAGTCGATCAACTGTGTCATGGACACCATAAACAAAGAGTATGGAATTTTAAATAGAGAAGAAAATTTAGTCATGAAGTGGAATGCCAACAAAGAAAACGAGTGTAGCGACTCGTTTCTCTGCTCTCTCTCTCTCTTACTCACTTCGTTGAATATTTCAATATACTAGAATTTTTCGGATGATGTTACAGTATCTAATTATAGAAATTTCATAAAGTTTGTAAAAAGTATGAAATAATCAAGTTATGACGACAGAGAGAAATGTGTTTGAGTGAATCGCGTCGACTTTTTGGGTCTCTTCTACGATGGTTACGAAATTTCGCAGTTTTTTCTTCTCTACCTGTACATCCTCTTTGCTTTAAACCAATCATAAAGTAGAGAGTCAAAATTTCTCTCCACTCGAAGGCCAACGAAGAAAAGGAGTGAAGCGTTACATTTCTATCACTCTTTCACTTAGTCTCTTCTTTAAATATTTCATAGATATACATATATAGATACTTTTATACCTAACCATCACATCTTATAGGGATAAATAAATCTCAAATTAATGAGAATCATTTCAACACCTGCGAGTGCGAAATCATTGATAACAGTGCCTAACCGCAAACATCAACAATCACAACTTGTTGTCAATGCAGACGAATATTTTTTTCGGTTAAAGAAAATATGATTATGAATGCAAAATATTTTAATACTAAATATTGAATAAATTAACAAAATCAGTTTTATCAAATTTTAAACTAAAATCATTTCTGATCTTGAAATGTTGATTCTACAAAAGTTTTAAAACTTAAACTTTTTAGGGAGTTTGCAATTTAAAATCTCTGAGGAAATTCTAACTCTGTAAAAAAATTCAATATAAATTTCAAATGAAAGTCTTATATAAAGTAACTTTAATAATTGAAATTCTGAAAAAAATATAATGTTAAATCCTTAAATCCAAATTTTAATTCGACTTTTGCCGAACTCTCAAGGAGTTAGTTTGACAGTGAATGAGGTCATAGCAAACTACATTACAGTCAAACTACAAACTGTAGAAAGATTAATTCTTCGAATCATAGAGACATAGACAAGAGTTCCTATCCCTCTCTTTACGTTGTCTCGATAACGACGAGGTAGTTGGCCATTTCATAGGGTTCGAGTTGCTGTTGAATTTTACTCTTTGATTGGACATGAAACGGACAGAAATAAAAGGGAATGCATATTTTCGTTCGATGCAACCAAAATATAATATAATTTAGCTGTCATTAGTATCAATCAAACACTATTTCAACTTAGTTTGCTGCATGGTGTTTGCTTCTGGTTGTTTGTCGCTCTCTCGCATATCCAATCTGTTTTCATTTCCCTACTACATAGTTCGATCAGCTGTGGCATGGATAGCCCTTGTTAGAATTAGTAAACTAGGCAGAATGAGCAATGATCGGAGTAGGTTAGCATAGTTTGTTGTCTACATACAATTGATTTAAAAATTACCAAAAGGTGGAATAAGCGAACTCGTTATAACTTATGGCTTTCTACATATTTTGAAAATTTTACAAGACTTATAGGGTGAGTCATCAGTTGAAGTACAGATACATGCTGCATTGTCCAAAATTGTTACTAAGTATGACTCCTCGCCAATTAAGAGGTAATACCAGAATTTTAACTGGGTTAATGACTTCTCAATTAAATATAACATTATTTAATTAGTTGTTTACAATCAATAGCGGTGACAATGAGGCGGATGTAATCTATAGAAAGTATGTTAGGGTGTGCCACATTAGGGTGTGTTGGAGTATTTACATATCAAGTCAGAGACATTTCGTAATTGTAACTACTCCCAAATATTATAGTAACATAACTTATTCATGACTATATAAGTGTATTTTTGCCCCAACACATTTATTTAACAAAGTGTTTTAAAAATAGTTTAAGGTCAATTCCAAACAAACAAAGACCATTTGAAAAAGATAATAATACAAAAATTTTAAATGGAATCATAAAGCTGGTAACCGAAAGTTCTATCTCCATTTGTTGTATTTTTATAATCTCTGATAAACAGAAAAAATGGTTGTTAACAAATAAAATCTTAAATTAAACAAAAAAAAAAACATATTATTATTGTCAACAGCAAATTTGTGGTGCTAAACATGGGGTGTATACTAGGAGTATTTCGGGAAGAGAGCGTGATCCAAGTGCCTACAAGTATTTTGGATATGCAAATAGATCAGCCGCAACCAAAAGTGTGTGCGAGCGTGTGTGTAAGTGAGTGACAAAATGCGCTAAATGATTAATTAAATATTTAAAGATCTACCAAAGAAGTGTAGCTTGATTTTTTTTTGTGCTAGCAAATAAAAAATCACACATATGTACTACTATGATATACAACTGATACATAATAAATACGTGTGATAATATGATAAATAAAATTATCGTCATTATAAATTTACGATACCCTACACTTGCAGTGAAATATTTGCAGTCGAACATCCTTAAACTCTCTGCAAATCTTCACAATGAGCCTTGTTAAAGAAAGCAACTGTTAGAGAAGCGACAAACCAAACCCTGGCTTTTAGACTGTTATCTTTATTTCTATAACGAATTTAAAATGCAAACTTTATGCAAAATTTAATGTCTGTAAAAAAAATAAATAAATGGTTTCCCATTACATCCCATGAAGGGACTGGGGAGAACTTCTCACAATCATTGAGCTGTGCGCTTTCCAGTTTTCACTCACTGATTGGGACCTACAGTTTTACACCGATTCCGAACGGTAATTTGAGAAGCTTTTTCATGGCTAGATACTCGATAGTGTCGCCGTCACTATGCGAGGTGACCGCCGCCGAAAGAAAATTTGTAGGTGGCCAGAGCCGGGTTCGAACCCAGGATCTCATGTACAAGAGCCGCGCACACTAACCATTGCACCACCGACGGCCATTTAATGTCTGTACGAATTTTAATATTAAATTTTGTAACGAATTTATATTTCAAATCCTGAGCATTTGGGGGCTATGACGAGTTGAAATATATATGTACGAGTATGTGACCTAAAATCAAAGTTCGTATTTACCCCCCCCATGGGCAACCCATACACATCGCCGTGGGGAATGTGTAATGAACGTTTACCCATTCCCACAGTGTATTGGGATAATAGTGGGTAGGTACCCACGACAATTGGGAATTACCCATCACGACTACCCATTTCCCATAGGGTAATAGGGTAAATTATAGGTAGTTACCCACCCAGGGTAACCCATCCTCAGTTTTGTTTGAAAATATGAAACAATTATAAAAAAATCCTATATCTCGGAAACGGGACGCCCCGAAAAAATAACCAATGTTTATGGATTCCTAAGGGGGATTCATAAATTGGTCCAATTCGTATGGTAGAATTTTTTTTCAAAAAATCGCCAAAATGAATAAGTGACTATATCTCGGCCGTCGGTGGTGCAATGGTTAGTGTGCGCGGCTCTTGTACATGAGATCCTGGGTTCGAACCCGGCTCTGACCACCTTCAAATTTTCTTTCGGCGACGGTCACCTCGCATAGTGACGGCGACACTATCGAGTATCTAGCCATGAAAAAGCTTCTCAAAATACCGTTCGGAATCGGTGTAAAACTGTAGGTCCCAATCAGTGAGTGAAAACTGGAAAGCGCACAGCTCAGTGATTGTGAGAAGTTCTCCCCAGTCCCTTTATGGGATGTAATGGGAAACTATTTATTTATTTATTTATATCTCGGAAACGGTCAGTCCAATTGCAAAATTACTACATTTTTTACATCCATAAGAGGCTTTGACCAATGGACGTCTTTAATAGGGCAGCACTTTTTTAAAAATAAAATCGCTAAAACTAAAAGGTTTCGAATAAAAAATCACTAAAACGGCCTCATGTCTATATCTCGGAAACGGAGCGTCCAATCGACAAAATAATCATTGTTTATGCATATCTAAGGGGTTTTCATAAAGTGGTCTAATTCGTGGGGAAGAATTTTTTTTCAAAAAATCGCCAAAATACAAAAATCGCTAAAATTTAAAAAGTGGTTATAACTCGGAAGCGGTGCGTCCAATCGCAAAAATAAATCAATCAATGTGATCAATATGTCATTACTTTAAAAAAAATCGCTCAAAACTAACATGTTTCAAATAAAAAATCGCTAAAATGCTGTTAGCGATTTTTAAGAAAAAAAAAATTTATGTTATATTGAAGATACCTATTGGTTAAAGCCTCCTATATCCCGGTATTCAGTTATTATGAAACTTTCTTTGCCATAAGAATTACGTGCATAAAAAATAATACATCTCAGCAAAAAAAGAGTATACAAAGAAGTAGAATTTGCACCACAACTACATGGTAAGATGTAGTGCTAATTTAGGTGCAGAAGTACTTCTTTTAATATGACGTTGTCCAACGCAGCACTTCTACCTATTTGACTGTTTGGAAGAGCAGTTTCTGCTAACATTTTTATGCTACATTTCGTCCGCAAACGAGCAACCAAAACTATTATTTCAACAATTTTTAAATTTCTTGTCATTTGAATCTTGGCAATAAGTTATGACTTTAAGTTACAACTTTAGGTCTTAACTTTTTAACCTTTAATATAACTAATTATTTTTTCAATTGACCTTTTATTAGTACTCCAAATGCTTCTGTCAACAGGTGAAAAGAAAGGAAATGAAAAGCAATTTGAAAGAAAGTAAATACAAATTAAAAACAAGTAATATATTTAGGCATCTTTGCACTTCTCCACTATCCCTTTAGCTCTTTAATAAATTTGCATCATAATGGATGTGATGCAAAAGTAGATTTTTCGGAGTTGTTTTTGATCAGAATCAAAATTGCATTAAATATGCGTATAATGTTGCAGAAGATGTACAAAAATAATAACTTCTACTAGAACTACTTCATTTTATTTTTGCTGGGATAATAATAATTTCATGAACCGAATTTTCGCTCTCTTTCCCTTTGCTTGGTACTCAGCTCTTAAGGGGCCCTTAGACCTGTGGATAAGTTGCTCGACCTCAAATTCACATCAACTTCGATAACTAGACATCAACTTCGATTTTGCCCTTACACTCTCAAACTAGTTGAGGCAACTTCATTTTCTTGTCAGATGTCGAAATGGAAGGTGGTGAGCGCACTGCGAAAATATCACAAATTTTACGAAAAAACGGTATTTTTATTATCTATAAATATTTATAAATATCACTACAAATCATATTTATTTAGTTTGTATTTTTCCGATAATGTTTAATTTATTTATTTTTTGGTTAAATTATTTACATTCTGTCGATAATGTTTCCTCATGAACGTTTCTCATCGAAATGCGTATGAAAGTTGATGCAACTCCCCCTTACACTGATGGATAAGTTGATATCAACTTCAAAAAATTAAAAACGCTTTGATTTTACATCAACTAGTTTGTACAAACCACCAACTTCACCTTACACCATGGATAAGTTGATGTCAACTTGAAGTCGCTGCAACTGATCCACAGGTCTAAGGGCTCCTTTGGCGACAATTTCGTAGACAAAATCAATTACAGGGTTGTTACGCCATAGCTGTTTCGTACGAAAACAATTGTTTGATAATTGTTTGGGAACGTAATTTTGACATTTTGATTATTTTAACAACCAGAAGTAACATCACGTACGTTAAAAATAAATTGTAGTGGGTAGAGGAATTATAAATGAAATATTTGCAAGGTCAATCAAAGATAGATGGTAACTCTACGCAACAAAATTTTCCGTTTAGAGGTAAATGACAAAATTGCTTACGAAAATTTCTCAAGAACTGAATACGGGGCTTATGGGGGTAAACAATTTATTATTTTTACGGTTGTCTTATTTTAGCGATTTTTTGAAAAAAAATTTCCATACGAATTATACCACTTTATGATAAACATTTAGAAACCCTCAAAAAATCGCTACTTTTCCATTGAACGCTCCGTTTCCCAGATATAAACATGAGGGTGTTTAAGCGATTATTTATTCGAAAAATTTTAGTTTTAGCGATTTTTGTTTATTAAAAACTGATGCCATATTGAAGACATCCGTTGGTTATAGCCTTGTTTGGAGGTAAAACATTAATTTTTATTTCGATTGGCCGCACCATATCCGAGTTATAACAACTTTTTTATTTTAGCGATTTTCCTATTTTGGCGATGTTTTGAAAAAAAATTCTTCCTGCGAAACTCTTAGAAACCTTCAAAAATTGGTTATTTTTCGATTGTACGCTCCGTTTACGGCATATAAACATGTGGGTGTTTCAGACATTTTTTGTTTCGAAATATTTTAGTTTTACGATTTATTTAAAAAACATGCATTGGTTAAATCCTCCTTAAAATTAACATATTCAACCTAGATTGTGTGGTTGACTTGAGGAGGTTCTTTACAAAACTTGACTATTCTATTTTCAACAGAACTGATTTTGTATTTTTTTTGTTTGGTAACATTGAAAATTGCGCCATAACTCTATAATTACACCAGAAAAAAAAAATAAAAGTAATTTTCGTCAAAAGTTGCATTCCTAACAAACTATTTTATCAAATTGTGCAAACCCACAAAAAGTGGACTAGTCAAGTTTTAAAAAAGAACCTTCTCATTTATAAAAAAAAAATATGTAACTAAGTATATTTATAAAACATTTAAAATTGAAATGTTAAATTTCTATTGGAATTTCCAATTTAATATTTTGACATATTTTAAATTCGTTTACGGGACATATTTGAATATATTCTTTAAATTTCTAACACAACGTTGCTCTCAAACATCTTTATTGCTCCAACTAATAATGCTAACAGACTTTTTTTTGTATTTAACTGTCTTTTGTGTAGGGTATCATAAAAACAATAACATCTTACAATCTCCATTTTGGATAACAAATTTTCTCTCACTTACCTTCAACTTATGTATTTCTCTTCTCAATTTGACAATTTCCGCATCACGAGACTTTATAACATCCTTGAGGGAGACTATTTCTCCTTGTAAACTTTTGATTTGTGCATCCTTGTCATCATGGACTGTGCAACTTTGTGTCGTAACGTTTGGACTAAATCCACATTTCGTGGCCATTGTGTGCGGCGATTGTGGAGAGGGTGGTGAATAGATAAGTGCTGGCTGCTGCTGCTGCTGCTGGGATTGTGATGAAATTGTGGTTGGCGATGTTGTAGTTGTGGTCATAGAATTCTCATGGGTCTGCAGTTTCAAAGTCAACGAATTCATGGAGTTATTTGTTTGGGAACCGTTTGTGGCATTTGGTTTTTGCATAACAGTACCATTGGTGGATTGACTGCTGCTGGCGCTACTGCTGATGTTGTTGGAACGTAAAATCATTGATGTTTTGCGGATCTGGAAGGAAGTTGGGTATGAAATCAGTTTTATAAAGTTCCAGATTATAAAAATTAATTTTTCAACATATAAAGAGTCATACATGGTTTTTTTTTTTTTTAATTTGCATTGAAGTTTAATTTGCATTACTTTATCTAATGCAAATGCAAAAGAATTACCATTGTTCGCAATGGCATTTAAACACTGTTGATTTTGAATTTGTTCAGGTACTTCAATTACAGGTTATGGAGTCGGATGCCAATTGTGATGAAATATTTTGAATTATTTTGAATTTGTTTGACTGCTGGCAATTCTGTTTTTAAAGTCTTTTTAGTGTAGAGGTTTGTGGCTTCGATAAGTATTTCTCGTAGTACTTTCAAATTCATAAACCTGTGCTATTTAAAATATATGAAAACCAAAACTGCCAGATATGAAGGAAACTTTGAAAATAAGTACAATTGCAATTGGTATTTAAATTTTTTTGAATTTACGTTTGTACGGGTAATTCAAGTTAAACTAGAAATTATAATTGTCATGCAATTAATTAGCCCCATGTATGTAAAGAGTGCAGTTTCGAAACGACCAATAACTTCGTACAACAAAATCCTTCGTATTTCTTTGAAATCTAATAAAGATATATACGACCTGGAATGAAGGAAGGGATCTCCTGTGCAAAAAGAGGGTTGAGATATAATGATTTGGCATGCTGTTCTAGGCCAGAATCGACCGAAACCTGAAAATGGATTTTTTTAACACACTTGGTCCCTTTCTGCATTCCAACTTACATATACAATAATATATTTGAAATGTCTTCTTAAGAATCTACAATTATATAAAGTTGATTGAGTTTATGCTCTAAAATATTCAGGGTTATAACGCTGAAGTCGTCAATATGATTTACAATTTTATATTCGAACGCACATAAATGACTCTCTCGACTACATCTTCGAAATCCTTTAGAAGTCTGAAAATTTTCTCAACGAAATCCTCGAACTTTTATCTCCTAAATCCTCTCAAAAATATTAACTGCAAAAACTTATTAAATACTAGCTGACACGGCAGACGTTGTCCTGCATAATATTTCAAGCGATTTGTATGGGAGGTACCACACCCCATTGTCCAATTGGACCGAATAGTAAATCTAAACCACCCAGTGCGCCAATCAAACGCATACAAAAACATTTATTCAAATCGCTCCAGAAGTTTAGGAGGAGTTTAGTCACAAACAAGCGTGCAGTAGAATTATATATATAAAGATTTACATTTTTAAAATTGAAATCTCCTTTAACGGATATGGTTTAATGGTTTAAGATTTGACTTCAGAAAGCGAAACCCTCGTTCTTTTCTGAAACTTTAGAAATGGCCCAAGATTAGGCTGACATTTATTTAAATTTAAAAATGCCATTCTATTCCTCTTGGCCTCTTCAGTTAGCAGCAAGTTTGCCGACAGGTGAAGCGGCGACTAGAGTTTAAAAAATCGAAAACAACGGACCCACGTAGTAGCAGGCAAGTGCGGGTATTCGGATATAAAATCTAAAGTTGTCATTACTTTCTTTGTATGATGTCTGTGAACTGTGATTTAGCAATTTTTTTATACTTATGAGGCCCATTAAGGGTCTTTTAGATAATCGAAACTTTCAACTTTTCCAAACTCATATGTGTAGTTACTTATATGTAAGAGGCTTTCACCTCTAGGTATATTCTATATCGGCTTCGCGGCATCGGCTTTGTTTCTTCGCCTCATGAAGCTTTCTGGATTGGAAATTTCGATTGTTTCCAAGGTACGTCGTGGAACTCAAAAACATACCGCAGCACACAGAGTCATAGGAAAAAAGAAAAGAAAAGAAAAGAAAAGAAAAGAAAAGAAAAGAAAAAAGGAAACAAATTTCCTTTCGTTTGAGTATCTGTTACCGGTTCTTCGATTTTTAAGGCCCTAGGGGTAATTCTCTCCTTTAGGACAAACAAAACAAAACAGCAAGGTTTCCCATTACATCCCATGAAAGAACTGGGGACAGCTTCTCACAACCAGTGAACTGTGCGCGTTCTAGTTTTACACTCTCTGATTGGGACCTACAGTTTTACACCGGTTCCGAACAGCATTTTTGAGAAGAGTTTTCATAGCTAAATGCTCGATAGTGTCGCCGAGGTGACCGCCGCTGAAAGAAATATTAGGTGGTCTGAGTAGGAATGTAACCAACCCAACGTACTCATCGTTAAGAGCCGCGCACAAAACCATTTCACCACCTACGGCCACCCCGTTTCGAATAACTAGTTTCCAATTCTGTAGTGGGACCTGAAAGGGATGACATTTTTGTCCCAGATAGAACAATTTGTCAAAGATTTTATATCCGATTCCCGCATAAGGATCCAAGATTTGAACTCCGAAATCCTACAAAAGTCTACTAAAAACATCTGAAAGATCTAGGATTTGTATCTATAATTTTTAAGAAATAAACGCAAATTTTCTGAAAGTGATACGAGTTTTTCCATAAAATTAGCTCAAAAATTCCACCTATGTCAATATTCCTCAAATGGATTTCATAAAATTGAACTTCGAAATTTTGTATTTGAGATACTCAAGACGATTTTAAGATTTTGTCCTCGAAATAATTTCAACGAAATCTTAAATATCAACTATTTTATCTCCGAAATCTCAAGATTTTAAATATCTACGATTTTAACTCCGACACACTGTAAGTCTCCTTAAATCTTTTGAATTTGTCTGCAATTTTTAAGAGACTGTATACTCTAACGCCTATCTCATAGCAATCGTTGTTTCTTTTTGGTTGATGGTTATGGTAAAGTATTGTTGTGGATATTTTAGCACAAGTAGGAGTTTAGGCAATTCTCGCTTAGTTGAGATTTATTTATCCCTATAATGAGTGATGCTATACCTAAATACTTGTGGAGAAGGGAGCTGATGATATGCCTTGGTGGACATTGAAATAGCTATATATTTCCAACCATCTACCATAATGATCAATTTCTCAGTTTTCCTTTTAAATATTTCTATTAAAATGTACTTTTTCATAGAAAAAGTACTTTTTAATAGATATTGATCTTGAACCGAATAATTATTAAAAACCATAACAATTGAAAGATCGAATAATATAAACTCAAACGAGAAAAAATTCGCAAAATTCTAAGATTTTATCTATCTACGAAATTCCGCTAAGAAATACAACCTATGTCAAAATTTCCATAAAAGATCTTAAATTTTATCTTCGAACTGCCAAAAAGTTCTTCGAATTTGTCTAATCTAAAATTCGAAGTTGTTACCTTTATAATGTTCATAAGGATTTATAATTTTTGTTTTGAAATCCTGCAAACAATTTTAAGATTTAATCTTGGAAATAATTTCTAAGAAATCTTCAAAATCAACTAATTTACTTTCGGAATCTTATAATCTAAAATTTAAACTCAGAAATTTTCATAACAGATCTTAAACTTTATCTTCGAACTCCCAAAAAGTTCTTCGAATTTGTCTAATCTAAAATTCGAAGTTGTTACCTTTATAATTTTCATAAGGATTTATAATTTTTGTTTTGAAATCCTGCAAACAATTTTAAGATTTAATCTTGGAAATAATTTCTAAGAAATCTTCAAAATCAACTAATTTACGTTCGGAATCTTATAATCTAAAATTATAACTCAGAAATCCTTGAAAACTACATTGATTTTTTCTGGGAGATCTAGTATTTTTGTCTGCCAATCTTAAAAAAGAAATGTTCTAAAAGTTCTAGGATTTTATTCATCTCCGCAATTCCCTGAAATCGACTAAGAAATACAACTTGTGTCAAAATTCATCTCAAGGATCTATGGTATTGTCTAATCTAAGATTCTTAGATGTTACCTTCATAAGTCTCCCAAAGATCTATGATTTTTGTTTTGAAATCCTCAAAACGATTTAAAGATTTAATCGTCGAAATAATTTCTGAGAAATCTAAGATGGAGTATAACTCCCATATATGGGCAGGTGCTCCTAGGACTTCTTTGGAGCTTCTCGACCGTGTCCAGAGGAGAGCGACGGTGTTAATAGGGGACAGTAGGGTATCCAACTCTATTGCCTCCCTTGAGCATCGCCGAAATGTGGGTTGCGTGTCACTGTTCTATCGATATTTCCACGGTATGTGTTCCTCGGACATCCGTCAACTTATGCCGGACGTGAGGATATTTAGCCGAAGTACGCGGCTTTCCAGGAACTCTCATCCGTTTTTTATCGAGTGGCCGATTGACCGCACTACACACTATAGAGAAAATACGTTCTTCAGCCGTACAGTCCGTATGTGGAATAAACTTCCGGCTAGTGTATTTCCCACCAATTGTGACATACAAACATTCAAGGCAAATATCAACAGACACTACTCCCTCTTTCCACCCTCTACTACCTCAATTGTCCTTCGCCAACACAATGCACTGCATTTATAGGGGGCATCCCCTGAGTGTTGGTTTGATAAAAAAAAAAAAAAAGATATCGAAATCTAAGATTACATCTTCAGAAATCTAAGATTACAGCTAACCTACAGATTTATGAGTTTTACTTTGAGGTCCTCAAAACAAAATCTAAAAATCAACTATTTTAGCTTCAAAATCCTCTAATGTATCTAAAAATTTGTATCTGATGGCTGCATGAATATCCAAGATTTTAACTCCGAAATACTGCTAAAGTCCACTTATATCTTCTGACTGATCCCGGATATATGTCCGCAATTCTTATGAAAATAAGCTTCGGAAATTTCTACAATTTCGTCCATCTCCCAAATTCCGGTAAAATAAATACGACTTACGTCAGAATTTTATTTTCAAACTCCTAAAAAATTCCTTCGAATTTGTCTAATCTAAGATTCCAGGATATTACCTTCATTATTCTCCTTAAGATCTATTTTTTTTGTTTCGAAATCTTCAAAATGATTCAAAGTTTTTATCTTCGAAATAATTTCTGCGAAATATGAAAAATTAACTATTTGATGTTCGATTTTCTCTACTATGTCGAAGAATTTATATCCGGTTCCCGCATAATGATTTAAGATTTTAAGTTCAAAATCCTCCAAAAGTCTACTGAAATTTTATGAAAGTTATAGGATTTGTATCTATAATTCTTAAGAAAAAACGTCTTATAAAAGTTCTAAGATTTCATCCATCTCGGTAATAGAATAAACTAAGTGATAAAAGTATTTAAGCTATGATCTTCGAAATTCTGAAACAGTTTTTCGATCTTGTCAAACCCAAGATTCCAAGATATTACCTTCAAAATTTCTTCTAATCCCCAAACCGAGTTTAAGATTTAACCTACGACATAATTTCTCGGAAATGTTAAAAATCAAATATTTTATGTTCGCAATCCTCCAACATATCTGAGATTTTATATTCGGTGGAGAAACAAATATTTAAAATTTTAACTACGAAATCCTCGAATACTGTAAATTTTAGAAAAACTCTTCCAAGAGTTTCTTCTGGGTAATTCATATAAAAGATCTAAAATTGTATCTTCAAATTTCTAAAAGAGATCTTCGATTTTGTCTAACCTAGGATTCAAAGATGTTGCCTTTATAATTCTGTTAAAACTAAGATTCTAAGGTATTACCTTCAAATTTCTCCTAAAAAACTATGATTTTTGTATTGAAATCTTCAAAACGATTTAAAGATTTAATCTTTGAAATAATTTCTAAGAAATCTTAAAAATCAATTATTTTATGTTCAATTTCCTCTACTATGTCTAAGAATTTATATTTACTACTGAAATTATTTGAAAGTTCAAGGATTTTTGTCTATAATTTGTAAGAAAAAAAATCTTCTAAAAGTCTCCGTCAAAAACACGACCTGGGTCAAAATTCCAGCAGAGGATCTAAGATTTGATCTTCGCAGTTCTAAAAAATTTCTAAAATGCTCTTCGATTTTTTCTAATCTAAGATTCGAAGCTATTACCTTCATAATTTTCCTAAAAATCTATGATTTTTGTTTGAAATCCTCAAAACGATTTTAAGATTTAGTCTTCGAAATAATTTCAGCGAAATCTTAAAAATCTATTAGTTTATGTTCGAAATCCTCTGAGATTTTATATCCTTTGTAGGCAGAATTATCTACAGTTTTAAGTCCGAAATCCTTGAAAGACTACTGAAGTGTTCTGAGAGATCTACGATTTTTATCTATAAAACTTAAAAAAACCATCTAAATACGACATTTGTATGTACATCAAAATTCCTTTAAAAGATCAAATATTATTTTATCTTCGACATTCTGAAAGAGATTTTCGATTTTGTCTAAGCTTAAATACTTAGACACTTCCTTCGAAATTCTCCAAAATATCGATCCTTGGAAATCCTCAAAGGATTAATATATTATCTTTGAAATAATTTCTGATAAATCCTTCAAATCAGTTATTTGATTTTCAAAATCCTTAAAAATATATACAAGATCCTCTCAGAAATCCCCTAAACGAGCTACGATTTTATCTCTGAAATGCTCTAGCAAAAATTCTACCTTTAACATCTCTGTAATACTGAAAAAGTTATTTGATTTCGTCTACCACGATGTGTTCTCTTACGTTCTCCTAAAAAGGTTTGAGATTTTATTTTTAAAATGAAGTCTGAAAATTCTAAAATATCAACTATTTCATCTTCGAATCCTTCCGGAAAATGTACCATTTAATCTTCGAAATTTTCAATTATATTTTTAAAATCCTAAAAATATTCTCCAAAATTCAAAAAGCTGTCTCTATTGAGAACAGTTTATGAGGATTTCGGAGATATATTTGGATATCTGGTTTTAGTATTTTCGAAGATACAATCGTATATCTTTTTGAATATTTGAAATATAAAATTGGAATCTCTTCACAATTTTCAAAAAGACATACGATTGTACCTCCGATATCATGTTTCCGGGAGATCTACTTTTTATCTCAGAAACTTTAAAAAAGGTCTTCAAATTAATTTCCGAAATCCTCTAAATCCTCTTTTCCTCAACTAAGAATTTTTTTGTAAATTTGGTGCCAAATTTTGGATTTGGGGAAAAATTATGGTCCCAAGTCAGAATCGGATGACAATTTTTATGGGCGTTCATAAAATATCACAAATGTATCCCCTCTCAATATTTTAAACGCATTATACCATCCCCGAACATGCCCATGTGAGTTTATTGTTGGCGGTTTAACAAAACGATATTTTTGTGGAATATGGCAAAATTGCCAGGGATTGGGTGAAGGGTCGCAGATTTTGAATTTGAATTATCTCCTAAAGCATTATATTTTGTTGTTAAAGTGTTCTAAGGGATATTTTGTTATACGGATATATTTTGCCTGTTTCATTTGAAAACAGATTTTTAAGGATCTACAATTGCCCATTCAAATTTCAATCTTTACTCACCTGTTCTATAACATTAGAGTCCTGTAGAATTTTCGACGTCTTTCTTATCAAATTGCTGGCTGTATTCGGTATCGGTCCTAAGATGCCACTTTCCGCAAAGTATTTCTGAGCTGCTTTAAAGTTAGAGTCATCCGCAGAACTGCTGCTTTGGGCTCCAGGCAAACGTTTGGCCGGCAGCGAAGGACTGGCAGGACCAGTGTTCAGAGCACTTAACTCTGATCGTGTACCAGCAGCTGCGTCTGTGGGTGATCTAACATCTATTGACTTTTCCGATTCCGAAGTGGAACCTCCCGAATCAATCTCATGGGACCTTTGCAAAAGACGCCTGCGCTGTTGTGTTGATCTGGCGGCCAATGGTGATGGTTGATGCCTGCGGGTTTCACACAAAGGCGAGTGTTTTGGAGAAATTTTCACTAGAATATCGGGATGTACAGCAACATCCAGGATATGGAATTGTCCTATGTTCGGTGAGGAGGAGCGTTTGGGTTGTTTAATTTCAACTCGGCCTCCCCTTGAGGTAACGATTGTGTCGTGGGATTGTTGCGAAGGGCTAAGGAGATGCTGCAGTGATTCCCTCGAGGGATGTTTGTTTTCGTCGGTAAATATGAAATCGGTATCAGGATGAGAATACGATTGAAAAAGTTTTTTGGATTTTTGGAATGTGTCCGATTTGCGGGCTGTTGGGGTAGGAGAGGATCTTGACAACGTTTTGTGACTGGGTGATGTAGATACACAGACGGTCGGTGAAGAGATTCGCGGTATTTGTTGAGCTGTAGAACGTGTTAATGGTACTAGTTCCGATTCTTGACTAACTGATTGTATGGTGTGTGATGATAGATTGGCCGTCGGTATGGCTATGGAAGAGCTTTTCGTCGAATCGCTGTGCGTTTCGCTCGAGGGTGAGAGCAGTTGAGTATCAAAGCTGGCCGTAAGACTCTCATCGCGCGATAGATAAGCTGAGGTGGCCGACGACGTTTGGGTGGAGAGGGAATATATACCCGAACTGGTTAATTTAGTGCCGGCATCTGACATGTAGGAGGCCAACGATGATTCGCAATTGGAAGAGGGTGATATCGAAAGATGCATACTTTGTTGTTGCTGCTGCCGTTGATGTTGTGGTTGTGTCACATTATAATTATGTATTGTTGCTGTTGTTGTGGTTATTATATTTATACTGTTATCAATTGAAGTGGCACGTGAGCTCGAACCGTAATGGCTCGTGACGATGGTTGACACTGGGGTCACATCCTCACTAGATACTTGCGCACAGTTGCACTTTGCAAAGAGGCTGCCACATGTATGACTTTTACGGAATTTCATGCGGAAATTGGAAGCTCTTGAGGCGCCCACTGTGCTAATGGCACCTCTTGTCATGACCATTGTGTTCGTTGCCGAATATATGGGCGTAACTCTTCCAAATGTCTCCTCTTCCATTTCATCGCGATAATCATCATCTTGTGACCTAGATGCACCAAGTTTGGGATTGCGTTGTGCGGCAGCCTCGAGAAGTGCAGCAGCCTCATTTGCCGGATCTACAGACATTTTCATAATCTTCGGTACCTGCAGCGTCGTTGAGCAGTGATCAGGTGGTGCTTTATGTTTCTCTTTGATTTCCGGGGCTGCGACATAATCCTGTGCTTGTTTTTGTAATTCAATTGTTTCTTTAAATTGTCGAGATTCTTCCATTAGATCGGAAACAGCAGCGATAGTGGTGGTGGTGGTTGTGTCAGTTGGACTGAGGGGGCTAATCGATTTCATAGCCATTTGTGGTCAGGAAAGGACAAAAGGTGTTCAAGAGGTGAAGAAAAGCTTAAGGCAACATCTGAAAAGAGGAAGAAAAATAAGTAAAACATGAATTAGGCAGTTGTTTGCAAGAGCGGGGATTATGAAAGGACTGTACTGGGATTTCAGGGTGTAAAACTTTCAAAGAGGTATCGATCTTTTGGTGAAAAATTTTGTATACAAAGTGGCAGAAGTTATGCTGAATATTAACATATAATTTTATTAAAATTAACAAATAATCAAGTATAAAATGGCCAAAATTTCACATTATTTTTAGCCAGATTTCGACCAGATGTCTGAAGATGTGTCTTTAAAACTATGAGATTTGTTGAAGAATCCAGTTTACATTTCTTGTGGACTTTGGGTCGAAGTATCGGCAATATAGACTGAATTTCCCCATAATTTTATTACCAAAAACATTAAAACTCTCTCACCAAATCTTCCCGACATGGTGCCTACCATTCCTACCATATATTTTTCGCATCAAAATTTGACAGAAATCGGTTCTGAATTCGAGAGGTTGTGGAAATGTTCGATCAAATTCTTTACGATGTTGGCACTCTGAAAAATCTGAAACTTTTTGCTATTTGGATGCAAACATAACGTGTTTGTAGCTTCTGGCAAATAAAGTATACTTGTGTCCAAGCACATTGTGTTTCCTCTTAAATATTACATGTTGGAGACACAACGTGGCCGTCGGTGGTGCAATGGTTAGTGTGCGCGGCTCTTGTACATGAGATCCTGGGTTCGAACCCGGCTCTGACCACCTTCAAATTTTCTTTCGGCGGCGATCACCTCGCATAGTGACGGCGACACTATCGAGTATCTAGCCATGAAAAAGCTTCTCAAATTACCGTTCGGAATCGGTGTAAAACTGTAGGTCCCAATCAGTGAGTGAAAAATGGAAAGCGCACAGTTCAGTGATTGTGAGAAGTTCTCCCCAGTCCCTTCATGGGATGTAATGGGAAACCATTTATTTTTTTTTAGACACAACGATTATCTGGTTTTTGTGACCCAAATGTGGCTTTATTTGTTGAAATCTAGTGATAACAAAACTCTGACCGACAACAAAGAACAAAAAAGCATTAGATATTCAACTAATGGGAACAATACTTGTAATATGTTGCTGGGGCTGAATATTTCATTATAAAGTTGAACTGAACTGATGCCAAAATGCTGAGCTCGAGTGCTCTGCTGACTTCTAATAAAACGAAAAAAAATGGTGTCCCTTAACATCCCATGAAGGGATTGGGGAAAGCTTCTCACAATCAGTGAGATGTGCGCTTTCCAGTTGTCAATCACTGATTGGGACCTACAGTTTTACACCGATTCCGAACGGTATTTTGAGAAGCATTTTCATGGCTAAGTACTCGATAGTGTCGCCATCACTAAACGAGGTGACCGTCTTAGAAAGAAATGTGAGGTGGTCTGAGCAGGGATCGAACCCACGTTCTCATGTACAAGAGCCATTGCACCACCTTCCAAAGTAGCTTCATCCAATATGCTGCACCACACTGTAGTAAGAGGGTATCATGAGTTAGTGCTGACACTTGGAATATACAGACTAGAGGTCTGCACGTGATTAAGTCCGTACTCGCGGCCTCGTTCGCTCGTGCAAGTTAAACACTCGCTCACTCGTGGTAACGTACGAAGATTTTTCGATACCCTGGTCACGCACATTCACTTGCCAAAATTTTGATTTTACTCATATTCACGTGTAAATCAGGCGTGATTAATGACAATCACGTGATTCGCGACCATCTCAAATACAGATCGACACTGAATCGAATCAAAATCAATTTCTGAATCGAAATTGGTTTGTACAACTCGGAAAAGAGGAATCGCTTTCTGCGAATTTTGGTTTATAGTCTTTGATTGGGCCGGGTACAAAGTCTTTTGAAAATGGTTTATGTATATGTATATGATTCACCCTGTAAGATTAATTTGATTCACCCTGTAAGATTAATTTCAGACCCATTCAATGTTATAGGTACCAAGTGGAGATGGGTAGGTGGGTAAGTTTTGGTTCACCCTCACGAATACACATGAAAGGAAGACAGTCACTCCAGCTCGCTAACGCACGAATATTTTATCGCTGCTAACCTTCACGAAAGCTCACGTGAGCAAAATTTTGTCTCACTGACATTCACATGGTTCGCGCCCATCTCTAGTTCCAAGGAATGTATTTTATACGTGGAAGTAAAAGGGATCAGCTCGGCCTTGGCCTAGTCCATTTGCAACCGCCATTATGCACAAAGTCCGTAATCTACCCTGGTGAATGGGCCCTAGGGTGTTGGAATACTCGTCCCTTGCAACTATTTGAAACGTCGACCGCTAGGTCAGTATCCCGGAGCCTATGTATGTATGACGATAATCGTCAAAACGATATCGTTATATCGATAATGCTGATCATAGAACCATTTAAAATACATGCGTATATAAAACTTTACTACCGACAAAACGATATTGAATTCGATATCGTTTTTTACATAATTCGCCCCCAGTATTTCACTAGATGCAAGGTTCCACAAAAGTGGAGTCAAGCCCCTCATTGAGGTGCACATCTGTTGATACACCTGGTAGAGCTCGAGGTGTCCAATGCAGCCGCGACATGTGTACTGGTCTGCATTTTGCTTCAAAGCCCCATAAGATCCACGACCACTTTAAGACTCGTTAGGGCCAATTCTATCGCACTAGGTGTTGAACTCGGCCTCAATGCCAAGAAAGGCTCAAAGTTAGCAAAGTCTACCAACTAATACTCCCTTACATTCAAAGATTTCTCCTTGTCCCCTACTAGTTCATTCAGTCCTGCTAATGTCGATCTGCCTTTGCAGTAAGCAGGTTGCACAACAGGTGACAATCAGACACCAATATACTCACCCACAGGTGCCGATCTATCAGCTGTTCCAAAACCTTCAGTAGGAACGACGAGATGCATATATGCCGAAAGTCTTTAGGAGCTGTGTGACTGGTCTCTCCTGCTTTGGGAAAAAATAACACTTATGTTACCAAGATATATATCAACAATGTACACACGCGATGTATAACTTTATCAGCCGTGGGATGAATAGATCGGTCGCAATCTGAAGATCCGATTAAGTGGTAATATACGAGAAGTTCATACTACAAGCTTAGAAAGTCAGAAACGTTTTTCTAAGTGAAAAATGGTTGGTTTTGTTGGAATAACAGACCAGCACACTCTCTAACATGATTAGTTTTGTAGTCCGTGACAAGTTCATCATCAGATGCCTAACTACTGTGTCGGAATTGATACCACCGGTAGATCATCAATCGTTGGTCAGTAGGATGTAGGGTGCGGGAGCCACAAGCCCATTTAATCGTGTATTTAATAATAATTTCCAATTAATTTGCACTCAGGAGGAACATAAAAACAAAATCGAAATTAGCTGACCAGGACCAACATATATGTATATCATATTTTCCGTCACTATTTACGCTAAAAAAAAACTGTCTTATTTAGATGTTTGGATGGAAACATAACGTGTTTGTCGAAAACATAGTATACTTGTGTCCAAACGCATTATTTTTCCTATTCCATATTGCATATTTGAGACACAATGACTAATAGTTGTATGTTGTTTGTTGAAAACTGCTGAAATCAGACAAAAGAGAAATAAAAGAGCAGCAGATCTTCAACTCATGAAACTTATGGTTGCAAACATGTATACTTGTGCCCAAACACATTGTTTTTGCTATTCAATATTAAGTATTTGAGATACAATGATTAATAGTTGTTTGTTGTTTGTTGAAAACTGCTGACAACAGACAAAAAAAAAACCAAAAGAGCAGCAGATCTTCAATTCTTGAAACTCATGCTTGCAAACATTTGCATGGTTCCTGCAATATTTTATTTGCATATAACATAGTAACTGGTGCAGAATTATGGGAATTTTAATAGGTTTCTAAACCGACCATGACAAGATTATCGAGGTGATTGCAAATTTTTGTGTAATTAGGATTTTAATGGATTTAACTTTAAATGTTCATTTAATACTTGGAACGGGTCATAATTGTGGTTCCAGAATTATATTTTAGAGGATTTTAAATAATTAAATTTTATTTATAACAAACACTTTGAAGAGTATCTCCATTTCCTGCCCTAAACAAGTAATTTCATATATTTTTAAAGGGAAAAAATATCTAGAATCAAATACAAAACATTGTTTCTTATTCCATTCTTACAACTTCTTTAAATTCTCCTTTATGGAACTGTATAAAATGGTTTGAAAATTTATTCAAATCAATGCTACGTATTTACTCGAATTGATCTGTCTCACATTTCCCAGAAAAAATATAAATACTGTTGGAATACCAACAATTTCGTGTATATAACGTAAATATGTTAATTAAACAAATAAACATTTTAACAATAACAATAACAACTTCCATAGGAATTCAACAGCCACTGATTCAACTAATTCAAAATGCTAAATTAAGTTGAGTTTTTTTTTCGTTAATTTTAAACGAAACTCTTAATTTTCAACTGAAATCTATTAATAAATGACAATAATAAATATGTTTCGAGATATTTAAATTAACAGCTGGTAACGTCAGTAGTTACGATGGTGACAATTTGGGCGGATAATTGAAAGTGGAAACAGATACTAATTGACTGTTAGAGTTAGAGTGCACAAGATTTAAAAGAAATTAATTGTGTTAGCAGGGAAGAGAAAATGGTTGCAAAAGAGAGAGAGAGACAGGGGAACTTGATTTAAATTGTTAGACATCAAACTGGTTTTCCGTTAAATGGAGCCAACATTTTGCCACACTCGAAATCTGGGAATGGCGTTTTCTAACAATTACTACTGTGGAGAAAATAATAAATCATAAACCGGTACGAGATTATAGTTTATATTAAAAAAATCCAATGATTTTTCGAACTCACGGGCGATGTGTTAACACCTTTTTGCTACACGGTACCTGTTCGATTTCTATGAACACATTCGTAAATGTTACATTGGAAAATAAAAATCAGCGTTCAATCATATGATGACGTTACAGTTAAATAATATTAATACTTAAATTTATTTAAAGACCCAGTGCAAGCACATGTGTCATTATTTTCTGGCTCAATACTTCTTGTTTTATTCCCACAAAAATCAAAGAATGCAAAGCAACAGACACTTGTGTATACATACATACATTGTTATATTCGTACATACGCTACACAAGTTCACAAAATTGTCGTTGCTCTCTTGCTATCTCATTTTTATATACGTATAATACGTCATTACTCTCTTTGCTCTGAGAGCGCTCCGGACCCACAGTTTATTGGACTTACCTTTCACTATAATAAAAAAACAACAACACAAACAACAACAACAACTACTACTACTGATATGTTGGTGATTTATTTGTGCTTGCTGTGTCGTGGAGTATTTGTGTGGGTGGTGGGTGTAGGGGGGGATACATCACACATACTTTGTCCGAAGTAGCTGACGTATACGTGTGTCACATAACCACATGTTTGCCATATCAACAGCAACGAAACAGCAAAACACACAACATCACACATACTTTGTACGAAGTAGCTGACGTATTAGTATGTCACCATAACGTCGACTGCGATGGTTTTAGCAGCAGCATAAAATCTGGTTTTAGCAGATTTTGACTTTGATAGATTTAGTCCCTATACGCCGCTATAGATGTTAACACATCAAAAAATATTTATAGAAAATTATTTTTCCAAGGCTCTTATAAGGATAGTTGGAAATATATGTGGCCCTCTAAGGTATCCCACTACCTTCATTCTCCACAAGTAATGATGTAAATAATACCTTATACACACTGAAAAATGTGTATTTTTGTTGTTGTTTGGATGCAAATGTATCGTGTTTATAGCCTTGTGTCCAAACACATTGTGTTTGCTATTCTATGTGTTTGAGACTCAATGATTAATAGGTTATAATATATGTATTTGTGACCCAAATGTTGCTTTGTTTGTTGAAAACTGGTGTAAAAAAAAAAGTGACAGAAAATAAAGGAACAAAAAGCACCACATCTTCTATTCACGAAAACAATGTTTGCAAATATGTACATGGTTCCCGCAATATATTGCTGGGGCCAATGTTTTTCAGCGTGTAGGGATAAAGGAATCTCAACTTAAAGAGAATTGTTTCAACACCTACTAATGCGAAAACATTCCAAATAATACCGTAACGTAAATATCAATATTTACAATTTATTGTATATGCAGGGTTTCATTGAAAGCCAGAGAATATAAATTGTTGATTCAAAAACGAAACATCGACCGTATATATTTATTTTCTTCACCAGAAATGGTAAACAAAACTTGCGGATAGCAGGGCGAAGTGGAGTGTTTTGACGCCTGAGCTAACCATAATGGAAAATTGAGTAAGAGGAATAACGATTATGTCTATTGTTTTCATCGGTACATAACAGGAATTGAACCTAATCTTTCGAATAACAAACCCAAGTGGAGTGTTTTGTCTCTTGAGCTAACGGAAACCGTCAATTGCGTGAGATTAAGGACTACAGCGCGGCTCAGAAACACTCACAAGTTGTATTGCTACATCTTTCAAATGAAACGACATAAATTCACAATTTTTTTTAAAATATTTATTTGAACCTTTAAGACTTTCAATATCATTTGCTGTGTTAAACATTTTTAAGTTCTGTAAAAACCCGATTGTAGGCAAAGAGTCGAGGATTAATTGGAGATATTAAAATTAAAAATCTGGTGTATTTTAGAATATATTACAAGGTTCACTACTTTTCGATTTCAAAGAAAATACAAAATGTGTTTTTTTCAATGTTTTTGAAACACGTTTTGATGTAATTGTATTTAAAATTATTGAGCTTTTTTCGGATATTGAAAATTGAAAAATTACTATTTTTATTTTCGAATTTGTTGATCTGTATCTCATACAGTTTCAAAGATTATTGCACTCAAATTTCATTCAGTAAAAATAATTCTGTGCCGTTAAGGAAAAACGACTTATGTGAATTTCCAAGTTTTTTAGGTGAGCATCTTTAGGAGGTATTTTCCATGAGAAGTTCTGACATTTAATTAGATATGTAAACAATATCTGGTGTACGACTTCCCGACACATATGTAAGTCAAATTAAACAAACTCTTGATCTGGAGGTAACTGAGACCCCAGTGGTTACCATAGTGCACTTAATCAATATTTTCCTAAGTGCACTTAAGACGTTTTTTCTTTTTGGCACAGAATTATTTCTTGAACTTAACACGTTTTTGTGTATTAAAGTTTGGTTGTACTAAATATTTGCAAACATTTGATTTTGGATCAAGATAAGTTTTGTGGGTCAGAAGAAAAATAAAAGATGTCAAGAAAAAGTATTATGGCCAGTATCACAGTTGAAAATTCTCCATTTAAATCTACTTTAAATGTTTGTCATTTAATATGAAAATTTCCTGGGAGCTTTTAAATGATGAGCGTGAAACTCACCCTTAGTGATTCAGAGTTAAATTAAACTTTGAATGCTAATCTCTCTGATCTTTCAGATTTTGGTGACTCAGAAAATGTTGATGAAGTTGATAGAGACAGGCATTATATTCCTGCTAGTAATTGAGATGAAGAGTCAGATGTAGGAGTTTTTTCGTCCACTTCAACGAGTGTGGACCGAAAAATGAAAGAGTGACATTTCCAGATGTAACACTTGGAAACACCGGAATTCCACCTGATATCTACAGTAAATTACATCAGAAAAGGCCCATTGAATACTTCAGTCATATATTGGACGATGAACTAATTGGTCTATTGGTCACTGAAACCAATTGCTTTGAGGCGAAAACTCTGGCAGAATCTTCACTCCCTAACGCTAGAGTAAAAAGGTGGAATGACACCAATGCTGTTGAAATAAGAAAATTCATTGGAGTTTTATTCTGGATGGGTCTTGTGTCATTGCGACATCTAAGAGATTATTGGTCGAAAGATCCTATTTATAAAAATGGTATTTCAGAAGTAATGAACTGAAACAGATTAGAGTTGCTTTTATCTATGCTCCATCTTTGCAATAATGGCGAGGAAACTTCGGATGTCTTACCGTGTATTCAAACGGCGCAAGTTTCTCATTCTTCTTCGAAGAAAGTATCAGACATCATACAATAGAGAAATGATGTACAGAGACGCCATCTCTCTCAGTATTTTGATGACATTAAGTGTGTTGCATATGGGCGGTTGGATGTTGGAAGTATTGCTTTAATAATACCAGATAGAGGCAATGGCTCAAACCATCCAACAATAAATCAGCAACGGTATTTGGATTTGTGGGTTAAAATTTGTGTGTAAATACACCACAAATATATAGTAACAATAAAATATAACAAAAAAGTCCAAAATACATTTAATTGTTAGTTTTTCATCAAAATGATATAAAAAATTAAAATCAAAAATTTTTGTAATTCCACCTGGTTTAAGTCAATCCACGTCAAATAACTCTCTGTCGCACATACCGCACCACGAATAGTATGAAAGGAAATTTCAGATGAGAGCAATGGCGTCTCTATACATCGTTACTCTATGCGTCATATATTCCAGAAGAGGAATCCTGTATCGATGAAAGTAGTATAGTTACCCTTTAGAGGACGACTTCTCTTTAGAGAATACATACCCAATAAGATGGCACAAAGTTATTCAAACTGTGTGTCGGTGGCGGATATACCTGAAGTTGAAAGAAAGAGAAATTTGACGCCACAGATGTCCATCGTTTGGGAGTAAACAAAATTTTTCTAATATTTACGTTAATACGAGTATAAAACAAAAGATTTTTCAACTAGGTCAAGAATTGTTGCCTTAAATTTCAAATTTCCATTAAAAAATTTGATTCCACTGTGTGCCATCATTGATCTGGTCGCGCAGCGCTGTAGGCCCAATTACATTTTGAAGTGTAACGCAAACAATCACCACCGGAATTCTGCAACTTTTTAACCATTAAAATCTGTAGTTAAATTGTAAATTATCCGAAATTTTGTATTAACATTTTATAAATTTTGACAATTAGCTACAGATTTTTATAGTTAAATAAAAGACCAACAAAAAAAGACCCGTGTCCCCCAGTTTTGCCAAAAGTCATGCACTTTCTTTATGGGCCCCAAAGATTTGGGGCCTCGGTGTCATTTTTGGAAAAAAGTGATCATTTGGTAGGCTCATATCTTGCAAATTTAAACCCTACCTAAACGGTGTTAAGAATCATTCCTAGGAAGTTCATATGTTCTAGAAAGTTGTTTATTGAGATCTTGTTTGATTGTTTCCTTGAGTTTTAAACGGTTTGGTACCTATGGACCTGAACAGGGGAACATTTTTTTTTTTAAAGTTTTGACCTTGAAGATGAAGTTTTTTTGATTTTATATGTTCACAATTGTTGTTCAAGTGCAATAACTTTCCCTCAGAGAGTAAATCAAAATTCCGAACTGTTTGCAAGTTATGCGCCTGACAAAACCACTTTTTTGCAAAAATGACACCGAGGCCCCAAATCTTTGGAGGCCCATACAAAAAAGTGCATGACTTTGTGCAAAACTGGGAGACACTGGTCTTTTTTGTTTTTGTCTTTTATCACGTAGTTATGTCCGTATATGATTATATTTTTTCCTGGTGCACTGTGTTATTTCAGTCTATGAGAATACAACACAAATACAATGTGGCCGTCGGTGGTGCAATGGTCAGTGTGCGCGGCTCTTGTACATGAGAACGTGAGTTCGATCCCTGCTCAGACCTCTTTAAATTTCTTTCCACGACGGCCACCTCGCTTGGTGATGGCGATACTAATGTGTAGTTAGCCATGAAGAACCTTCTCAAAATACCGTTCGGAATCGGTGTAAAAACAGTAGAAAGCGCACAGCTTACTGGTCGTGGCTCTCCGAAATTCCTTCATGGGATGTAATGGGAAACCATTGTTTTTCTATTTAACTGAGCTCTCGAAGAAACTGTGCAGTTTATGACTCATTCTCCAGCACCGATGTCAGTTGCAATGAAATAACAACAAAATAATAAATAAATACGTTTCAAATTATTCTACACATGTGCGAAATGCCCACGATTCGTTGGCCCTTAGCACGACAAAAACAAAAACAATATTGTCATTTACAAAAACAAGTCGTTCGAATTTTTTTGAACCATGATCCTTGGTATACTTCAAGTACATGCATACAAGAATTCTCATTAATTGTTATTGGTCCGGTGCATATAGTCTCGATGAATTCATCAACAGATAATATCGAAAACATGTGATAATGAGAATATTTTGCCGTAATCAGAGATGGTTATTCATACAGGCTTGGTATCACCGGAAAGATATTAAGAAGTTATTTTTGAAACTAAAAAAGCTGAGAAATGAGCTTGTATAAATACTGGTCTTGCGTTTGAACCATACATGAAGCATATTAATTGTATGACAATTATTATTTGTAGTTAAATTTGAATTACCTCAACAAATGCCAATTCGAAAAAAATTTAAATACATTCGGCAATTGTACTTATTTTCAAAGTATTTCCCTCATATCTGACTGTTTTGGGTACAGGTTTACAGGTACAGGTTTATGAATTTGAAAGAACTGTGAGGCAATACCTATCGAAGCCACATACCTCTACACATAAAATATTTTAAAAACAGAATTGCCTGCAGTCAAGCCAATTCAAAATATTTAGAAGTATTCCTATATTACATTACAACTGGCATCCGATTCCACCACCTGCATTTGTATTGTCTGAGCAAATGGAAATTCAAACATTTTGGAACGAAGTTTCTTTCTTATCGCACGTTGCGGGATGGGAGCTAAATGAAAAAATTAAACTTTTGTTTTAACACAATTAAGCTACAAACCACTATTATCAACTATATTGTTTCCTTTTGCTTTGGTTTGTGTCTAGACTAACTAAATGTCTCCATACACTCTGGAAATTCTGAATAGCCTCACTATCTTTCTTAACATAAAACACCAAATTTATGTATTTACTACAGCACTATCGGAACCGATTGAGAATTGAGAGAGTGCACTCTCTGCTTGTAGTAACAACAATTTCAATAAATTGATTAAAAGCTAATGTAATTTTAAAATGTTTTTTGTAATCAATATGTTAAATCATACTCTGGATAGCCTCACTGGAGTATTTTTAGTTATGTATATTTCGATCTTCGGGCAGTTTAGACCGAGTTTTAGATTTTTTCACGTGAAAGAGTTAATTTTGATATTAAATAAACTACAACCCAGTACTATCAACTATATTGTTTGCTTTTGCTTTGGTTTGCTTCTAGGCTAGGAAAATTTCCTGTTTAATGGAAAGTTCTCTAGGTGGAGCCTGTAACCAATATTTAGTATATTGTTACGAATTTCCTAATTCGTCGTTTTCGCGTTGTCTTACTCCCAATAATAAAACACGGTTCCTGTTCAATTACGATAATTACAACGGTATCACTTCCTTTTATTTTACTTATATAGTACAACAGTTTACTTTATTTATGACACTTTAACAAAGTCTTATATTTTACTATCAAATCGCGTTGCTTACTTTACGGCAGCTAATCACAAACTGAACTCTCCAATCCAAAGACCTCCGCTATTTATACCAACTCACCATACTCAAATGAAGTTATGTCTAGCGAATTGAAGAACCTTCTAGTCGTTGTTGTTGTTAATTATCTTTGTAGAATCATCTCGAATGGTGGAGAATTATCTTAACTGAGGCGAATTCATGCTACTGGTTTAGCGAGCTGGTACGTTGTTACAATGCATACTTTCAGGCGCAGCACTAACCGCCTGTTTCACATAATGTTAGTAGAGTCATTAAGAGCAAGCAAAAGCTTTTACTTATTCGTAACAATATATTGTAGTTTTGAACCCAATAAAAAGTAAATTTAGAAAAGCCAAAGTCAAGGAAGTTTAAAAAGAACATTTTCTTAAATAAGTGCCTTTTCTTAAAAAAAAGTAAATTTTCTGAAAAAAATACCTTCTCTTAAAAAAATAAATTTTCTTACAAAAATTAATTTTCTTAGAAGAACCTTTTCTTAAGAATAAAATAACATCTTCTGTTTTCTTTTCTTGAGATAAGTAGCCTTTCTGATTGTAAATACATTTTCTTAAAAAATAACCTTCTCCTAAAAAGAGTATCACTTCTTTAAAAAGTACCTGTTTTAAAAAAATTCCGTCTTTGTAACAAAATTCATAGTCTTACGGCTTTTTATTACAGAAAGTACTTCTTTTTAAAAATAGTACCTTTACTTTAAAAAATATAAGCTTTTAATAAGAGAAGTACCTACCTTTAAAAAAAAACCTTTTCTTGAAAATATGATACATATTCTTACAAAAAGGACCTAAAAATATACTTTTCTTAAAAAACAAATAGATTCTATTAAAAAAAAAATTTTTCTTAAAAAAAGTTTATCATTTTACAAAAAGTATCGTTTCTTAAAGATCGATTTAAATTATCTTATTTTTCAACATGCGCCTTAGGCGTGTTGGAACTAATTAGTACATAATATATAGCGAAAGGAACTTCGTTCAAACCAGGTGTTCCCTGACACCTCAAGTGTTTTTTTTTTAGTTAATATTACGAACAATGGCAATACTTTTGGATTTGCATTAGATAAAGTAATACAAATTAACATCCGTTGCAAATTGAAAAATCCCATCACTGGTTTGGATAAATCCAAAAAAACACGATGTAGTCAAGTTCTTGATTTCCAAATGAAATTAAAAGTAAAAATAATTGCAATTTAAAAAATCTGCTTGAATTTTAGAATACATCAAGTGGAATTCAAAAATCCCATTTTAAGTTTAAAATTTGTCTATTAAAATTTAAGAAGCACCAATTGAAATTTATAAAACAATAATTGAAATTTAAAATACATGTAATGAAATTCAAAGAAAGTCAAAGAATATCAATTGAAATTCCAATACAATTTAAAATACATCAATTGTAATTGAAAAGCATGAATTAAAGTTTGAAGAAATATCAATTGAATGACATCCCGATGTAATTCAAACACAATCAGATGCAATTTTTAAAGATATCAAATCAATTCAACTTTAAGACGCCATTTACAACCAAAGTCAACAGAAAAACATGAACATTCCTTTCAAATTAATAAGAAGTGACGTTTCATCAAAAAAGTTCAAGTATTTTGTTGATAAACATTAAGTACTAATTTGTACCCCTTTGTTCCCCAATTCTATGTACTATTCACGATTGAAGTGTTTATACCCTCACCATAGGATGGGGATATATATCATTTAATACGTAAAAAAATTCAACACATAGAAGGAACCAAATTAGACCCTTAGTATCTTTGGACGAAATTCGTTTTAGGACTTTACAAGACGTTTAAGCCATGTCCGTCCGTCTGGCTGGCTGGCTGGTCAACACGATAACTGCCGTAAATCTTTACAGATCACAATGAAATTTTGTCAGTGACTGTCAGTGGGATTGAAAATGGGCGTTGTGACCACGCCCCTTCTGGTACCTCCCATACCAATCGACACATTTAGCACAAAATCATATTTCTTTCAAACCATTCTTCTGGTAGACGTGATTAGCTTCAACTCTCACACCGGTTAACAATCTGTAAATGCCTAGTTAACTGGAGGAAATGGGCGAGATTGTCACGCCCGGTTAATAATCTGTAAATGCCTAGTTAACTGGAGGAAATGGGCGAGATTGTCACGCCCATTCTGGTACCTCCCATACAAAACAGGGTGTTCGTCAGGGTTGTCAAGGCGATAAATCGCGTGAAACACTTCCGACCGTAATGAAATTAGGTATAAAGCTTCACGTCATCAAACGCCAATCACCGAGTAAAACAAAGGTGATTTTGCCACGCCCATTGTGGTACCTCCCCTACAAAAGTTGTTCGGCCGTCTGGTTGATCAGAACGAGAAGTCCCGCAAAACCGAACCAATCTTTATGAAAGTTTATACTAGTCAATATTTAGTTAAATAAAACTCTCCTATAGAAAATGAGCAGTTTTGCCACACCCACTCTGGTACCTCCCATACAAAAATTCGTCGGATGACCGGTTGATCGACACGATAATTCTCGTAAACTACAACCGATCTTAATAAAATTCGGTACTAGGCAATATATTGCTAAAAGCTACTGTGTAATTAATAACTGACTATTGTGCCACGTCCAGTTTCGTACCTCCCATACAAAAATTGGGCGTATTTGAGATTTTCCGACTCGATATCTCCAATATATCATAACCTATCTTAATAAAATTTCGTATTGATCAAAATTTTGGCAACAACTTGCCATGCCCATTTTTGTACCTCGCATATATATATTCGGAGGGAAACTAACTACTTTGGGTATTCAATAATATTGAGCGCAATGTCGTCAATCTGCTGTTGAATATGGTCACTTTTGAGTATGGGCGTTTTTGAACAGAACTCCCACGCAATGGATGAGGTACGGTATGGTGAGGGTATGATTAAGTCGGTTCACCCGACTGAAACTTATGTATTGGTTTTTTGTATCATTCACTCAGTAGTGAAATGGGTATTATAATATCTATAATGGTTTTAAACAAAATAAAAATCAATACTTATTTCCCATCTCTGAATTGAATAATTTGTGCCAGCGCCTTAAAGTATACTTTCGTTTTTATCTCAATCACTTGCACAATCGCGCTTAACATATTCAGTGTTAAATAGCGCTGTGACTGATTATCTTTTGTATACGTTAGTGTGGGTCGTTAATGTTATTAACACTGTGTGTCTTTAACTCAATAGAATTTTAATTGTTATTCAAGTGCCCTACCTCAACATCAAGTGTATCAGAATAGGGTAATCAAATCGACACAATCTATACAAAATAAACTTAACACGCGTCAAGAACTAAACATTTGTTAAATGCTTTTTTTGACACTTGAACACGAACACGCGATGTTTATCTAATAGAAAGTTTAACAACGTAAACAAATTTCATAGTAGGTACGACATCAAGGGAGGAGGAACACTGGGTTCAACAATTGAAAGTGTAACGATTCATCAAACATTAGAAAGTTAATAGCTAATATTTGTTTGACACAATATTGGGAAAATAAGGATCTGAAATGTGTGGTTAAAGAAGGTGGAAGAAAGGATATACATATGTACACTTATAGTAGACTGTTTGCATGTTGTGACAGATGTAAACTATTGCCATGTTTGATCAGAATATGACTACAGACCGACACATTTGCTGAGTTGTTTGTATTCCCAATTGGCTGTGCGTTAAGGTTCTACTGCGAGAATTTCGAAAGTTAAATATATCAATTTGACACGCAATCCAGAACGCTTCTTTGACATTGAAATAAATGTTTTATTATGTACACTAGAAAAATAATGATAATATTGCATTCTAATGGTATTAAGATATACATTTTTACCCTGTCATTTGATTTAATATGTGTCACGGTCACAATTTCAATATTTACCCACCGCTGAACTTCAGTCACAAAATTGTAGCTTAAAGCATGGTACTCACTTTGCGTGAAATTTTCGTAAGAAAATTTATGATATATCTCTATAAGAAACGTTTTCGTAAGTACACCATTGCACAGAGTTGCTACCATTCTCCAATTCACCTAAAAAGAAATAATCCACAAATAAATCATCATGATACCACATTTTAAACCCCGTATTCAGTCAAAATTAAATATTCGCTTCCATAAGAAATACGTACATATATTAAAAAACGAAAATCTCGGGAAATAGAATTATGTGTGGGAAATGGTATAAAGTATAAAGGAATTATGTTTGAAATGTTTGTAAGGTGACCAGAAGAAAATGGCAACTCTCTACAATAATCTACACACGCAAATTTGCTGTGTAGAGATAAATTCGTTAATTTATCTGACGAACATTTCGAACCCCGGCCCTGAGTAATATGCTGAATCATTTACATATTGTTATGAATTTTCTAACTGTCCATTTAGCGCAGTTTTGTATCCCATTAATAAAACAATTACAATGAGTACAACAGTTTTACTATAAGTGTTTTTCGACAACACGATTTATGCCTTTTCCCGCTTTAAATGAGACTGACCTCAGTGTTGCTGTAACCGTACATTTAATTAGTCACAATTTTCACCAGATGGCATAGGCTGTTCCCTGCAACCAATTTTCACTCGGATACGACGAAAAAGCATGCAAAAATCAGACCTATTTCGATTCTGTTGTTTGAATTTGAAAATAAACTATAGATAATTGAAAGGCAAGTTGATTTTGTATTCTAGTTTGTTACTAATATAAAATGGGAAAAAGTACTTTTAAATAGGTATTGTTGTCAGGGAAATTTTCCATTTTCCACCATTTGTGCGCCATCTGGAAAATTTGCCTTGACTTTCAAATTCAAAAGAGAGCTTACTGCTTTGCCTGTGCTGCTGCGGTCGGTGAGATAGCATAGTATCACAATGTTGAAGTAAATGGTGTTAAGAATCACTCCTAGGCAGTTCATATGTTCTAGAAAGTTGTTTACTGAGATCTTAGATACATTTTTGTAGTTGATTATTTCCTTGAATTTTGAACGGTTTGCTACCTATGGACATGAACAGGGGAAAAAGGTAAAAAAATCGAATTTTGTAAAGTTTTTTGCCATTTTGACCTTGAAGATAAAGTTGTTTTGATTTTATATGTTCACAATTTTTGTTCTTTATGACAAGAGCTACAATCTCAGAGAGTAAATCAAAATTCCGAACGGTTTGCAAGATATGAGCCTGAAAAAATGATATTTTTTTTTTTCAAAAATGACACCGACGCCCCAAATTTTTGGGGACCATTAAAAAAAGTGCATGACTTTGGGCAAAACTGGGAGACACGGGTCTTTTTTTTTTGTCTTTTATCACGTAGTGGAGTCCGTATATGGTTATATTTTTTCGTGTTGCACTGTGTAATCGAATGCACCAGTTGGATATTTCTATCATCTTTGGTAAGGCAGACCTCGTGGTGTGTTTGTATGAGGTAGATTCTTTCACCTTGCAGCAACAATATACTTTTAGGCGTCAATATTATTAATCAATTAATCTGCAAATTACACCACAGACTGTTAGTTGATATTCTAATGATATTTTGACATGTATGTTAGATAAGCCAAACATGTAAACCATTTATCGTAACAATATAATTCTAGCTTAAAAGTTTTTATAAAATAGCAATTTCTGAACCTGTTTCCTCCTGTTTTGAGTACACTGAGAGCGAAAATCGTCATCGGAAACCTGCAATTACCAGAGGTAACCACAGCCTACTCAAGGAAGCTCTTGTAACTTTTGGCACAGAACCCACCCCCTCCCGATAACGATCCTGAAACGCAGTGGAAACCCATTTCCAACTCTATAAATACTGCCGCAACAACCGTACTTGGCTTTGAAAAAAACCGCTTCGCAATAAACCATGGTACGATGAAGAGTGTCGCATTGCAAATGATGAAAAGAACGCTGCATAATTCTTCAGCCAATTGCAACGCGAGCTGCGTCTGTGCGGTATAGGGGAAAAAGAAAGGAGGTAAACTGTATCTTTAGACGAATGAAAATGCGGTGGAGAAAACGGAGAGTGAGAAAATTGAGATATATACACGGAGGAACGAAGCCCGATAATTCTACCAAACCGTCAAAAAAGGAACTACTAATGGACATGGTTCAGAGCTCTCTTCTGTAAAGACAAGGACGAAAATCTCATCGCCGATGTGCAGAGCATGTTGGGAATATGGAGAAATCAGTTCTCCGCGCTACTGGTACCTGGGAGTGTTTCCGTCGGTGGTGCAATGGTAGCGTGCTCGGATGTTGTGCATAAGAACGTGGGTTCGATCCCTGCTCTGACGACCTTAAATTTATTTCGACGGCGCGATCAACCACCATAGTCACGGTGACACTATCGAGTATTAAGCCTTAAAAAGCTACCGTTTGGAACTGGTGTAAAACTGTAGGTCCAAATCAGTGAGTGTAAAACTAGAATACGCACAGCTCACTGGTTTGTGAGAAGCTCTCCCTTATCCCTTCATGAGATGTAACGGGGATGCATTTTTTACTGGTTTCTGAGATATCCAATGACAAGGAGACAACCGATCAGAATTTGGACGACCACGTCGGTTGCCCCTCTGCTAACCACAATGAGGTCAGAACAGTTATTGCCCGGCTTAAGCACTACAAGGCCGCAGGTGCCGATGGATTAGCGGCGAAGCTATTTAAGACTGTCGGCGATGAGCTGATAAGGTGCACGCTTTGGTCTAATCATTCTATATCTCTATTAATATGTACATATATAGTTTTTTACAAAAGAAGTTTTGCAAAATGAACCCTCATAAAAAGAACCGTATATCGATTTCAGATCTAGCCACAGATCTTCATCAGCGGTTGTTTGGAATGCTGCTTTAGAATAATTCATTATCTCAATTGAGAATTTTCACTATGCAAGTGTTCGAAAAATATCGCAAGCAAAACACACAAGAAAACATTTGCAAAAAACTTCTTTCCATCTCCAGAGAACCATTAGAAATGTTTTTTGTTGTTGCCTTAAAGACAACACAATTCTTACAGGCAATAGAAATTACCTGCGGTTTAGTCGTGCTTTACGTTCAAAATCATCTCTGAAAATTTCTTTAAAACTCTTTTGTATTAGAGTATTTAGCGTGCAATATATACATTTTTGGTCATATTATTAAAATGGGTAAGAGGAAATTTTGATATTTCTACTTAAGAAAATAATACGATTACATTCTTCGAATCTGTTCCTCAAACCTCGGTTAGCCAAGAGTTTTCGCAATGAATCATGAAAAGAGTTTTGATCTTTTGACCTTTCTATGTTATATTAAGATGTTGCAAAACTCGCGCTATCGTTCGTCGCTGTGTCTGAGACCTAGCATGGTATCAAATACTTAGGTGAGAATTAAATTAGGTTTTATATTTGTATCTGATTTTGCTAATCTTTATATGCAGTCGATTCTTATCCCATTAGCCTCTTTATCATGCGACAATTTCCGTCAATTCAGTTTATTGCAATCAAAACAGTCAAATTCAACCGCCTTCCTATTATATCAGATCCATTAGCCATATCTTGACATTAACTAGCGAATAAAATGCCACCCAACCGACATCAGACGACTTGGTAAACACTGTGTTTTTTTTTAATTTAATTTATCTTTCAAGTGACACATGATACTGACAATTGAATCTTTGGCGTTTGGCGTTATGATAAGACCTCTTCCTAGCAAGGCAACCTCATCCATTACGGGCTGGGCCGTAACCGGTCGCTGTCATAAATTAAACACCCCATTCATTATAATTCCCCGACATTTGTAAGTACTCGTATTGCGGATTCTAAATTTCATTTCTATCCCATTTCTTAGAATGAAATTCATTCATTTACGTGCGTTGTTTTGTTATTCTTTTTCTTTCTGTCCCTGACATTTATTACACTTAATCTCTTTACCTCATTGAAGAGACTACCCAATTCCAAATCTACCCATTGTTATGGTGGCATTCAGGAATTGTACTAGTACTCGTATGACTTCCAAATTTAGAAAGACTAACATGAAAGCCATTGTCTGCTACAGATGACATCTCAGTAAATAGGTAAATTTCACGTTAGAGTTGAATACATGAATTGTATTTGCTTGGATATTTGCGTGATTACTTGCGTTTTTGTAGGAATTTTTTTTAGAAATAATTTAGATTTCGTTTTCGATTCGCTTAGGTTGATGTTGTGAGGTAAACATTTTAAAGTTAATACTTTACAGTAGTTAGAAATGACTACAACGTGGGTAAAAAAGTAAAATTAATTCAAAATGGTAAAAACATGACAAATAAATTCGTAAAGAAAAAGGCAATTTGGGTGTCCTTGATTTTAAGTTATTATATTATTAAGTTACTTGACGTTAGATAAATTATATGGTAGTGTGCGCGGCTCTAGTCCAAGACAACGTGGGTTCGATCCCTGCTCTGACCATTTTAAATTTCTTTCGACGGCGGTCAACTCGATTTGTGATGGCGACACTGTCGAGTACTTAGCCATGAAAAAGCTTCTCAAAATACCGGTGTAAAACAGTAGGTCTCCCTAATCCCTTCATGGGATATAATGGGAAACCATTTTTTGTAAGAAAAATTATGAACAATTTTGAAAAATGGACCTCCCTCCAATAACAATGTATTTAATGTAACTAAAAATGTACATTCCGAATTAATATTAGAGTGAAAATATGTAAGCAAATGGTAGTAACAAAAAGTAAGAAATGACACGTCTTTGATTAAGAATTAATTTATTTGGTTATTCTATTTTAGAGTAATAAACAAAGAGTTTCAACTACAGACTAGTGGCTTGTCGCAAATATAGTAGTATACTTGTGTCCAAACACATTGTGTTTGCTATTCAATATTACATGTTTGACCACAATGATTAATATATTATAACATATGTGATTGTGATCCAAATACAGCATTGTTTGTGATACAAATACAGTTGTGTTTGATGCACTGTTTACTTCAGTTTCTTTGTAGCTATGCTCTGTCGGGAGCAAAATAATAAAAGAGGGACACACAGATTGTTCTCAGCCTAAGTTAATGTTATACTTCCAGAAAGTTTGTAACCGTATTTTTGGATTATTCTTTCAGTTCGTGATTCACAAAAAATAATGTTTAATTCATGTGTTGGCTGATCTGCTACGTTTTAGTTTTATGCATTCTGTCGTCAATCGTTTGTTTGGGAGGAAAAACACGAATGTTTCGATGTAACTGTATGGATGGTTTGGAATGAAACACGCATATGGCTCCACGTAAAAGTATTCACATGTGCAAGTAAACATGCTAATGTTTTCATTTAAATATAAGTGAGTTTAGAACTCGCAAAAATATAAATGTTTAGAGTGTATTCCAAACATGTAGATGGTTCCTGCAGTATGTGTTTGAGAGAATATGTTACAGAGGCTGGTTTTTAGCGTGTACGAAACTCTTAAGAAAAGAATACGGAGCTTTTGGGACAAAAGATGCCCATACATAAACAATTGTGGCGGGCGGAAAAATAGCAGCAATAAACGCTGCGTGTTAAAACACATTATTGAACGTAAAAATTACTAGGAAACACAAGACAATGCACTGACAGAACTGCTGGCTTTTCGACCAACTTTCCCGCTTATACGCTTTTGAACTAAGACTACACTGAAAGAAAAGGCTTCATCAAATTGATGAAGGATGAAGGAAAAATTTCCTCATTTACCAACCTACGACACATTTCATTGAATTGATGAAGAACATTTCGTCAATCTTTCAGCAAAATTGCATCAATAGTTTGCGTTGATTTAACGACAACGTTACATCAAGTTGATGTACATTTTTCATCAATTTGATGTGAGTTTTTCATTGAGTTGAAGTAAACTTTTCACAATTCTGATGTAAATTGTTCATGAATTTGGGGCATAGTTTGCACACATTGCACAGGTTGTCATCAATTTGATGAAAGTTTGTCATCAATTTGATGTAAATTTTTCATCATTTATTTATCATGTAAATTGGTTGTTAATGTGTAGCCGAACTCTTTAGACTAATTCTCATTGTATGAAAGTCACAGGAACAGTGTATAATAAATAACACGTAGAAAATTGTCATAGCGTGGTTATTGTCTTCTGTCCATTGCACTATTTTCTATTATGTATCTATTTTAAATTTTCTACTAGATTTTTTCTTTTTCAATTAATTTTTTTCAATACTACGTCCATATTTTGAATCGACCCCACTAATTATTTCTAAATTTAAATGAAAAACATTGATGTAAAAATTATCATAAATTCAATGTAGCTGAAAAAGGTGAGGTAACGCACAATTTTCAAACTGAAGAACCTTTTCATTGAGTTGATGAAATTTGTCATCAGTTTAATGAAAAACAATTGGTGAAATGATTTATTTATAGTAGAAAAGTTGCTTTTGGTCTAAGATAATGGGATTGCTAAGAATTTTTAATAATTTGTGATGATAATGAATTCCAAAAATATGTATATTCATCTTTACTCAATTGCATTTTTGAAGCAAGAAACTGTGTAGAGATTTCAGAAACACGTTATACTTCATTACTTGTAACTAAGTTTTGCTACGAAGTGTCATGATATTTCACTTGAAACTCCTCGAATTTTAAAAGTAAAGAAAGGAGAGCCACTCTAGTATGCCATTCAGCAAAAACTCAAATGTTTTCAAACCTTTTTTTAAAGAACAGAAAACCCGTAATGAGACAATATTTCTTTTTAAATTACACTGTGTGTATTGTTTTAAGTCACGGAAATATAACCATATACGGACACAGCAACATGATAAAAGACAAATCAAAAAGACCCGTGTCTCCCAGTTTTGCCCAAAGTCATGCACTTTTTTTACGGGCTCCCAAAGATTTGGGGCCTCGGTGTTATTTTTGCAAAAAAGTGATAATTTTTTCAGGGTCATATCTTGCAAACCGTTCGGAATTTTGATTTACTCTCTGAGGGACAGTTGTAGCTCTTGTCATAAATTGTGATCATTTAAAATCAAACAAACTTCGTCTTCAAGGTCAAAATCATGATCTTCCATTTTCACGGGTCTTTTTTTTGGTCTTTTATCACGTAGTGGTTTCCGTATATGGTTATATTTTTTCGTGTTGCACTGTGTTATCTATCATGTTTCCAATTACATTTTGTCTGATTTGTATTTACCAAGAAAGTTATTTTAAATTGATTTTTCCTTTAGTCTTTGTGCTCGTTTTTTGTTTGTTTCAATTTGCTTATTTGACTTGGCTTATTTTAATTGTGACGGCAGCGTCATTGTGTGTGTCTACTCGATTTCTGTCGCTAAATTTATTACGATGCCGGCGATTTGTTGACAATTATTTAACAAATGGTAAGATCAACATTTTAGTGAATTCTATTTAAATAAACTAAATAAAGGACAAATAAAACCAAGCACATGAACTATAAGTTTCGTCTTCATACATACAATTAACACACGTCAATTGTTTGGCGCTGAGATCAAGCACAGTGGGATAAAAAATGACAATTTATAACAAATTTAAGGTTTTGGATTTTAGAGAAGCTATATAAAGGGCTGATAAGTGAGCAAAGGGCAAATTGTCGTCGTGGCGTCCAACAATTGCATTTGCATAAAAAAGCTTTTCCTTTCAGTGTAGGGAGCAAGGGTAAGTCGTTCCCTTCAACTTAAACTTCTACTTCTGAGTACTGGATTTTATAACCAAAGCCTTAACAAATAAACTCATAAAAAATTCCGCAATTAATTTCATATATTCATTTATTATCAGTTAATTTTCACATTCGTGCGGTAATTGCGTACAGACCGAAACACTCAAGAACAGTTAATGTGTTTGTTTTTAATATTAGATAAATCAAATTGAATTTACAGGAAAGAAAATTAAAAATATTAAATTGGAATTATTGGCAAATTGCTCATAATGATTTGAACTTTGGTTATTTTAAAACAATCAATATGATTGATTGAATCGCTTTATGCCAGATAATTGATACTGAAAATTAGTAGAAATTAATTTGCCATAATTCTAAATATATCCATTTTATGGATTCTTTATTATATTTCTGAAGTAATATAAAAAAAATTCATTGGTATTATAATTAATTTTAATTAAATAAAATGCCTTTGCTTACTAATGGACATATTAGACTATGAGATAACTATATCGTTGGTTATGTCAAAATGTTCATATCATCAAATTTTGACAGATCCGTTAACATTCTCTCAGTTTTTGATATCACTGTCAACGTATCAACGTGCTCGAAAATTGTATCAGTTACAGGCCAGTCTACTGAGTTAGTTGGTACCCACGAAATGTACATATGTCGAACGTCAAAGGTTTCGCTCTTATTCACAATGCAATTCTTGACAAACTGAGATACTCGTACCTTCACTTAATTGTGAATAAGAGCGAAACGCGCCCATCGATTTTTATGATCCATGACTCATTTTGTTCATAAGTCATGTGACTTTAGGATAAAGTAATAAATCTTTACACTTTTGGCGTTTTTTGTTTTCTAATAACAAAACATTTGCATTTTTGAAGTAAAAAAAATATTTTTATTTATAACTGCGAAACTGTTGATTACATTGCGAAATAGTATATGAGTGGATTAAAGGTATTGTAATTCTAAATTTTGCTAAATTTATTTGAACAAAATCGATCACGACGTTCTCGAGTAGTCATAATAATTTTGGAGTTCCTTGATGTTCTGCTGAATAAAGTGAATTTAATTTTTTTTTTCAAAAAAGTCCAGAAAACTTTAAGAATTGGTAAAAATGGATTTTTTAAAAAATTTGACTTTATACACACATTTCATGGGTACCGATCAACTTAGTAGACTTGCCTCTAACCGATACAATCATAGAGTAATCACGTATAGAGACGCCAACTCTCTCAGTAAATTGATGATATTTGTTGTGTTGCGGATGGGCGGTTTGATATTGGAAAGTATTGCTTTAATACTATCAGATAGAGGCAATGGCTCAAACCATCCAACAATAAATCAGCAACGGCACTTCGATTTTTGAGTTAAAATTTTTGTGCAAATACACCACAAATATATACTAACAATACAAGATATCAAAAAAATCCAAAATACGTTTAAATTTCACGGTTTTTCATCAAAACGACCTGAAATATTTAAGTCAACAATTTTTGTAATTCCACCTGGTGTAAGCCAATTTACCGCACCACGAATGGCGTGGAGGGAAACGTCAGATGAGAACAATGAAAGCTCTATACGTTATTACCTTATGAATAAAATTTACTAGAGCGTTGATAATAAAATGTCATGCCAAAAACTACAACATTGTATTCCTCAAACAATTGTTGCATTTCGTATGAAATGAGAAAAGCTATGGAAACGGGGACACAAAACTATATTTCCTCGAATCGTTTTTGTTCACAATATTAATATTAATCTACAGCTTTCTTTTGTTCGGTGACTTATTGTGAAATTTTACGTAGAATATTCACACCAACCCTCTAGAATACAGTTTTGTGGAACATTTTACCGCCATCTCAGTATAAGTAAGAAATGAACCCTGAAATGGATTTTCGGTTTTGACTTATTCTTGGCATTCAAGTTGAGTTTCGAGCTTTGGTGTGTTAAGAAACTTATAGTAGAATGTTATAGAGAATATTTTTGTAGTACATTTTAACCCGTTACACCCATGTTTTAGGTGTGTTTTTTAGCCCAATATACGAAATTGAACAAAACGGACCAATATATTGAGACTCATACAAATATTCTCACTCCCCCCTTAAAAAATTGTACATAAACTTTTAAAACGCCGATTTACGTATAATTTTGTACCCCTCTACTAGAATCCGTTGTCAGAACTTTGTTATTTTTACTTGTTACTTTTTTACCCCTCTACCAGAATCCGTTGTCAGGATCTTGTTATTTTTTTGTGTTCCACATTGTTATTATGATTGTCACTTGGAAAACATATGTATGTTATTTCATTCTCTTAATCCATTTGGATCCATTCTCCTAAACTGATAGTGTGGATCAAAAGCAGAATGGTTGTAAGATTTCTTTCCAATGAAAGATAGTTTCACCCATTTCTCTCTCATGGGATAGTTATATTTCCACTGATACAGAGGGTTTGGAAGCTCCGAAGTTTTTTCGTGGTTAAGCCCAATATTCAGTTTTTATGAAATTTGCCTCGCCATAACAACTACGTGTATAAAAATCAACGAAAATTGTATGAACAGAAAATTTCGTATGCAAAATCAATTACAGGGTTGTTACGTCAAAGAAATTTTGTCAATTACCCCTAAAGACCCATATGCAATTTCCGAGAAATTTTTGTAGGAAATTTAAACCTTTAAGCCTGGTATTCAGTTTTTATGAAATTTTCGTTGCCATAAGTAGTACGTGTATAAAAAAAAAAACGAAAATTGTATGCTCTCTTGGAGCAACAATTTGTATCCGCAAAGCAGACAACCATTATCAACTGTGACCCGCAATTAAGGGATGCGATAGTTCCTTGCGAAAATTTCGTAAGCAAAATCAATTACAGGGTTGTTACGCCAATGGTATTTCGTACAATTTGGGAAAATGTCTTGTTTAATGGGAAGTATTCTAGTTTGATGTAACCAATATTTAGTATATATTGTAGTTTTGAACCCACTAACAAGTAAATTTAGCAAACCCAAGGTGAAAGAAGTTTAAAAGAAAAAATTAAAAAAAAAAATAAAAAAAAAGTGAATTTTCTTAAAAAAAGCAATTTTTCTGAAAAAAATACCTATTCATATTCCTACACAAAGTACATTTTCTTAAAAAAAATACCTTATTTTAAAGAAGTACCGTTGCTTAAAAAAGTAAATTTTCTTACAAAAAGTAAATTTTTGTTTTTTGTTTACAAAATAAGTACCTTTTCTTAAAAAAATTACATTTTCTTACAAGAGAAATTTCAAGACATTTTCTTTGAAGAGTACATTTTTTGTGAAACAAAATAACTTTTCTTAAGATAAGTACCTACTCTTAAAAATTTACCTATTCTTGAAAAAGGGACCAATTAAAAAAAATTCCCATTTCTTAAAAAAAAACATTTGCTTCAAAAAATACTTTCTCTTAAAAAAAATACATTTTCTTACAAAAATTCCATTTCTTAAAAGTAAATTTTCTTAAAAATAAAATAATACCTTTTCTTTTTTTGAGATTTATAGCCTTTCTGAAAATAAGTAAATTTTATTGAAAAAATAACCTTTTCCTAACTTTTACTACTTCTTTAAAAAGTACATGTTCTTAAAAATGTACTTTTTTGTAAAAAAAATCCAATGGGTGTTCGAACTCACGGGCGATGTGTTAAAACCTTTTTGCTACACGGTAACTGTTTGATTTATATGAACACATGTGTGAATGTTACATGGGAAAATAAAAAACAGCGTTCAATCATATATTAATATTTAAAATTATTTAAAGACCAGTGCAAGCACATGTGTCATTATTTTCTTGCTTAAAATTTTTTGTTTTATTCCCAGAAACAACAAAGAGAATGAAAAGCAACAGACACATGAACATACATACATACATTGTTATGTTCGCACATACGCTATTCAAGTTCACAAAATTCTCGTTGCTCTCTTGTTATCTCATTTTTGTATACGTATAATACGTCATTATTCTCTTTGCTCTGAGAGTGCTCCGCACCCACATTTTATTTGACTTACCTTTGACAATAATAAAAAATCAACCCCTAAAAAAAACAGTTTTTGACTATAAATTCTTTATATATGACCGCGCCCCTTTGTCCAATCCCGCCCATATTTGCACCAGATCTTAGAATATGTAAACCTAACCAACATACCCGATTTTGTTCAAATACCGTTAATAGGAGCAGAAATAATGGATTTTCAATTTGTGATTTGTATGGGAGGTACCACGCCCATTAGTCCAATCCCGCCCATATTTCGACATTTCATTTTTGTCGTCGCCATTAGTTTGCCTGCGAAGTTTCAGCTCGATTGGATTACGGGAGAAGGATTAAAAATCAATCCAAAGTTTTTTCGGCATACATACATACGTACAGGCAGGTGAAGTTAATATAAAGAATTTAAAAAGCCGTTCAATCAAATGATGACGTTTTATTTAAAAAAAACCAAACACACAACATCACACATACTTTGTCCGAAGTAGCTGACGTATACGTGTGTCACATAACCACATGTTTGCCATATCAACAGCAACGAAACAGCCAAACACGCAACATCACACATACTTTGTTCCAAGTAGCTGACGTATTAGTGTCGATTGCGCAAGCCCATGGGCTTCCAAGTGAAATTTTGCGTGGCTATGCTTTATATCTCCCTTCAACAACAGCTATAGACACAATTTCGTTTGCCTCACCCCTGCCACACCACTCTTTCATTGCTCTCTTGCTCGCTCATTTGTGTTTAACACGTCATTATTCTCTTTCGCAGTCGCAGAAAATCTGGTTTTAGCAGCAGCATAAAATATGGTTTTAGCAGCAGCAGAAAACCTATCGGTGTGTTGTTTGCACGTGTTGACTTCTATAGATTTAGTCCCTATACGCCTTTATATATGTTAACATATCAAAAAAAATTTGTATTCATATGGCCTTTTCTTACAGAAAGTACTTCTACTTAAAAGTAGTACCTTTTCTTAAAATCATTATCAGCTTTTAATAAAAGAAGTACCTCTCTTTAAAAATGGATATTTTCGGGAAAATATAATACATATTCTTACAGAAAGGACCTAAAAATTTACTTTTTTATATAAAAAATATATTGTCTAAAAAAAATTTTTCTTAAAAAAGGTTCATCATTTTACAAGAAGTATCTTTTCTTAAAGATCCATTTAAATTATCGTATTTTTCAACGGGCGCCTTATGCATTTTGGAACTAACTCGTAAATAATAACAGGTGGCGCAAAAGTAAACTTCCGATGTTTTTTGGCTGTAATTTAAAAAAAAAATGAAAAACTTTGATTCTTCTTGTGGATTGGTTTTATTTGGTCTTTTAATTTTTTTTACATCAAGTCGAGAATATGATGTCATGTAAATGGCCGCCGCCACAGTTGATTGTCATTTGAGCCCTTTTTATGGCATTTTCCATCACTTTGGCCAAAACTTCCGGCGATACGTCCTCACATTCTTGACGGATATTGTCTTTAAGAGCTGCAAGAGTCTGAGGCTTGTTGACATAAACCCGCGACTTCAAAAAGCCCCACAAAAAGAAGTCTGGAGCGGTTAACTCAGGCGATCTGGCTGGCCAGTGCAAATCGCCAAAACGGGAGATTAGGCGCCCGGGAAATGCATCCTTCAGCATATCGGTTGTGGCACGTGCAGTGTGTGCCGTTGCACCGTCCTGTTGGAACCACATGTTTTCCAATCCCAATTCATCAAGTTGCGGCAAAAAGAACTCGTTGATCATTGCTCTGTAGCGCTCACGGCGCTTCCATGACATCGACGGCGCTTCCATGACATCCTCGGCTACAGCAGCAATATTCTCTGCAGAACGGCTACTCTGGGGTCTGCCACGCCTGGCAGCATCTCGTGTTGTGCCAGTCTCTTCGAGGCGAGCGGCTAAACGTCGCAGTGTTTCACCAGTAGGCGTTGGACGGCCAGGAAACCTGCGACGAAATTCACGTTGTGCCAAAGTCACCGACCGATTATTGGTCAAATAAATAGTCAGCAATATTCCGCGTTCTGGAGCAGTGTAGCGTAACGTGTATTTCGCATGTGTTTACTACACAAATGTCAAAACAGAACTGACATTAGGGGCCAATCGCAAAATTTATAGCATTTTCTGATAGGAGGATTACTTTTGCGCCACCTTGTATATAGCGAAAGGAGCTTTATTGCAACCGGGTGTCCCCTGAGACCTCATATAATTTTTTTTCGCGCATGCTCTCGAGTCGTATATTTTGATGTTTTTTTACACCTTACGACTAACGAGTAGGTGCGTTTTTTCACTTCTCGTTTTACGGTTTGTGGCGTGTGAGAGCGCTGGGGCTCGCGTTTACCACCCCTGATATTTTTACAATGATACTGTGCACTAGTTGGAAATCTGAAGTTATATTTTTAATTTACGCATAGTTTGATATCCCAGCAACCAAATAACAACAGTTCTTCCGAACACACTCGTAAACATCATCGTATTAATTGTTTATTTTTAATATAATCAACAAATTGCACCTGTCTGTAGGACAGAGAGAGAGAGAGAGAGAGAAAAGTTTTACTTTTATCATAATCGTAAATTATTCGTAATCAAAGCTGTCATTATATATTGACGATATTTGTATAATTATGACATGACTGTCAGTACTACTCGTGGGTTGAATTGCAATTTCGTGCAAAGTTCAACAACCATGTGACATGATCAAGACGGGGGAGATTAATCATTAGCTGTTGATGATGTAAACAGTTAGCACACCGTGTCAGCTGTGATTCGCTTAACGATACTGGGTTTACTCAGGATTATCTGTTGTCCCAAAGAGTCAAACAAAGTGTTGTGGAGATGATTACTACTGTGGCGCATGAATGACGTTTTTCATCGCTGTGAATTTAATCTCTTGGCACCCCTAATTGTCAGTGTGAAATGTTATAAATTCACACTTCGATTTACGAAAACCACAACGAAATGGGTATCATGCATTCAATAAAATCAGTTGTTATAATTAAATTTTGGTCTAAAAAAGCAACTGAAATCTCATGAATTAAGACGCAATCAAATTATGAACGCAAAATTAAATTGAAATGACACATGACATCGTATACGAGTACACATCTATATTGTATATTAAGTTCAATTTGCTGGGATGGGGAAGGGAGGGAGGAGGTCTATTAAATTACAAACTTGTACATACAACGAGTATTTGCTAGAATTATTTCATCTCTCGCCATCAAATGTCGTTCGTTACGCGTAAATCAACAGCAACGACAACACTTGTTGAACACATTAACTTTGCGGCTTATCTTAATATCGTGCCCACTGTAATTCAATCCCTGTGTTGGGGGAGGAGGAACCATAAATTGAATTTTGCCATTAGTGAACTATATACCCCCGCATCCAAGTGTTTGTTGTTTTATCTAAAAAACGAAAAATTTTATCACTACGAGAAAACGAAAAGATAGAAATTAGATAATTTTATTTGTCGTCAAGATATAAGTCAACTGACGTTTAACATTACGCGGCAAAACGCTAAAGCGATGTTGTACTCAATAGTGGGTAAATCTCGGTGGGTCAGGCAACAGTTGAAAACACAAATTCTTTCTAAGCTATTCAGCTGTCATCGTCTCTCTATCCTGAAAATGGTATGGCTAGGTTAGATTAGGTAGAATTGGCTGTAACTATTGACACACTTAGTCCAATGAGGACCGTTGTTATACCACGAGACGTTATATTCCGTCCAACCGTTGAACCTGTTAATTTACCTGTTATTCCAGGATGTGGTTCAAGAAGAGAAATACATTAGTCCCTGGTGGAACAATTAGTACTCTGCAAAATGGTTACTTACTTGGTATGCATCCTTACCTGATGATGATCGGTTTCCCATTACAGCCCATGAAGGAATTGGGGACAGCTTCTCACAACCAGTTAGCTGAGCGCATTCTAGTTTTATACAAACTTATTGGGACCTACAATTTTTACGCCGATTCTGAAAGATATTTTGAGAAGCATTTTCATGACTAAATAGCCGAGAGTGTCGTCGTCACTACGCGAGGTAACCGCCGCAGAAAGAAATTTAAGGTGGTCAGAGTAGAGATAGAACCCAGGATCTCATGTACAAGAGGCGCGCACACTCACCATTGCACCACCAATCCAACTCAAAAATCATAATTGCAAAAAAAAACCTTGATAACAGCGCAATAGCAACAATTGCACATTATTTAAACATATAATATTTGGATATAATATTTGGTTTTAGCATTATAAACGTCACTTTTGAAATTAATTAATTTATGTATTGATAACCGAATTGAAAATGAATTCGGTTATATCAGGAGAATTCATGAGAATTTCGGTCGTGGCAACCGAATTAACTCCAAATTCGGTCGTTGCGACAGACTTAAGGCCAACTGTGGTTACTGCGACTGAATTCGTTCCAAATTTGTTTGTTGCACCACATTCAGTTGCTGCAACCATATTTGGTGATAGATAACTTCGATTGTTGCTTCCGAACTAATTCGAAATTCGGTTGTTGCAATCGAAATTATAGAAAATTTAATTGACAGCACGTACATAATTGAGGATTGAGTTATCCCAACCGAATTAATTACGAAATGAAGTTGCATCAACCGAATTTAACTTGTGTAGACTAAATTCTGTCATGGAATTTTTAATGCGTCAATCTTTAGTTGTAGCATCCAGAATTCAGTGGCAACAACCGAATTTACGTTTACCATAATGTCTTTTCAATCATTTAGTTCTCTGATTGTTATAGGTACTAGAGAGCGCAGAGCGGCTCCCATAGATTTACATTATCCAGAAAGAGTATCCAGAAAGTCAAAATGTGTGACCGTTAGTGACAAATGATTTCCTATTTTTTGATAACTTTATGGTCTTTTTGGTACACTTTGTGTACTTTTTGGTACACCATATATTCTTCTGTATAAATATTCCGGTAAGTGATGGAATCGATGGATTTAAATAGAATACGATTTGATTTTATAAAAACTTTTTGAATTTTGAAAAAACTTTATAATTAATTTATTCTTATTTTTCTGCCATTAAAAAATTTACATATATGTACATTAGGGCGGGTCAAATTGTATGGAACGATTTCGTCGGATTTGGAGCCCCCCAAAAGGTATTTTTATTACCTTTCAGTATCTGTATTGATACCTCAATCTCTTCATGGGATGTTGTGGGACACCATTTTTTGTTCTTAGTATATTTTATGTACTTTTTGGTATACCTTATGTACTTATTCGTACTTTTTGTGTACTTGGTGATACACTTTGTGTGCTAATTGGTACACTTTATCTACTTGTTGGGTCACTTTGTGAATTTACCGAAGCAGACGCCTGTTTTGTAGAATGACAGAAAAGGTTTTTTTCAAAATTGTACAAACATGTAATACCGGTTGTTCTACTAGTTATATTTAGACGTTTACATAATGGATGGGTGAATGAAATATTTATTGGAATCGATAAATCAATTCCAGCCATTAACTTTTTACGCTGAAAAATATCGGCACCAGGAACATCTTGAAGGAGCCATGTACTTGTTTGGGAGCATTGATTTCGTGAATTGAAAATCTGCTGCTTTTTTTCTTTAGTGTCGTGCCATTTTTTGGTTTTTAGCAGTTTTCAACAAACAAAACCGTACTTGGGCCACAATTACATATATTATGACCTATTAATCATTGTGTGGCTGTCGGTGGTGCAATGGGTAGTGTGCGCGCCTCTTGTACATGAGTTCCCGGATTCGACCCCCGCTCTGACCACCTTAAAAAAAAAAAAATTTCTTTCGGCGGCGGTCACCTCGCATAGTGACGGCGACACTATCGAGTATTTAGCCATGAAAAGGCTTCTCCAAATACCGTTCGGAATCGGTGTAAAAACTGTAGGTCCCTATCAGTGAGTGAAAAATTAGAAAGCGCACAGCTCACTGGTTGTGAGAAGCTCTCCCCAATCCCTTCATGGGATGTAATGGGAAACGGTTTTTTTTTTTTTTTTTTTTTTTTATTAATCATTGTGTTATATTGACTAGCAAACACAATGTGTTTGGCCACAAGTATAATATATTTGCCACAAGCTACAAACACGTTATATTTGCACCCAAACAACAAAAAAAGACAAATTTTTCAGCGTGTATAGGCGAAAGACTTAATGTTCTCCGCTAAAAGTTGTCTAGTGGAGCCAAATCGCACGAACGGAGCGGCCGATTGACAGCGTTAGAACATAAGGATAGTTTATCACCAGACTTACATCGCAATTGGTTCATGGTATCGCGTGCAGTGTTGTATTTGGCACCGACTTGTTGAAAACACATGCCAACCAGGTACAATTCTTCCACTTTGGGCAAAAAAAGGCCTTGGTCATCGAACGATAGCTTTCTCCATTGGCCGTAATGGTGCGGCTAACATCGTCTTTTACGGTACGTTTCAATAATGCCGTCGGACCATAATCTGCGCCAAACAGTCAATTTTTCAGCGTGCATTGGCAGCTCTGGAATAGCCTCTAGCCTCTCTGTGGAACAAATTCGGCAATTGGGTTTATTGACGTACCCATTGATCCAAAAATGAGCCACACATTGTTCACAGATAATAAAACTCACTGATTTGCAAGAGTTCTTGATGAAATGATGAAATGCCAAGGTAAACCGAACATTTTTGACTTTGACACATGTCATAAATCTCGCGTAAACTGGCAAAAACTTAAAACTGAAAACCCAAAAAGCAAATAAATTACCCGTTATAATAATGATTATCCACAACAGGCATAAAGTTATCAATTCATCTCTCTAATTATTAAATCTTTTTAAATTATTTTTCAAATTAACCCCAAAATTTTTACGCTGTCACGATTGTACTTATACTACTCATTAGTTAAATATGTAGGTTAAGTTTACTCAGCTCTTGTGCCGTTGCTGCGTACATGTTGTGCTGCAATACATTCACAATCTATTTCTAAATGGATTATTTGTTTATCTGTATTTGTTTTAATTATAATTACATTTTCTATTATTCTTACAAGTGTTACAATTTTCAATTTAATTAAGGATTAAGTAGTGTGATAACGGAGGTTTGCTCAACTGCACACCAGCGATATTGACCAGGCCTTCCGAAAATAAGGCATTATATAAGATTTTTAAAATTTTTGTAATATAAATTTTTATTCAGGCCCATGCGAACACTTTCTAAATAAGTCAAAGTAGTGTGTTTGTATTCATTGTTCTTAAGAGTCAAGATCGGAGGCCTTCTAAAATATGAATGTCCAGCAATAACACTGAGCAACAACGATTTTGTCCTAAGAACGCCACTATATTATTCGGATGTAGTTTGGTCTAAAATATGAAAAAAAATATTAAAAAAATATCTGTCACGCCACTGAATTTTAAAGGGTTAAAATCCAATTTGCGCTAGTTTGTTTACTCTTTAGCCCATATCTTTGGAACGGATGCTCCGAATATTTAGTTTAAGGTGGCAATCGAAAGATTATTAAATACCCATAATAATTTTCGAATACATCTCTTCACTTCAAATAATCAACTTTTCGGAAAAATTTCAAATTTCTTCGACATTCAAAAATCATGGAAAAATAGTAAAATCGATTTTAAAAATCTACAAAAGTAATACGTACGTGTGGTATACTCCAACGCAATTTTTGAGGCATAAATGGAGAAAAGCGGTGTATAAATACGGATTTTACTACAATTTTATTGAATTTAACCATATATGCAGTTTTCCTCACTTACGATACAAAACCGTAAGCTGTGGATTAGTGGTTACAAAATTGATATTTTTGACTCATTTTACATGTGCACACTGCGAGTGATATATACGGTGTAGTAGTTTGAATATTACTAAAATGTTCAGATATAAAAACTAGTGGCATTTCATAATATCTACAAAAATTATAGTTTAAAATAAATCTTTTCAAACGAGTTGCATTATTTTTCGTTTAAATGTTTTTACTTTCAAATGTGATTCGAGTTCAGGCGCCATCTAGGTTTCAGTTATGTATATTTCATTTAGAATAAATTGTTGGTGGATCAAACATTAACAAGAGTTTGACTAAATTTTTGTAAAAAGAAAAATAAATACATTTACATAAATATACCGTGTGAGAAAAAGACGCCGCGAGTGCTTAGCTTGTAACTTGGTTTGAGAATATAGTTATAAGCAATTGACATGTGTGACGTCTTTGTCTACCCCAGGATATTTTCTGTAATGACGTCTCTACCTACATATATATAACACTGTGTGTAATTTTTTAAGTCATGGCAAAATAACCATATACGGACACCACTACGTGATAAAAGACTAAAAAAAAAAGACCCGTGTTTCCCAATTTTTCCCAAAGTCATGCACTTTTTTTTTATGGGCCGCCAAAGATTTGGGGCCTCGGTATCATTTTCGTAAAAATGTGATCATTTTCTCAGGCTCATATCTTGCAAACCGTTCAGAATTTCGATTTACTCACTGAGGCAAAGTTGTAGCTCTTGTCATAAAGAACAAAAAACCTTCCTGATCAAAATCGCAAAAAACTTAAAAAAATTCGATTTTTTTTTACCTTTTTTCCCGTGTTCAGGTCCATAGGTAGCAAACCGTTCAAAATTCAAGGAAACAATCAACTACAAAAATTTACCTAAGATCTCAATAAACAAATTTCTAGAACATATAAACTTCCTGGGAATTATCCTCAGAGAGTAAATCGAAATTCTGAACGGTTTGCAAGATATGAGCCTGAGAAAATGATCACAGTTTTACGAAAATGATACCGAGGCCCCAAATCTTTGGCGGCCCATAAAAAAAAAAGTGCATGACTTTGGGAAAAATTGGGAGACACGGGTCTTTTTTTTTTTAGTCTTCTATCACGTAGTGGTGTCCGTATATGGTTATTTTTTCGTGTTGCACTGTGTAATGATAGTTGTTTGCGAATCACGTGCAGTTAGTGTCAGTTTTTTTTTTCAAAAAAGTTAATCACCAAAATTAATCAATTTTCAAACCAAATCTCGAAACAAATAAAACGAACTAATGCGTGTATAAATAATCCAAACGATTTTTGTTAAGTATGTGGTGAATATGTATGAAAGCATTTTCGTACTAAGTTTAGCTCTAGCCTTCAAGAAATATATACCCAGTATTTCGATATGAGTGATGAACATGGCGAGAGATTCCATCAGGAAATGAAAAACATTGAAGATCGCTATAAAGGACGTTGTACTGCAAGAATGATGGGAGACTATATTTAATTTCTCATAAGAGAGTTCAACGCAGAGATACTTAACAGGCACTGCAAAAACCAAAAAGACAAAAAATATTATCATATATAAAGAGAGTACTAAATGTTAATCTTAATAAGTCCATTTAAATCATATTCAAAAATATAGTTAATTTTTTCATTGCAACTGCTTTGTTTAGGAGCCTCTTCACAGTTTTAAATGGTTATATTACTAAGTCAAAAATATCAATTTCCTATATACGGTGTTGTGGCCATCGGTAGTACAATGGGTAACGTGCGCGCTTCTTGTACAAGAGATCATGGGTTCGATCCCTGCTCTGACCACCTAACATTTACTTCGACGGCGGTCACTTCGCATAGTGCCGGCGACACTGTCGAGTAATCAGCCATGGAAAAGCTTCTCTTCTATTAATAATCCGTTCGGAACCGGTGTAAAACTATATGTCTTAATCAGTGAGTTTTAAAAATAGAAAGCGCACAACTCACCGAATGTGAGAAGCTCTCCCCAATTCCTTCATGGAATGTAGTGGGAAAACATTTATTTATTTATTTATATAAGTGAGGAAAACTGCATATATGGGTAAATTCAATAAAATTGTAGTATAATCCGCATTCATACACCGCTTTTCTCCATTTATGTCTCAAAAATTTCGTTGGAGTATAGCACACGTACCTAATATTTTGTAGATTTTTAGAGTCGATTTTACTATTTTTACGTGACTTTTGAATGTCCAAGAAAATTGCAATTTATCCGAAAAGTTGATTATTTTTCAAAATTGTGCTCAAACGGTTTGATCAAGTGAAGAGATGTATTAGAAAATTATTATGGGTGTTTAATAATCTTTCGATGGCTACCTTAAACTAAATATTCAGAGCATCCGTTCACAAGATATGGGGTAAAGAGTAAACAAAATAGCGCAAATTGGATTTTAACCCTTTAAAATTCAGTGGCGTGACAGATATTTTTTTAATACCTTTTTTTCATGTTTTAGACCAAACTACATACGAAAAACATAGTGGCGTTCTTAGGACAAGAGATTTTTTTTAATTTGTTGCTCAGTGTAATCACTCATTTCGTCACCTATATTTTTCAAGCGAGTTATTATATCCACAAGCTGGATCGCCGTCCAAATTTTGTATGGGAAGTATCAGAATGGACAGCTAATCCAGTTAATTACAAATTTACAGATTGTTAACCAATGTCTGAGTGTACGCGAATCACACACATAAGAAAACATTTTTAGAAGAAACATGATTTTCTATTAAATGTGTCAGTTTGTGAAAGAGATATCAAAAGGGGCGTGGTCATAACACTAATTTTCAATTTCATACTAATTTGGGCAAATAGTGGCATTATGATCGGTACGGTTTTACGGCAGCCAGATAAGGCTCAAAACTCATAAAAAATGGAATTTGGCATACCCACGGTAAAAAATCTGTATTTTGTTGTTTTTTGGATGCAAATATAACGCAAATATGGTATACTTGTTTTCAAAAACATTGTGTTTCTTATTCAATGATACATGTTGGAGACACCACGATTGATACGAAAACAAAAGCGTGCAAGACAACAATTAGACAACAACATGATCTTCAATTAATGAAAACAATGGTTGGTATACATGGTCCAGTTTGAATTTTTCGAGATTTTAGTCCCTCAAAAATATGTTATGCCTTGCAACACTGAGCTGTTTCTGGAAATTAAATCGAGAAAACTGCGAAATCGTTGCACGCTGAAAAAACGGTCTATTCTCAAACATATTCTGCAGGAACTATCTATATGTTAGTGACCGTCGGTGGTGCAATGGTTAGTGTGCGCTGCTCTTGTACATGAGATCCTGGGTTCGAACCCTGCTCTGACTACCTTAAAATTTCTTTCGGCGGCGGTCACCTCTCATAGTGACGGCGACACTATCGAGTATATAGCCATGAAAAAGCTTCTCAAAATACCTTTCGGAATCGGTGTAAAACTGTAGGTCCCTATCAGTGAGTGAAAACTGGAAAGCGCACTGCTCAGTAATTGTGAGAAGTTCTCCCCGGTCCCTTCATGGGATGTAATGGGAAACCATTTATTTATATTTATTATCTATATGTTTGGAACACACTTCAAACATTCATATGTTTGCAAGACCCAAAATCAATTGTATTTAAATGCAAACAGTAACATGTTTCTTCATGAGTTCTTCGCGGGTTTCCCCCAAACCTCCATATACTTACGTGGAAACATATGCATAGTTCCTCCCAAACATAATAATATTTGGAAACGAATTATTCACTGATTTCAATATAAATGTATTATTTATTGTAATTAATTTTATCAATATAAATCCACATTTATAAATAACTAGCAGGAACAAACCGGCAAACTACGTTTTGCTTTCGAAGTTTTTGTAATGGCAAAGGGTGAACAAAATTCGTTGTTCCATTACGTTTCAAACTATTGTTATGGCTGTTATATCGGTTTCTTTCAAAGGGGGCGTGACACCGCCCTCTTCCACCCTGGCTTGAATTCATAATGGCACACTCACAATATAGACTCTCATAATGGAAATATACCAAATCTCATCCTCATATCTCTGACAGTTCATGAGATATAGCCATTTTAAATTTCAAGTTTTATGGGCGGTGCCACGCCCCATTATTTAATCACAACCAAGTATAGCCAAGGAGTATCAGCAGGTCGTCAGTACCACATTGTGAAATTTTCCTAACAATCGGTCTTATTGGTCTATTAGAAAAGCCATCAGAGCGATTTTTGCAAAGGGCGCGTGACACCGCCCTCTTCCACCCTGGCTGTAATTCATACTGTTCCAACAAGATATATACCAAATCTCATCCTCATATCTCTGACAGTACGTGAGATATAGCCATTTTAAATTTCAATTTGTATGGGCGGTGCCACGCCCCATTATGCAATCACAACCAAGTATAGCCAAGGAGTATCAGCAGGTCGTCAGTACCACATTGTGAAATTTTCATAATAATCCGTCTATTGGTCTATTAGAAAAGCCGTCAGAGCGATTTTTGAAAAGGGGGCGTGGCACAGCCCACTTTCACCCTGGCTGTATAGCCTATGTCATGCGCTAGATGATTCTGAATATTGTGTGCAAATTTCATCAAAATCGGTCCAGCCGTTTTCGAGTCCATTCGTAACATACACACATACATACATGCATTTGTATATATACATATATAGAAGATTAATGCAAAATATAAAAGATTTAAAACGGTAATTTTTACATTTATTTGTATTGAATGCATTATTTGTTTTTTTTTATGAAATGCTGCTCTTTAGCTTCCCCGTTCTTTGTTGTCTCTCACGTTTTTATTTTCAGAAGGTTTCGACTATGCGTTGGGTATCACTATATTTATATACACAGCAAGTTCTTTCAAGCCAAGCACGGCGTAATTACTTGTGTGTTTTTTTATTTATACATTATTTCACAAATGGTCTGCCGTTCCGATTTTCTCAGGAACGGCTCGGACAAACAAAGGGCTTCACGTTGTTGCCCTTTCCAGATTCTTTACCCAAAATCATTTTCACTTTGGTAGCACAAATGTATATATGTATATGGAACACATACACAAAAACCAAAGCCACGTCACAAACCCTTTAAACGTCCGAGACCTTGTTTATTCTTTTTTCACTGATCAAGCGCTTTTGATATCCTCTATCCGATGAACCACTGGCGACTGAATACATGAAACTAAAACGCAATATATCAGCCAAAATAAGAAACAGTGACTTCATCTGCGATTTACACGCACATTCAGGAATATTTATGAATCGCTGACTGAGAAAATAATACAAAAGTACAGATGCACACTCACAAGATAGACTCTCTCGTTGTCCCTGTTTTATTCTCTTGCTCTCGAGAGAGCATAAAAAGTGCAATAACCACAGCTTTATTTGTGTCACAAACACATGTATGTTTGGTTCGCTAAAACACATATCTTATAACACATATAATAATCGTGTGTCTCAAATATATAATATTGAATAATAAACACAATGTGTTTGCACACATGTATATTAAGCTCCAACCACACGTTATATTTGCATCCAAACAACAAAAAACGACAGATTTTTCAGCGTGTGTGTAGCTGAACTCAGGTTAATATTATTAACATTAACAAATGTGGGTTAGAGATTGACTAGAGTTCACAAATGGTTATGTTGGAGACCAGACCCGAATAAATTATAGAAGTGTCTGAGATGGCTGTGTATACTAACAATTGGCATGTGCAACTTGATACTGGAATGTGCCCCAGCGTTTGAATGAAACTAGCGGTTGAACAAATCTCCAAAACAAGCACACAAAATGTTATACATCGCAATGTTCGAGCATCAAATGATGCACGCACTCTACCCGATGGTTTACTGTTTAACTTAGGCTTGTGTCGAACTCGTTCACTAGTTCTCGAACTCGTTCATTTAAGGCAACCGGACATAACAATCACTAATATACTCGCCATATCGAACATGTGCATCATGTTCATGAGGGTGATGTCTGGCCACCCTAAATGAACTATATAGTTCATGAACTACCCAACTCTAGTTTAACTCTCGCAGTGTTAACTCTTAACATAATCTTAATTTGTGTTACGAAAACAACATTTGATATCTAAATGCTGGCGACAGACATAATTAAACATATTACAACTGTGATTTCTCAGTATAATTTCACAAATATTTACTCTCTAATTATAATTAAAACACCAAATTCGAAAAGGACTCATGTCGAATTTTTCAAATTTGTTCAGGAGACACAAAAAAACTGAATTTATCTCAGCCTGTATGAAATTTGAGAGTGCAACTATTTTTTAAAGAGCTAACGATTGAATTAAAAATAAATAGGGAAATATTTTATTATGACATCCTATGAAGGGATACAGGAAAGCTTCTCACAATCACGGAGCAGCGCGCTCTGCAGCTTTTACTTACTGATTGGGACCTATAGTTTTACATCGGTTTCGAACGGTTTTTTGAGAAGCTATTTCATGACTTATTACTCGCTTGAACTGCTTCTGGAAATATTGAAACGTTTATTATTATAAGAGTGCTGAAAAAATCAGCTGTTAGAGTTTTCGCGATGAGCCCTTTTCGAAAAAATCGATATGAGCCCTTTTCGATTTTGGTGATTCAGTTGTATTAATTGACACATTTTCTGAATTTTGATTTTTCTTATTGTGGTTTGAACAACATTGAGGGTTGCACGTTCGTGTTGTACGTTCGTGTTGCACAATGCAAAAGTGTGTTCGACGCATAACTCGACTTGGTGTTTTTATTTGCGTTTACTCCGTGTGTTGTGTACCTAACTCTTATGTTTTGTGTTCGACGCGACACTTGATCATCATACCAAAAGTGTTGAGTGTAGAGAGTTTGGGAGTCTCTTTCTGCGCTGTTTCTTAACTTATTTTACAGCATTCGAGGTGCAACTGACGGTAACACTATTGATTAATTAGCCGTGAAATGATTTCTCAAATGATAACTTTTGGGAAGCGTTATAACGTCCCGGCCAATGAGCCGATAAATATTGAGCTTACTGCTCACTGATGGTGAGAAGCTGTACGAAATTCCTTCATACAATGCAAAGGGACACTGAGATGAAGTTATACCATCGACTTCGAATTTTTCGCATGAATTTGTCTAAAACTACCACCTTTTCAAAACGCGCAGTTTATCATGTGTACGATATTTCGCAACCTTCAGTGGAGTTTTTCACGCTGTCTGCGTCTCTCTTTCTGTCTCGCTTTTTAGGTATTCATGTTTGATACAATATTACATATATTTGCTTTTCGTCCAGTTTACGATACGAAGTTCACACTTCCCCCTCCCCCTCCAACCCAACCAAAAAGCTGCAACTGATAACACATGTTGAAATATATATATGTATTTGTTTTATTATTATTATTATTTTTCCTATCGTTGTTTATATTTTGGATTTTTATTGTTTAATGAACGTTTTACTTTTATTTACTCTCAGATACTGGCAAGAATATGGATGATGACAAACTGAAATGGGGTCAGTGTTAAGGTTGAGTTAATCTGCTGAGGGATTAAGGAACCTTAAACATGATACTAGAGGCGCGGCACATGTGCGGATCGAACAACGAACTCGAAATTTAAAACAGAGTAATAACGAACTTTACAGATAATCCAGTGAGTAATGAGAAAGAATTTTCCGTCCAAAATTTCCACAAGGTAGAAAAACTTTGAAAAAACCTCAATATTTATATACTAAAAAATCATTTATAACAGACTTGAGTTGAGTTCAATTCTCTAAATGCCCTTTTATCAACGTTCGAATTTCTGTTACAAAATGCGTTGTACATTTAACTTTGAAAATGAAGTGTGTCATATCTCTATTAGTAGTTTTCAGCTACATTACGGGGTTGTAGTGCAATTCGTTTTTATCAATGGCATTTTACTACTATATTCGAATTCGTTGTAGTTTTTCGTTGACAGTTCAGATTTTGTTTATACCATGACCATTAAAAAATAATTTGCTATGATTAATTAATAAAGAAAAAAAATATTACTTAAGCCTTGGAAATTACAGTCTTATCGTGCTTATGATGTCAGTTGGAAAAAACGTATTAATCTTTTTTCACAGTCAGTAAAATTAGTGATTTAAAGTTTACAAATGAGTTATGGGATTGAAGTGAAATGTTATGTTTAAGATCTTTTCAAATTGTTATAATTAAACACAATGAAGAACAAATAGTTTAGAGCTCATTTGCCGCAAAAGTATTTGATTTTGCCACAAAAAATGTCGTTTGTTAATTAGTCTTATGGTTGACCGCATAGATTTACTATTTTCTTCACGTAATGTATGTAATAGTTCAGTAGACAGATGCATTGATGATGCCTCGTCTTTCCTCCATTTTATGGAAAGCACAAATACTAAAATATATTTCTATTTAAAATTCAATAAAATTCTTCTACACATTTTCATCCAAAATAAACCCTGTTCACTGAAATATAACTCGTTTACCTTAAACGAAGATGATGTTTGTGGCAAACATTTGTAGCTTCTCACAAAAGTTTACTTGAGTTAGGAATTACCATTTCTCACTTGGGGTAAACAAAATAATCGTTAATAGAAACATTTTCATATTAATGTTTGAAGAGTTCTTTTTTTTTTATAACCAACTACTGGGCCGGAAGTAATATCATCCGTAGATTATATACAAATTCTTATAAAAATTACATGAGGTGTCAGGGGACACCCGGTTGAAACGAAGTTCCTTTGCCTATATATCTGTGCCGAAAAGGAATAACGACTTATGTGCATTTCAAACTTTATTAGGTGAGCATCTTTGAGAGGTATTTTCCGGAAGAAGTTCTGACATTTAATTAGATATATACAAAATATATTTATGATTTATGATACTTAAGTCAAATTAAACAAAAACTTGATCTGGAATTAATTGAGACTCCCTCCAGTGGTTATCGTAGTGCAGTTAATCAATATTTTCCTAATTGCACTTAATACGTTTATCCTTTCTGCCGCAGATATTATGTACTAGTTAGTTCCAACACGTTGAAAAATACGATAATTTAAATGAATCTTTAAGAAAACATACTTTTTGTAAAATGATAAACTTTTTTTAAGAAATACTTTTTTTTATAGAATGTATTTTTTTTTAAATGTATATTTTTAGGTCCATTTTGTAAAAATATGTATTATATTTTCCCGGAAATACAATTTTTTTAGAGACTGGTACTTCTTTTATTTAAAGTCAGTGTTTATTTTGAGAAATGGTAATATTTTTAAGAAGAAGTACTTTCTGTAAGAAAAAGCCAAAAGAGTGTTTTTTTTTCCAAAGAAGTACTTTTTTTTAGGAACAGGTACTTTTTAAAGAAGTGGTACTCTTTTTAGGAAAAGGTTATTTTTTTTAAGAAAATGTACTTTTTTTCAGAAATTCTGCTTATCTCAAGAAAAGAAAAGAAAGACCATTATTTTATTTTTCAGGAAATGTACTTTTTAGAAAAGGAATTTATTTCTGTAAGAAAATGTATTTTTTTAAGAGAAGGTTTTTTCTGGAAGATATTTTTTTTTTAAGAAATGAGATCTTTTTTTTTTTAGAATTGGTATAGGTACATTTTAAAGAGTAGGTACTTATCTCAAGAAAAGTTATTTTGCATCACAAAAAATGTACTATTTTAAGAAAATTCAATACGAAAAGGTAGTTATTCAAATAAAAAAAAATTTTTTTTAAGAAAATATACTTTATGTAAGAAAATTTACTTTTTACTCACTTTGGCTCTTCTAAATTTACTTTTTATTGGGTACAAAACTACAATATATACTAAATATTGGTTACAGGCTCCACCTAGAATACCTGCCATTTAACAAGAAATTTCCCAACGCATGTGAGACATCTAGTTAATTTCTTTATCTATGATCCAAGCCGTTAGTGTAGACCCAAACCAAAGCAAAGGCAAACAATATAGTTGATTATAGTGGTTTGTAGCAAACAAACAAAAATTGTTTAATTCTTTTCCATTTAGCCCCCAGCCCGCAACGTGCGATAAGGAACTCCATTCCAAAAAATGGTTTTCCATTACACTACATGAAGGGATTGGAGAGATGTTCTCACAAGCAGTGAACTGTGAGCTTTCTGGTTTTACACTAACTGATTGCTACCTACAGTTTTACGCTGGTTCTGAACGATTGTTTGAGAAGATTTTTCATGGGTAAATTGTCGATAGTGTCGCCATCACCAAGCAAGTTGACCATCGTAGGAAGAAATTTAAGAAGGTCAGAAGCCACTTTCTCATACACAAGAGCCGCAGACACTAACTTGGGTAAATATTGTTTCTATCTTCATATATAGTGAGCAGCAAAAGAAAATTATCCAGGCAGCCGGCTATGGGTTTTGCCAGTTTTGTACAAATTTGGGATGCTTTTGAAATATCTGAACCTTTCAAATTGGATTAGTAGGTCAAATCGGGTCTGTCGATAAAATCGGCTCATATGTTGAAAAAAAGAGCAAATTATATCGGAGGCGGCGTGAACATCACAAATTTTTTGTTGGTGGCGATGCGTCCGAAAATTTTCGATCGCCTTCCGTCTCAAAGACGATTTAGAATTAGACGACCAAAAGATGTGCCCAATTTGGCAACCGTGGTAAAAGAGAACCAAAAAGTGCTAGAAATTCACTCAAATGCATTTCTCTCACTCGTCATATCTTGATTATTTCATACTTTTTGTATAGTTTATGTAATTTTACTTCAACATGGTTGGAATTTGTATGGTTATATATAATAACACCATCAAAAAGATGTTCGTATATTGAAATATTCTCTGAAGAGAGTAAGAGAGAGAACAGAGAATGCCTACGGTTTCACTCGTTCGTTGTGTTTGTTGGCATTTGAGTGAAGAGAAATATTGACTGTCTACTTATACATCGTTTATATCCGTCTCAAAGACGATTTACAATTAGACGACCAGAAGATGTGCGCAACTTGGCAACCCTGGTAAAAGAGAACCAAAAAGTACTAGGAGTTCACTCAAACGCATTTCTCTCTCGCGTCATATCTTGATTATTTCATACTTTTTGCATAGTTTATGTAATTTTACTTCAACATGGTTGGAATTTGTATGGTTATATACAATAACACCTTCGAAAAGCTGTTCGTGTATTGAAATATTCAATGAAGAGAGTAAGAGAGAGAGTAGAGAAGTACTAGGGTTTCACTCGCTTTGTTTGTTGGCATTTGAGTGAAGAGAAATTTTGACTGTCTACTTATACATCGTTTGTGTCCGTCTGTCAAACAGTTGATTTTTTGTGTATATGTTATAAATATTGATCATTGTAGAATTATCTATCAGGTATAGTCGTTTAAACAGGTGACGACATTTTTCCATGTCATTTATCGCTTCACTTGTCAAAATCATATATATTTTGTTTTTGTACTTTTTTATATTCTTGTTTTGTTGGCATAGATTTGGTATCCGTCTCATCTAACGTTTCTCTTCCCGCTTTTTCAATGAGGAAACGAACTTTTGTCCGTAACGTCGAACAAAATCCTCCACTTTAAGTTTTGTGCATTCACGATGTTCATATATTAATATATTTTGAACATTCACAGTAACAATTTCACCTGTGTTTGTCAAACCTCAGCGACATAATTGTGCTCTTGACGTTCAAACACAAGTTTGATTTCCTTCAATCATTAAACCGATGAGCGAGTTGACAAATCTTTGTACGAGTAGATATTAATCTATGATTGTTGGTAAATATTTTTGTAGAGTTTAACAACTGAAATGCATGAACATAAATAAAATGTATATTAGTGCTGCCTACAACTGCAACAACATCTGCTGCTACCATGTATTTGTTGGCACTGGCTACACACGTGTTGCCGTATCGCATTTTTTCATCCATTACAGCAAATGTTGCCACATTTCGTAGTATTAAGAGTGAATGGTTTTTTTTTGAAAGTCATTAGTGGCAATAGCTTAAGGGAATAAAAAACAGCCCTACAGACAGATACTATATTTTGCTTTATAATGTTTAGTTAAAGAAAAAGAAGTTCCATTGTTTTGCAGATATATGACAATTCAAGCGAAAGGGATATATTAATCTACTTGTGTTAATTTTTTTAATCCTGTCAGGGAAAAGGCTATCTATATTTGTTAATAGAGGAGTTGGTATAGGGAATGCTAAAATTCGTACTGGCTGATATAAACATTCACTTAACTTCCGCTATATACATCTGTATATAATCTACTGTCATAAATAAGAAGCAAATTCAACCCCGAAGGTAAAACCAAAATTAAACAAATCCTACACTGATCGCTTCACAACCAAATCTAATATGTTGATTCAACCTAACTGCAAAATTTGTTTATTATCTTTACCAAAATATGTTGTTTGGCATGAAGTCATTTAAATGTCTAAAACAGTTAGCCAAAATTCGTGACTCTTATTTACCTGATGCCAATAACAGTAGACGCAGTGCAATCATTAAATTGCGATAAAATTTATTACAAGTTCACCTAAAAAATGTAATAAAAACAGATATTTTAAAATATAAGTTATCGGATGTTATTGGGCAAATAATAATGAAAATACAAAACTACTGAAATGAAATTTTCAAGCCGAGTATGACGTTTTTTGGTATTTCTATATAAATAGAGATAGTGGGTACACAAATATTTGCTGTGATCTTAGATAAGGCTGTAATTGCATATACATATATTCTACTTTGTTTTCTATAATAAAATACAAAAAATCCCAAATAAGTCAAATGCAGTGATTCTTAACTCAAATGTGCATTACGGCTCCCAAGTATTGGACCAGCAAAGCTTTTCGGAAACATTTGTATAAATTGCCTTTTGTGCACTTTCTTAAATTATAGCGCTTAAAGATTTAGTAATACAATTTTTGTTTTTTTTTTTAAACTAAAGTTGAAATTGTTTAAATCCAATTCGTTAAGACCGTACGTCTCACCATTTGAGAACTACTGTGCGATTAGATGTGGGTGGTTGCCAGTTGCAAAAATAACAATATAACCCGGCTAATAAAGCGTACAACCATAAAAAACAGAAGTCTAGAAAGTTTAATGTGCTTTTCTGTCTTCTTCAGTCTAATAAGGAAGATAGTAAGAAGTGTGAATAACTAGATAAATAAATGAATATACAAAATTTAAGTTATCTCATTGATGCCATAGAAAATACTGCAGACAAATACCGTAAATGACGTCAAGTTTTTGAATTTAATTGGGGATATTTTGCAACTTTTGCAGACAATCCTTTGTACTAAAAAAAAATATTAAACAGATGGCCTTGACTTTCTAAATTAATCTCCTTTGGAATCCGCGTAACAAGTCCTTCTTAACAATTTTTTTGTGAAAGTTATAAAAAATCATGCCAAATTAAGTTTAGATGTTTTTGAACCCATCATTAGCTTTAAAGGCTCTCGAAAAAGGTCCTGAGCTACAGAGTAACAGGTACGAAATTTCATCACCTGTATTACGCTCTATTGTCATCACCGAGGTAGTTGAAGTTGTGAAATAGTTTCAGTTGCTGCCAGAAGTTGGTTATAAAACGAACAGAGAGAGATAAAGGAGAATGCATGGTTCAGATCGATGCAACCAGTATCAAACATAATTTAGCTGTCTTAAATATCCATCAAACACTAGTTAAACCATAGAGAAATAGAATAGAGCCGCTATGCAGGGGGTTTCTTTGGCACAGATGATCGAAAAGCTACTAGGAAAATGATGTAGAATGAGAGACCAAAGAAGACACACAGATTATAGACCATGCAGCAAACTCAGTTTCAAAGTGTTGGATTGATACTAATGACAGCTAAGTATGTTTGCATCGAACGAAAATGCGCATTCTCTTTTATTTCTGTCCGTATTATGCCAACCAAAGACTAACAGCCAAAGTCACAATGTCGAACGTTAACGTTCGCTTTCTTTCTATGCGACAAACAGCTGATTTGGGAGTCACTAACAAGCGAACGAAAACATATACAATTCAGTACAAAATAGGACCCCACTTCCACCCTCTCCTACAAAATCCAAGCGAACGAAGTCAGTCCCTCACTTTCGTTTCAAAAAGCGAGTCACTATCTTTCGACTTTTCGTTCGCATGGTTTTACGTGTGTTTATGTGGTTGTTGTTCAAAGCAATAACATAAAGTTGACGTTCGCCATTTAATTTCGGAGCGAGAGAGAAGAGTACGAAGAACTAGTATCTGCAGGTGCCGCAAAGTTGGCGTTTTTGTGCTGAAATGGAAATATATTTTAATAACAAATTTATTATAATGACTGTTCATTCTGTTCATTGTGTTTCTTCCATTGAATTCTATATACTAAATTGTTTCTGTTTCAAGCTTTTATTTGATTTCCAGCTATGCGACAACCAAAAGACAAGTGACGGGTTTTGACATTTTCGTTCGCATAGATGACAGCGAAAATAGTTAGTGGCTTCCGATTTTGTAAAACACAACCGCACAATAACATTTAAAGCCAGGGATACGAACGAAAATGAGTGACTGGCTTTCGTTCGCTGTAAATTACCAAAGCAACTCGAACTCGATGAAATGGCCTACTACCTCCTCGTCATGAAGAGGCATCGAAGAGAGTAATGGAGGCTCTTTAGTATTGCTCTGTGCGCTATGCCTCTCTTCATGTTCTCTTGATGACGACGAGGTAGTAGACAATTTCATTGAGTTCGAGTTACTTTTGTACTTTACTCTTTGGTTGGATCAATACGGACATAAATAAAAGGGAATGCGTAATTTCGTTCGATGCAAACAACATAAAATATAATTTAGCTGTCATCAGTATCAATCAAACACTTTTAAACTTAGTTTCCTGCATGGTTTATAATCTGTATGTTTTCCTTGGTCTCTCATTCCACATCATTTCCCTAGTACCTTTTTGATCAGCTGTGCCATAGAAACACCCTGTTTAAACTTAGTTTACAACAGTCGATTATCACCCATTTTGTAGTCCCCTTTGTCGTCTATCACACCCTCAAATCTCAAACTACTATTTCGACCAACTGTGGCATGAATACCCCCGACTAAACGGCCATTTGGAAATTCGATGATATTGACCACAACAGCTGTTATTCAGTTTTTTGTTTGACATATACATCCTAAATATGTGTTTGAACGAATCTCGAAAGTTATGAAAAACTCTGTTCATCCATAGGGTATTCACTTCACAGCTGATTGAAATGAAAATTGGAATTTGATAAAGAATAGAGTGCAGAGGACAATGAACGCTAAGCGAGTAAAGGATGAAGTAAAGGATGAAACAAACTAAGTTTAAGCAGAGTTTGATTGATGCTAATGACAGCTAAATTAAGTTTGGCGCTAGTTGCATCGAACAGAAATACGATTTTTCTAATATTTGTGTTCTTTTTATACAGAGTGTATGCAATATGCAGTTGCAGTTGTATCCTATACACATCGCCGCGTGGAATGTGTAATGAACGTCGTTTACCCATTACCCACAGGGTACGGTGAAAATAATAAATGGGGAATTATCCATCACGATTACCCATTACCTACAGAATAAAGGGGAATATAATGGGCAAAGGGGAATTATCCATTACAATTACCTATTACACTCAGGGTAATGGGGAAAATATTCGATAGTTACCCACGGCGATGAGGAATTACCCTTCACGATTAAACATGGGGCTTGGGTAAGCGGCCGTTATCCATTATTATTATGTTGACCGTACTTTTTTCAAAGTAAATTTCCACAGTTTGGAAGCAATTCATGATGACTTGCCAAACCTTACTGAACAACAATATCAACACAGTTTGACAATCTCAGCTGTGAAACCATAGTTATCGATATCGATAGTTGTCATGCAGCTAAGAAAACACCCGATATTTCAATTTGTTTCTATCGTTTTATATTTATTATGATTTAGAAATCGTTTGTAATTAATTAATAAATATTTAGGCAAGTCGGTGAAGTACTGCACGGTACTAAACTATCTACATTTAATTTTGTTTATGAATATTTACAAATTCAATATTTTTCATCCTATTATTCATTGGATGCAGTGAAAGAAATTGTTACAATGTGATGACTCCATTTCTAATTTTCTGAAATTTGACCAAAAATATGCTGCCAAGTTGAAATATTTTAAATGTTCAAGTTGTACAGAAAGTGCTGTCAAGTTTAGGTATAATACCGATGCATTTTAACAAATTATTATTACATTGTTACATTGTATTGTAAATTGTGTCCCAAATGAGACCAACTGGAAATTAAAGTGAACTGTATTAGAGGAAATTCTCTAAGGGGTATGAAAAACTAAGCTCGATTTTATTTTCTATAGCCTAAGTTTCTAAGTTTGGATTTTTTTTCTGAATTTTCCATAATGGGGAAAATTAAACATACAAAAGGATAATTACTGCTCACAAAAATATGTTGCCTAAGAAAAAAAAATAATAGTATTTATTTATTTTTGTTCATGCAGTAAACAAAAAATCAAGTTCTTTAATTTATTTCACTACCATTTACTAACACAAGTTTGTTGTTATTTATTTTCCCTTCTCACCAATTTACCTTTTCAATAATTTAATACTTAGTTTTCGTTATAATTCTCTACACCTGCCCAATTGTTTACTTTATGATTAGAATTGCCTTATTAAAAATCTCGAAGCGGAATAGTGGGAAATAACCTACAACACTTTGAAGCAATTTCACTTGTATCTTTGTTCTTCCTTCAGCTCCTACCCTCGAAAATTCTATCTCGAATGTGAGCTCATACTAATAAATAAGTGTTTAGCTCTTTGTTACCATTGTTGTTGTATTTTATTGAGATTTGTTCAATATTTATTGTAAATTGTTTGCAATAAATTAACAATAAAGTGCAAAAATTGTAAAAATAACAAATGTTCTGCTTCAGTTGAAGGTAATAATACATCAACATCAAATAGAGTAATTTCCAAAACAAGAACAAAAAAATATAATATTCTACGTAAACAAATTGTAAAACTGTTAGAACCTATCAATGTCATGACTACTGTCAAACAATATTCCCAATGTTCGTCAAAAAGTGCTAAGTGAACTTTGACCTTAAACTGTGAACTAGTTTCGCAAAAGTGAACTAACAACTTTATGGAAGGTGTGAAGCGGAAATCGAATGTCGTATTGAATTACTTAAAGTTGGAAAAAAATTTGTTTCATTTCAAAAGAAAAACGAAAAAAAAACCATAAAATTGTAAGATTTTTTTTTGTAAATTTAGAGGTTTTTATTGTTGTAACTGGAAATTATATTGTTTTCACTGGGAAACAACGAAACCCTTAATTAATTTGGACAAAACATAAAAATAAATAGAATTTAATAAAGTAATTTAAAACCAGCAATTGATATTGAAAATATGTTATTGAGCCCGTTATCTCAAATCTGCAATCTCCATTTCTAGAGTTGACATTGTTTTTTGGAAAGGAACTATTGTGCACTTTTGATTTATTAAAACATAAGTATCTTTCTGGCTCTTAACAAACATTTGTAATCGTTTTAATACATTTCATGTTACTATGAGAAACTTCAAATGACGATATCTCAATCGAAAATTTTAGCATAGAAACGACTCAAAATAGTTTTAGGAACTCAAAGAACAATGTGATAATTTAATCTTAAAAAATAAGTGTGCGAGAGATCAGGTTTCACGCATCATACAGTTGGAAAGTTATAAAACAAATTATCGACGAGATAAAAGAAAACCATAAGCCTGTTTTTTATTCCCTGCTAACTAATTTTTCGACCACTTTGTATGGGGAGCTAAGCGATATTAAACGATTTTAAGCGGCTCCCCTTACAAACTCGTCGAAAAACTAGTTTAGCAAGAATTAAAAAAAAGCTTTATATTGGTATGGGCAGGTGCATTAATGGGCAGCTCGATTTACCATAGAACAATTACGCAATGCAAAATAAAAATGTCCTTGTCAAGAGAGATGAGACAAGATTCTGAAAACGGAAATGCCCCTCAACACTAATGAACGTATGCCGGTTTATTAAAAATCACATTTTTCGAATTACTGACAAAACCGGTATCTTTACGACGATTAACCGGTTTAATGTTTAACTGCCAAATTTCCATTGCTATTAAATAGTTTGAGCTTTTTCAAATCAGCTCAATTCAATTCCATTCAATTCAATTCAATTCAATTCAACTCAACTCAATTCAATTCAATTCAATTCAATTCAATTCAATTCAATTCATTTCAATTCAATTCAATTCAATTCAATTCAATTCAATTCAATTCAATTCAATTCAATTCAATTCAATTCAATTCAATTCAATTCAATTCAATTCAATTCAATTCAATTCAATTCGATTCAATTCAATTCAATTCAATTTTTTTTTTTTTTTGGTATAAATAATTCTTTATTGAGGTATAAATAAAGTTTTAATTACAATTGTGTATTACCCCGCGAAGCCTAGGCTTGTATGCAAGGATTTATAAATATGCAGAAGTAAATTAGATTTCACATTACATTCAATTTCAAATTATATCGGTTCTTCTACATGATTTTTGTATTTGATTTGTTCGCTTCATTGCGATTTTATGAAAAATTGTTTAACTAAAAATTTACGTTTAAATTTATTTCGAATATTTATCAGATTTAATGGCATCGAGTTGTATGCGCTTGGTAGTTGCACATTCAAGGTGCTTTTTCCGTGTTTATTGTTGAATTTTGGTATTTTAAACCTGCCGTCTGCTCGTCTTCTTGTATTGTAGCGATGATCCACAGGTTCAAGAAAATTGTCATCATGAAATTCGTTGATAATTGTTGATTTGTATATATTTCTGACGTTTAATATGTTGTGTTGTTTATAGAAGGATTTTAATCTCTCTTCAGAAGTAGTGTTTTGTGATAGTGCATTATTAGGGTTGTTTGAGAGTTGAGTTTGAGTGTGAGGTATATTATTTACGTGATTTGAGCTGTTTGTTTTATTTTTCATTAATATTTTTATAAGCCTATTTTGTGTTTGTTGCAAAATCTTGCAGTATGACGAGTTTCCATACGCTGTTACTCCATGACGCAGATAGGATTCTGCTAGTGAAAAGTATGCTTGTTTTGTAACGTTTAATGGAGCGCAGTTATTTAGGTGATATAAAACATATGATGATTTGCGTAGTTTTTTGTTTAGTGACGCTATGTGATCCTTCCAGTTTAAATGTTGATCAACAATGACACCTAGATATTTATAGTTGTTCACGACCTCGATTAACGTTTCACATTTGTCATTATCTAGGATTTGTGAGAAACTGTTTTTATGGAGACAGTCTGTGTTATGGTATTTTACAGTTATTGTAGAATTTGGTATGTGGGGTAATTTCATATGCATTAATTTAGTTTTTGTGGCATTAATTATCAAACCGTTGTCATGACACCACCTAGATACAACATTCAGTTCAGATTGCATCATTTGTACTGCTGTTGGGAGATCCTCATGAGAAACAATTATGGCCGTATCGTCGGCATAAGCAAAATTGGTGCTATTCTTTAACTGATTCAACATTTCATTGGCATATATCAAATAAAGAATTGGGCCAAGTTTTGATCCTTGCGGTACACCCGTTAGCATTGGTATTTCTTGGCTTAAGTTTCCCTCAATTTTTACCTTATATGATCGACATTGTAAGTAGTTTTCAAACCATTTAAGGCATTGACCGCGGATTCCAATTCTTTCTAAAATATTTATTAAATTTTTATGCGAAAGCGTGTCGAAAGCCTGGCTAAAATCTATAAACAGCGCTAAGCAATGCATATTTCGGTCCAAACATTTGTTAACGTGGGTCGTAAAATGACCAAGTAATTTGTTTATGTTTTTTCCTTTTTGGAAGCCATACTGATTTTTATTTATAACATTATACTTGGTGAGGAAGTTATTAAGCCGCCTTACCATAATTTCTTCCAATACTTTCTCTACCACGGGTAAAATGGATATGGGCCTGTAATTGTTGTAGTCCGTTTTCCTACCACTTTTGAATATCGGCCTTACCAGTGAGGTTTTCAAGAGTGTGGGTATGGTGCACTCATTCAGACTTGTATTTATGAGTGCTGTTATTGCTGGTGTAAGTTGTTGTGCGTTGAATCTGATATCCTTTGGACGAATTCCGTCTGCTCCTGCCCCTTTATTAATGTTTATTGTTTTAAGAATATTTAGAATTTCTAATTCGTTAGTTTGTTCAATGTATATAGTGTTTTGTATTCTCGTTTCTGTGGAATTTAGTGTCTTAATGTCACAATCGTGTATTATGTTTTGAACATTTTGTTTGAATTTAATAGCGAAATTATTGGCTACTGTTTTCATATTTACATTATTAAAATTTTTTTTAATTACTTCGTCAACGTTGTCGACTTTTTTTCCAATAATATCATTTATTAATATCCAGGTACCTCTTATGTTGTGTCTGTTTTTTATGAATTCTTGTCGACGGTATTCATTTTTTGCAAATGTTATTTTATGGTTTAGCGTGTTATTAAATATCTTATATTCAGTTTCTTTGTTTAAGTTGTTTTTACTTTTTTATATCGCTGATACAGTTTATCCCTAACTTCACAATATCTTAATATTTCTTCCGTTAGCCATGGATAATCGTTTCTTTTTCTTATGTCCTTTTTATTTTGTTTAGATTTGTTATATATTTCTGTAAATTTTTCGTGTATGTTCTCAAAAATTGTATGGCAACTTTGCTTTTTGTCTGCAAGATCACTCCAATTTGTTTGTTGTATTAATTTATTTACATTGTGAGTGTTTATTCCAGACATCTGTAATAGTTGTATTTCCGTACCCTGATTGTCATTATTGCCATTCGCGCTTGTTTTGGTTGGTTTATTTTCATCTCCTACGCATCCAAACAGCGAATAATGGTCAGAGATGGTTGTCATTATAACAGCTGCTTCTGCCCTTGTTATTGTTTTGTTGTTTCTCACAAACAAGTGATCTATACACGTGCCTTTGTTTTTGTTTACTTCTTCTCTTGTAGCTATGTTTACCATGCTAAGCAAGCCATTGGAAGACATCATATCTATGTATGTTCTTGTTGTTTTTGTTTTTTCTTTTGTGATGTCGACATTCACATCTCCAATAACTATCATTGCTCTGTTTTTGTGAATTTGGTTTATGTTTTGCTCTAGTTCCTTTATAAATAGTTTGATGTTTGAGCTAGGCGGTCGGTAAATAGGGAGAAGTGTTAGAGAATATGTGTCGATGTGTAAATCAATGTGTAATGTTTCGAAGTTTTGTGTATTTATATTTTGGTTGCTAGATAACTTAATCAGCTTGAAAGCCTCGAATAAAGCTGGTCCTGATGGTATCCCGGACTCTATGTTGAAATACTGCTCGAATTCTCTCAGCTTACCGTTGACTCTCTTATTTAACGCTTCGTTGAAGTTCGGCCATTTTCCTGCAAAGTGGAAGAGCTCTTATATAATCCCTCTCCACAAATCTGGTAGTTTAGTAAATGTTGCAAATTATAGGGGAATTGCAAAATTGAGTGCCATTCCTAAACTTTTTGAGAAGTTAGTCACAGAGGTAATTTCTCATCAGGTTTCCTCTATTTTAGATCCATGTCAACATGGCTTTCGGAAGGGTCGTTCCACCGTGACTAATTTGCTTCAGTTTTCCTCTTCTATTATTGACGGCTTTATTAATGGAGATCAAACTGATGTGATTTTTACCGATTTTAGTAAGGCTTTTGATAAAGTTAACCACAATTTGTTATTATATAAATTAGGGGCAATGGGTTTTAATTGTAACATGCTGAATTGGATTAGTTCTTATTTAATGAACAGAGAACAGATGGTATCATTTGGTCGATCATTCTCAAGATCTATTTTTGTGTCATCTGGGGTGCCTCAGGGCAGTCATCTTGGGCCGGTTCTATTTTTGTTATTCATTAACGACTTACCCGCCTCCATAATGCACTCTAAATTGTTAATGTACGCTGATGACGTGAAGATCTATTTTTCTTACAAGGATCCTTGTCAATATGCTTTACTTCAGAGGGATTTGTCTACTTTCCAGACGTGGTGCGAGACCAATTTGATGGAGCTTAATTTTACGAAATGTAAGCATATGCTGTTCTCTAGGTCATCATTATTTTCGGCAAAATACATTTTAGGTGGCAATGTTCTTGAATCGGTGGATTCATTTGTTGATCTTGGTGTTCTCTTGGACAGAAAATTGAATTTCAACTCCCACATAATTACGATGGTGAACAAGGCTTATGGCGTTCTGAACTTTATTAAACGTTGGGCAAAGGAATTTTCAGATCCCTACGTTACGAAAAATCTTTTTACTTCACTAGTCCGCCCTATTCTCGAATATGGATCAGTTGTTTGGGACCCCCAGTACAATTTGTATGTTAATATGATTGAATCGGTCCAGAAACAGTTTCTCATTTTTTGTCTGAGAAATCTTCAATGGAACCCGAACCATAATCTTCCTTCGTATAGCAGTAGACTAGCATTGATCAGATTGCCGACTCTTAGTAGTAGACGTACCATGATAAACTCTATTACAGTTTTGAAGATAATTGATGGATGTATATGTTCTGAATTTCTGTTATCTAGGATTTTCATAAATGTCCCATTGAGACCCACGAGGTACTATAAACTCGTAAACATCGAGTTTCAGCGTTCGAATTATGCGTCCTTTGATCCAGTTAGGAGAATGTGTCGTGACTTTAATGAGCTATATCAGTTTATTGATTTCACAGGTAGTTGGGAAACGACAAAGTCTAGCATAATTTGTCATTTGAACCGATTGCATTAGTGCTGTATATTCGTTAACGTACATATGTAAATTTAATTTACTTTATCCTTACTATCTGGTCTGATTTATGATTTGGTTTTCGTTTTGCTCGTAATTATTATATATTGAAGTATCTTATGTTAATATCTCGTGATGTGCTTTTATACTTATTTATGTTAGTGTAATACCAACTGGTGAAGAATTTCTGTAGTTGGTTGTAACGTGTGAACTTATAATCCTTGCTCTCCCGTTATAGACCGGTCTATAATGTGTACGCTGTCCTCACGTTATGGGGACGTGGCCCTCTCGGTCGGTAGGGGCGGGTAAGAGTGGCGGCGATGGGTTCGCTCGATTAAAAAAAAAAAAAAAAAAAAAAAAAAAAATGTATGTTGTCTCGGATATAAACCGCAATTCCTCCACCTTTGCCTTCCCTATTGAGGAATACACTGTTGAAGTTTTTAATTGAATAAAAATTATTTTCATTGTCGGTTATATTTGTTTCCACCAGGATAATAATTTTAATAACGTCAATAATTTTATGTACGTCTACCAGAAAAGTTGAAAAATTTTTACGTAACGAACGAATATTCATGTAAATAAATGGTAATGGAAAATTCAATAATTTATCATTAATTTGATTAAAATTTTGTAGTAAATTAGTTGCTTTATTCATTTTATTGAAGAGTTTAAAGATAATAGAATTCAAAATGTATTTTAACTAGGTATCAAAGATATTTTTTATTTTTATAAGTTCGCCGAAGCTTTGACACTTTTTAAAATTTGGATTTGCGTGTTTATGAATTTTTTCGAGTCTATTTCTCTTTGTTTTTGTATTTTATTGTATTATTATTTTTTGTATTTTACTTTTAGTGGTATGATTTTAACAAATTAAGTCAACATCGGACTCGGTATTAATGTTTAATGTGTTAGCATTTTCAATTTTACGTGCATATATTTCCCCATTTCGCACCCAAACAAATTTCCAATTGGCCTCTTTGGCCCTTGTTTTTGCAATCCATAACAATCGACTTTTTTGGCTAGTCAAGTGATCATTAACGTATATGAACTTATACTTTTCGCTGCTATCATCATTGTTAATGCATCTTGCATCCATCCTATGTCTCTCTATCTTGCTCATTATTTCTCTCTTCTTACGAAGAGAGCAAAACTCAATAATAACTTTACCCTTGCCTTTTGTGCGGTATGCAATATCGATATCATTATCTTTCATCTCCACATTCAAATTTGTTGCTATTTTTTTAATAACATCAGTAGCAGTCAAATTGTCGTTGCTTACGTTGTTTATTTCTACACATTTTTCCAAGACTTTTTGTTCAAGTTTACTTATATTGAGTTCCATCTCGCTCATCCTTTTGTCTTTTTCCTGGTTTTGTCTTTGAAGTTCAATGACCTGATTGCTAAGTGTTGAAACATTTACATGGATTTGTGTTAGTGTGGTTTGTTGATTTTGTAATAGTGCACTGATAGAGGCTAGTTGTGTTGTCATTTGTGCCATGTTTTGCATCATTATCTTCATTGTGTCATTTATTTCTGCCGTAGGATTTTGTTGCTGTTGCAATGGTAACTGGGAGTTTGGTTTCGAAATATGCTCTCTAAATCTTTTGTTGTTGTCGTCGATATTTTGGTCGTCATCATCTTCTTCATTTCTTTTTTGTTTGTTGGCAGAATCTGATACTATTATGCTAAATGCAGAGTTCTTACGCTCTCTGCATTTATGGCATTTCCATGACGCTTTTTTATCAGCATTCATTCCATTATATGTCGTCTGCTGTACGGAGCAGCAAGGGGAAAAGTGAAAGCAGGCATTGCACACACTGCATTTCATATGTTTGTTTGTAACCGGTAGATCACATTGAGCACATATTTGATTTTGCATGCTTTCCATTTCTACACTCACTGACTCTCACTCACACACTCAAGAACAACCAAATAAAGAATTGATTTTATTTTGTAAATTTGTTATGCGCGCAACTGAAGAACACGTCCGTTCGCAACGAAGGCTAGAATTCAATTCGATTCAATTCAATTCAATTCAACTCAATTCAATTCAATTCAATTCAATTCAATTCAATTCAATTCAATTCAATTCAATTCAATTCAATTCAATTCAATTCAATTCAATTCAATTCAATTCAATTCAATTCAATTCAATTCAATTCAATTCAATTCAATTCAATTCAATTCAATTCAATTCAATTCAATTCAATTCAATTCAATTCAATTCAATTCAATTCAATTCAATTCAATTCAATTCAATTCAATTCAATTCAATTCATTTCAATTCAATTCAATTCAATTCAATTCAATTCAATTCAATTCAATTCAATTCAATTCAATTCAATTCAATTCAATTCAATTCAACTCAATTCAATTCAATTCAATTCAATTTAATTCAATATCTAATATATGCGAATGAAATGTTAAAGTTCTAGCCTTCGTTGCGAACGGTCGTGGTCAGTTGTGCGCATAGCTAATTACACAAACACAAAATTATCACTCAAATTTATTTTTCGGTCGTTGTGTGATATGTCTCAAGAAAATTTATGTGGACAATGCAATTTGCAAATCACTGCAAAAAAATTTATGAAATGCAGTATATGTAATTCATCATACCACCTTTCTCCTTGCTGCTCTATCCAAATATCAACATTTGGTGGAATGAACGCTGAAAAAAAGGCAGTTTGGAAATGCCAAAAATGTAAAGATCGTAAAGGATCGAATACATCTTATGAGATAGTCGTGGAAAAAGACTTAAATCTGCAAAAACAAAAAAGAAATGAGGCAGATGAAGATGAAGAGTTTAGCGATTCTAACAAACGTTTTAAAGACCAAAACGCAGAACCCTCTCAAAACCAAGCATCTTTTATGGAAATGCAGAAGCAACAGCATGTAAACACATCCACACAACAACAACCCTCAATAACAGAATTAAATAAAGGTATGCATATGATGATGCAAAGCATGGCTCAAATAACAACGCAGCTAGCGTCCATTAGTGCGCAGATTCAAAACCAGCAAAGCACACTAATGCAAATAAATGAGAATGTGTCAAACCTCAGTAATCAAGTCATCGAACTTCAAAACCATAATAAGGAGAAAGACCAACAATTATGTGAAATGAATGCAAAAATAAACAAACTGGAGCAAAAACTAATAGAAAAAAATTTGGAAATAAACAATGTCACCAATGATGTACTGAGTGCTACTGATATTGTGAAAAAAATTGCAACGAGTGTCAATGTGGAGTTAAACGAAACTGATATAGAAAACGCATACAAAATAAAGAGAAACAATAAAGTAGTTGTGGAACTTTGCTCTCTTCGAAAAAAGAGAGAAATAATGAACAATTTAAACAGGCACAGAATAGATGCAAAAGAAATAAACGAGGAAAATAACAATAGTGGCAATGACAATAACAACAAAAAATACATATACGTCAACGATCAGCTAACACAAAATAACCGCCGATTATTATGGTTAGCTAAAAACAAATCAAAAGAGGCAAATTGGAAATTTGTGTGGGTACGCAATGGTGAAATTCATGCCCGTAAAATTGAAAATTCCCAAGTTGTCAATATTTGCTCTGAGATCGATTTGGAGATGATTATGTAAATAACTCAAACTTACAAAAAATATATGTCATATAAAATATTCGAGAAAGAAACTCAATTTTAAATACACTTAGAGAAAGGGAAAGAAAGAATAACAAATTTAAACCCGTATGTGAATAAATTTCAAAAAATCATTAAAATTCAAAAAATTCTTAATAAAGAAAACATATAAAATGGATCAAACAAATGAAATAAAGAAAGTAAATATAATAAACAATTTTAATCAAATTGATAGTAAATTAGTGAATAATTCATCATCATTTATTTATATGAATATTAGGTCATTAAGAAAAAATTTCACAATATTTCTGGCAAACATTAATAAAATAATTGAAAGTATAAAAATAATTATTCTAGTGGAGACAAATATAGTGGACGACGAAAATCAATTCTTCACAATTAACAATTTTAACAGTGTATTCCTCAACAGAGAAGGTAACGGCGGAGGAATCGCTGTATACATAAAGGAAAACATAAATTTTACAACAACACATCTTAATACAATCTACTTCGAAACAATACAAATTGAGCTCTCAATAAACAACAACACAATTACTCTTTTACCCGTATACCGTCCCCCGCGCTTAAACACAAATATGTTCATAAAGGAATTGGAGCTAATCATAAACTCAATCCACAAAAATAAAGTGATGTTAGTTGTTGGTGACATGAATGTTGACGTTGTCAACGAAGCAGTCAAAACAACAAGAACATATATTGATATGATGTCTTCAAATGGATTGCAATGTGTAGTTAATGAAATAACCAGAGAAGATGTAAACAAAAACAAAGGAACGTGCATTGATCACTTGTTTGTGCGCAGCAACAAAACAATAACTGATGTGCATGCAGCCGTTGTCATGACTACTATCTCAGACCATTACTCTTTGTTTGGGTGCGTAGAAGAAAACAAAACAGACGTAAACAACAAAGCTCTAAGTCAGGGTTCGGAAAATCCACAATTTAAAATTAATTATAAAAAAGTAAATAAATTAATAAAAGAAGCGAATTGGAACGATCTGTCAAACACAAACTATTGCTGTGATGATAATTTTAATAATATATACAATAAATTTAATGAAATATATAGCAAGTCAAAACATCCCGTCCGAGAAACTAAAAAGAGAAACGACTATCCTTGGTTGAACGAAACTATAATACAGTATTGTGATGTAAGAGATAGATTGTATCAAAGATTTCGAAAAAGTAGACAAAATGCGTGCAAAGAAAGAGAGTACAAACTTTTTAATAACAAATTAAATGAAATAATAACACATGCAAAAAACGAATATCGTCGTAGAGAATTTATAAAAAATCGGTACAACATTCGAGGAACTTGGCTTTTAATAAATGAGATTATTGGCAAAAAGGTGAACAAGGTAGATGATGTGATCAAGAAAAACTTTAAAAATGAGTGTATTAAAACGGTAACGGAAAACTTCGCGATTAAGTTTAAGGAAAATGTTTTAAATCTGATTCACGACTGCAATATAAGAACGTTGGTAACGCCTGAGAAAAGAATTCAAAACTCAATATTTATTGAACATACTAATGAACTGGAAATCTTTAATATATTGAAGTCTCTAAATTTAAAAAAAGGGCCAGGTGTGGATGGAATTCGACCTAAAGATATCCGAAACAACGCTAAGGAACTTTCTATAGCCATTACATCCTTAATAAATTCAAGTCTAGATGAATGTACATTGCCTAATCTTCTCAAGACCTCGTTAGTGAGACCGATATTTAAAAGCGGAGTCAAAAATGACTATAACAACTATAGGCCCATATCGATTTTACCGGTAATGGAAAAGGTGTTAGAAGAGATTATGGCGAGAAGATTAAACAATTTTCTCGAAAAGTTTTCCATAATAAATAAAAACCAGTATGGTTTTCAAAAAGGTAGAAATATCAACAAACTGCTTGAACATTTTTCAACTCACATCAATCAATGTTTAGACCGTAATGTGCAATGTTTGGCACTTTTCATTGATTTTAGCAAGGCATTTGATACGCTGTCTCACAAAAATTTAATATCGATGATGGAAAGATGTGGAATCCGTGGTAAATGCCTGAATTGGTTCAAAAATTACCTAGAATGCAGATCATATCGTGTTAAAATCGATGGAGTTTTGAGCCAACAAATAATGCAAAACAATGGTGTTCCACAAGGGTCGAAACTGGGACCAATTTTATATTTGATTTATGCCAACGAGTTAATAAGCATTTTAAAAAATAGCACGGCTTTCGCATACGCAGATGACACGGCAATTATTGTGTCAAATGAGAACATAGATGTAGCTGCCCAAATAATGCAATCTGAACTAAATCTGATCACTAGATGGTGTCATGACAATGGCCTAATAATAAACGCATCGAAGACAAAAATAATGCACATACGGTTACCCCACATTAAAAATTCGTCGATATCTATTAAGTTCCATGACAATAATTGCCTTCATAAAAACGTTCAAACATACAATGATAATGATAACTGCCAAACATATATTGAACAAGTTAACAATTATAAATACTTAGGAGTTATTGTGGATAACAAATTTACATGGAAGGATCATATAATATCGCTGAATAAGAAACTCCGCAAAGCTTCATATGTTCTGTACCACTTAAGTAACTGTGCACCATTATCAGTAACTATTCAGGCATACTTTTCTCTCGCTGAGTCGTATCTACGCCATGGAATATCAGCGTTCGGAAACGTGTCTTACTGCAAAATATTACAGCAAACCCAAAATCGACTAATTAAAATATTGATGAGAACTCGATTAAACACCATGCAACGCGAACTCTCAATTAATATGCAAGACAACACCCGCCAAATCAACAATGTCAACACAAACTCCAATTTAAGTAACGCTCATGTCATTAATAATCTCGCATACGCAAACAACTCACTAAATCATATATCTGTTAACCACTCGCGACATACAATTAAACATTTCTCTAAACTAAACAAAATTTTAAATGTAAAAAACATATATACATCAACAATAATAAATGAATTTCTGGATGAACACTACCTGGAACCAGTAAATCATGCATACAATACTAGGAGAAGAGCTGAAGGAAAATTCAAAGTACCATGGCACAATAATAAGCATGGAAAGAACACTTTAAATGTACAAATGCCAACCGTCCTAAATACAATACCACAGAATATCTTACATATAAGAAATAAATTTAAGCGTAAAAAAATTATCAAAAATCATCTTATAAACTCGCAATGAAGCGGAGATAAAAAATTAATGTTAAATTGCTTTAATAGATTCAATTGTCTTTTTTATGAAACATATTAATTTTATACTTAATTAAATATCCTTGCATACAAGCCTTTGGCTTCGCGGGGGAAATAATGAAATGTAAACGAAACAATATTGTAAATCAATAAAGAAAGAAAAAAAAAAAAAAAAAAAAAAAAAATTCAATAAAATACAATTCAATTCAATTCAATTCAATTCAATTCAATTCAATTCAATTCAATTCAATTCAATTCAATTCAATTCAATTCAATTCAATTCAATTCAATTCAATTCAATTCAATTCAATTCAATTCAACTCAACTCAATTCAATTCAATTCAATTCAATTCAATTCAATTCAATTCAATTCAATTCAATTCAATTCAATTCAATTCGATTCAATTCAATTCAATTCAATTCAATTCAATTCAATTCAATTCAACTCAATTCAATTCAATTCGATTCAATTCAATTCAATTCAATTCAATTCAATTCAAATCAATTCAATTCAATTCAATTCAATTCATTTCAATTTAATTCAATTCAATTCAATGCAATTCAATTCAATTCAATTCAATTCCAATCAATTCAATTCAATTCAATTCAATTCAATTCAATTCAATTCAATTCAATGCAATTCAATTCAATTCAATTCAATTCAATTCAATTCAATTCAATTCAATTCAATTCATTTCAGTTCAATTCAATTCAATTCAATTCAATTCAATTCAATTCAATTCAATTCAATTCAATTCAATTCAATTCAATTCAATTCAATTCAATTCATTCCAATTCAATTCAATTCAATTCAATTCAATTCAATTCAATTCAATTCAATTCAATTCATTCCAATTCAATTCAATTCAATATCTAATATATGCGAATGAAATGTTAAATGAGTTAAAGAATAGCGCCACTTTTGCGTACGCTGACGATACGGCCATAGTAGTATCTCATGAAGATCTTCCAACTGCCGTACAGATGATGCAATCAGAACTCGACGTTATCACTCGGTGGTGCCATGACAACGGCTTAATAATTAACGCCACAAAAACGAAACTGATGCATATAAAATTACCACACATACCAAAATGCAACATAAATATAAAATTTCACGACACAGATTGTCTCCACAAAAACAGTTTTTCACAAACCCTACATGATGACAAATGCGAAACGTCCATTGAGGTAGTGGACACCTATAAATATCTAGGCGTCATCGTGGACCACAACTTCAATTGGAAACAGCATATAATATTTCTCAATAAAAAACTACGCAAAACATCCTATGTGCTGTATCATTTAAATAACTGCGCACCACTAACAGTCGCCAAGCAAGCCTACTTTTCTCTGGCAGAATCGTATTTACGCCACGGAATAACTGCTTTCGGAAGCTCAACACACTGTAAAATTTTGCAACAAACACAAAACAGGCTTATAAAAATCCTAATGAAAAACAAAACAAATAATCCAATAATAAACATCTCTAATAGTGAACACTCACAAACCAATAACAACTCAGACGTGAGACTAAACTCATTCTATAAACTACATAATATACTCAACGTAAAAAACATATATAAAGCGACAATTATCAATGAATTTCAAGACGAAAACTTCCTGGAACCCATGGATCATCGCTATAACACCAGAAGACGGTCAGAAGGACGATATAAAATACCGAGATTCAACAATAAAAACGGAAAGAGCACCTTGAATGTACAATTACCAAGGACCTTCAACTCAATGCCATTAAATCTTATAAATATTCAAGATAAATTTAAACGTAAAATTCAAGTTAAAAAATATTTGATACAATCGCAATGAAGCATACAAATTTATATTTATATATCTATATATCCCTGCATACAAGTCTTAGGCTTCGCGGGGGAAATAATGAATTGTAAAAACATTTATATCTGTTTCAATAAAGAAGAAGAAGATTAAAAAAAAAAAAAAAAAAAAAAAAATTCAATTCAATTCAATTCAATTCAATTCAATTCAATTCAATTCACAATTCAATTCAATTCAATTCAATTCAATTCACAATTCAATTCAATTCAATTCAATTCAATTCAATTCAATTCATTTCAATTCAATTCAATTCAATTCAATTCAATTCAATTCAATTCAATTCAATTCAATTCAATTCAATTCAACTCAATTCAATTCAATTCAATTTAATTTAATTCAATTCAATTCAATTCAATTCAATTCACAATTCAATTCAATTCAATTCAATGCAATTCAATTCAATTCAATTCAATTCAATTCAATTCAATTCAATTCAATTCAATTCAATTCAATTCAATTCAATTCAATTCAATTCAATTCAATTCAATTCAATTCAATTCAATTCAATTCAATTCAATTCAATTCAATTCAATTCAATTCAATTCAATTCAATTCAATTCAATTCAATTCAATTCAATTCAATTCAATTCAATTCAATTCAATTCAATTCAATTCAATTCAATTCAATTCAATTCAATTCAATTCAATTCAATTCAATTCAATTCAATTCAATTCAATTCAATTCAATTCAATTCAATTCAATTCAATTCCATTCAATTCAATTCAATTCAATTCAATTCAATTCAATTCAATTCAATTCAATTCAATTCAATTCAATTCAATTCAATTCAATTCAATTCAATTCAATTCAATTCAGTACAAGCATATCTAATCTAACCTAATCTTATTCAGTTCAGTTTTTTATTTCAAGAGATAAACAATTTTCTGAATTTCCGCTTCAGCATTTCCAATTGAAATTTGAAAAGAAACTATTGAATTTAAAAATTTTAGTTACATCAATTGAAATTTTGAAAATTCTATTTGAAATTTAAAATACACGATTTCCGTTTTAAAAAACATCAATTGAAATTTTAAAAACATCAATTGAAATTTAAAATACATCAATTGAAATTGAAAACACTCCAATTGGAATTTGAAATACATCAATTGAAATTTAAAACACATCAATTAATATTTAAAATACACCAATTGAAATTTAAAAATCTTACACATAAAATCCGTTAATAATTTTAAAATTTCAAGTGACGAATTTTAAATTTCAATTGATGTCTTTCACATTTCAATTGATGTCTTTGAATTTTCAATTGATGTTTTTTAAATTCCAATTAATGTATTTCAAATTTGAATAGAATGGAATCAATTTCAATTGATGTGCTTCAAATTTCAAATATAATTTTCAAATTTCAATTGATATTTTTAAAAGTGAAATTGATATTTTTAAAATTTCAATTGGAATTGATGTAGTAGGCATATCTGTTGCTTTTAGAAGGTTTGAAGAGGCGTGTGTATTGGATTTTTAATCAGTCTATGAGAAGGGATAACAGAGGTCTGAATGTCAGCAGACTGCCTCGGAAGTCATATTTGCAGGGCTGTTTTCAGAATGCCTAGTCCTTTTCGGTTCTGGGTATCTTCTGAGTGTATTCTTGTGTATATAATATATACATTTCGGGGTAACGGAAAGATCGTGTACAACAAAAATCAAACGGCTTTTACGATAAATATTTTTATTTGGCTGAAACGATTTAACTGTTGCTGTCAACGTTGAGTTCTTCGGGGTAAGGGAAAGATCGTGCACAACAACACAGATGGCTTTTACGATAAATGTTTTCATTGTGGTGAAATCTTTTAACTGTTGTGGACAACGTTGAGTGCATATACCACAATACATTTTTTTGCGGTAAACGATCTTCAACCGTTTCCTTCTTTACCTGTTGGAGGTTCTAGCAGGCCTAAAGGCATCTCAAAGCCCAAAGATAATCATTTCCGAAATTGGTAAAATAATTAAATTGCTTCCAATTTTAAATATTCCGCGATTCATTACGAAATCAAATTTAAAGCCTCAGTGTCTATGATAACAACAAACGAAAATTCTATAAATATTGGCAACAATTTATAGCAGCCAAACAATCAATTATCTTTACACGTTTTGAATTATTGCGAACTCGTGGAATTTAAAACCGATATTTTCCTCAAGACGTTTCAGATGAAAAATTATCATTTCTTGTCAAAACTTTAAAAATTATCTTTCTCGATTTCATTTATTTACCAATTTTCTTTGGTAAATAATGTAGACTTTTTTTATCATAAATAAAAGTCAACATTTACGCAATGACGTTAACAAAACGCAATCAGTGTATGATCGTTCTGTTTTGAATAAATATTTAACGAAAGCGAAATAAAAACATTCGTTTTTTTATTTTACTTTTAAAAGAATTGTGACGTTATCATGGTGGAGAAAATTAAAACTAAAAAGTTGTTGATTTGTTGTTGTGACTTCTTGAGAGAAAGCGGAAATATCAGTTCAACAATTTAAATGTTAAATAAATCACTTAGCTATAATTGAATTTTACAATGACAGTTTGAATGAGATTCGACGATTTGTAGTTCAGTGACAACCGATTAAAGTGTAATAGATTTGTAAGTAGAGACGAAATCGATTGATTTATTATTTTTTTCAAATACAATTATGATAAATAGTTGCATTGTTATGCGTTTACGTACAAAAGTACTTGGCACAGCTTTCAAGCTTTAATCTGACACTTGTTTAGGTTTTAAAATGTTGTCAGTCAGAAAAAAGTTACAATGTTTTTATGGATCTAAATTATTGCTAGGTGAACACAATGACTTAGGAGTTAGCAGTGCGGGTTTCGTTGATGAACAAGTTTCAAACAGTCCCAAAGGGTAACGAATTTACATTTATTAGCTGATTGTTGTATTTCCTGTGAGACTTCATCTTGCACGATCCTATATTCTTGAAGATAAAGTCGTATATCACTAGCAAAGTTAAAAACCACTTCAGTTAGCCGACCTCTGTTCAGGTTTTAACAAAGCTATGTTAAATCGCTAGAAATGGGAAAAATTGTAGAAAAAAAATCGTTTTTTAACCGATTTTAATCAACAATACTAAAATATAAAATATAGAAATAAGAAAGCATATATATTCGGAATTTGTATTTATGTCGCAGTAATTCGAAACATATTGCAAAGTACATAATTTTTACGTTTAAAAATTTAAGATTTTAAATTCACACTGTGGCTAAGTGGGTGGCATATATGAATAACTGCTTATAGCCCTTGAAGTAGACTTTCCGAATTTTCTATCTTCATTTTTCAGAATCACAGAATTTAAACTTTTCAGTTTCGGGTCCACTGGTCGAATTTAGCTCACTATCGTTAAATGAGGAGTTAATCATAGGCCAACCATACCCCCCTAGAACCCTTGAACACACACAAGCAAACATGACGTACCTAGGCTCGAAATGTATTCATGGAGAGAATACATGTCAACACGAAGCGTGAACAATAGATTACAGAGTAAAAAGCGTATCAAAACATACTAGTACCAAGCATGAAGTGAATCAAAATGTTGCGACAGCTTTACGATATCTCACTGGAGGTGTTTGATGTATCTGAACTAGAGTGTCAAATCCCGACACCGACAAACCGGGGAAACCGGTTAACATGTTTTTTGCTATTGACCGTGTACCAGGTTTTTAAATTATTCGGAATTTACTTAATTTGTGTTAATATCCTTAAAGAAATTAATAAAAAACGATATGATTTTCGAATTTTAGTGACATTTTAGAATTTAGAAACATGATTTATATTTTGAAATATGATCTAAATGATATATCCAAACAATTTTTTTTTCAAAATGATCTCATGATTTGAAGTAGAATTAATTAAAAATTAATTAAGAATTAATGAAGCTTTTCAAACATTTTTTTTACCGAATTTCAAAATTAAAATTATTTGATAATTAAATGTGTTAAACTTAATAAGATTTCAATACATGAAAATCTTTTTCAAATTTAAGAATATAAATTTTACAATTTAAATTTAAAAAAAAAAAATGTAAGATGTAAAATCAGTTTAATACGAATTTGAATAAATCTTTTAAATTTTAGATTAAACACGCAGTCCAAGCTGGAATACGATATATATTTTTTAAAATGTGATGATTTATTCGACCTTTTGTATTATATTTGAAATTAAATATTTTCAATATTTTGCTACCCATTGGGTAGCATTGTCAGGAAAATAAGCACAATTTTAATTAAAATGTTCATTCTAATTTTTAATTTCATTACTTTTTTTGTAATGAATTTTTAATTAATAATTGTGTTTATCTTCTCGACGATGCTACCCAATGGTCAGAGAATTGTTAAAAATATGCCTAATAATGCTCGGACATTTTATTTTAAATATATAGTTTTTATTTAAAATTAAAACGTAATTAATTAAATACAGTTGTGAAATTTTGAGTTTTCAACACGTATAAATATATGAAATGGTCGTTAAACAAATGTATTGTAAGTTCTACATGCATAATTGAACTTAAAGCAAAAAAAAAAACGAAAAAACCGGATTGACCGGTTTTTGCCAAAATTAACAACCGAACACCAGTTTCTTGAAAAATTGAGTTTTCGAACAAACCAAAAACCGGTTTCTAAAAAATTTCTATATTTTTTTTACACTCTAATCTGAACACGACGATGTGGCGAAAGCAATTTATATATTCACAACAAGAATATCTTATCCAAGCGCGTATGATTTACTGATTTTGTCCTAAAAACTTGACAATATAGGGGTTTTTCGTCATAATCCGGTTGAAGATCTCTTTTTCCCATTAAAAAAAAATTTCAATAGAAAATAGTTTTTACGAGAAGCAGTGAAATTGATTATTTCGGTGGATGGTTGGGAGGATAACTATTTCGATGCCCATCCAGATACCTACGCAGTTTCCTTCTCCACAAGCTATATTCCCTACCAACCACCGATATAATCCATTTCGGTAACTGCAACAGAAACTTAGTTGGACAATCTCGTATTTTAATCGGTCCAATTGCGGTAACTGAAGTTTGTATTATTTACATTGCATAAAGCGATGAGTCAAATATTGGGTGACTTCTGCTCTCAATCATGTGCCTATGACTCTTTCCTCTATGTGGTGGTTCCTGGGCAACGGTATACATTTTTGGCGTAGAATACGTCTTACCTTACGGTATAGGGAGTCATGTCAGATTGTTATTGTTGTAATCTTTATTTCATTGATTATGCGGAAACGGCGAGATAACTTTTTTTAAAAATTTTTTTGTAGGTAAATGAAGATGTTATCTTTCGTTTGATATACATTACATATTGGTTGATATCTTCCTAATATTTAAATTTCTCAAATGAAAATTGTTTAAACACATACACTCAAACATATGTATGTGTGGTGTTTGATTGAGTGTTTGAGTTTGTAGCGTGAACACAAACTATGCTGCTGTTTCAGTGTGGACACAAACCTTCGGCTGTTGTTTTGATTGATGAAATATTGAAATTTCGTATATTTACTTATGTATTTAAGTGAAACAAAATGTTAAATGTGAATTTGAATTTAACATGGATATATAATTATAAAAAATATATGAAAAAATTAACTCATACATTTTGGCGTAGAATACGTCTTACCTTACGGTATAGGGAGTCATGTCAGATTGTTATTGTTGTAATCTTTATTTCATTGATTATGAGGAAACGGCGAGATAACTTTTTTTTATCCTATTTTTCCTATCATAAGCCCATATTATCAAAAGTAATTATCAAATAAATAAATTCATTTACTTATGTTATTTATCATTTATTGTTATATATGTTTTCTGTCTTATCGGGAGGCGTATTCTACGTTAAACTTAATGGCCGTGTCTCTGACACAGGCTGCAGGGACAGTCCGTGGCCGAAGGCCTCGGACAACTGTCTGCTGTATTTTTTTCTACCGGCTGAAGTCAAGGCTTCCTGATGGGTAGCCTAATTGGCTATACAACTACTGATGCGTTTCAAGTTTATTAGGTGACTAATGTCGCTGAAGCTCAACAAGCCATCGGGCATATTCTTTTGGCCTTAGGCATACATATAGACCAACGGCGGATAGAAACCAACAGAAGAAAATCCAGGTTCGACATATTGCATCCTGGCCAGCGTCTGATTCATAATGAGCGCCTGCTATCAAATATCCTGGCAGTAATGGTTGTGAAAATACGAAAACGAAAAAGAATACGTAAACAACCCCTATTTGCTGACGACGCCCCGCAAACATTATAAAGACCAGGATTTACGGATATGCACTTGGGATGTAAGAACTCTGTATAGATCTGGTGCAAGTATCCAATTGCCAGATGTCCTCCAAAGTTATAAGGCTGACAATACCGTTATCCAGGAAATGCTATGGACAGGACGTGACCTCACAAGGAGAAAAAACTGCAACATATAATACAGTTGTCATTAGAAAAAACATAAATTTGGCTGCGGATTTGTAGTTGGCAAAAGACTGTGGGATCTAGACTCTAGGTACAATCCTGTGAGTGCACGTATAGCCACAATCCGCATAAAAGCGAAATATTTTTATATTTCCCTCATTTGTGTGCATGCCCCGACAGAAGAGAGAGATGATGATGTCAAAGACATATTCTATGAGAGCCTAGAGTAAACGCATGACAGCTGTCGTGGGCATGACAATCTTAGGCCGGGACCACACTGGCGTTTTCTTGTCGCGCGTTTTCAAAAGCTTTCGTAGAAGTATACACAATCAACGTATACAACTCAACGTTGAGCTTTTTTTTTTGCTTTAGAGCTTTTGGAAACGCGCGACAAGAAAACGCCAGTGTGGCCCCGGCCTAATATTGTACTATGAGATTTTAATTTGGTACTTTTTTATTTTATTAGTCAAGCTCAAGACCATCTATATCTCAATAAATAGAGATATAGTTTTTTAAAAAATAAGATGTTTTGCAAAAGCATCTTCATGATTCCTGGCAAACCGTATAGCTGTCTCAGGTCTAGCCACAGATCCTAATCATCGGTTGTTTGGAATGCTGCTTTTGAAAAATTCATCAAACTAAATGTAAACGAAAACTCATCTGAATTGAGAATTTTCCACTTTGCAAGTGTTAGAAAAATATCGCAAGCAAAACACACAAGAAAACATTTGCAAAAATTTTCTCTCCATCGCCAGAGAACGATCGGTCCCCATTAGAAATGATTTTTGTTGTTGTCTAAAAGACAACACAATGTTTACAGGCAATTCCTCCAGCACGTAGGGTTTCAGAAACCGAACTCACAAGGATCAGGTTGACGAATCCCTGCGTGCCCTCGGTATTACCAACCGAGGAGATAAGGCAAAAGATCGAACAGATTGATGAAATATGTCATCTTCGGTCGGTAAGGTGCCTGACCCCCGAGGTTTTCGAGACCGGATAGGTAAATAAGTTAACTGAGTTTGTATTAATTGTAGCAATCGAGATTGATGTCAATTCGCTTGAAATAGCTACATTTATTAAAATTGCGGTTAGCGCAACTGAGTTTATTGAAAGTTCGATTACTGCTAATGAAATTCTCATGATTTCTATTACATTTAATGAATTTAGAATAATTTTGGATTCTACAACCAAGTCCTTCATATAATGGCAAACAAATTAAAAGACTTCAAGTTGGACCAAAGATTGTGTTTATTCACAATGTTGTATTTCTTTAAACTTTAATATATATTGCAATTTTATTTCTAACCTTCTATTACAAACTCACACAACTATTTTTTTTTTTAAATGCGGTTATAGTAAACGATAACTCTGCTGTTGCAACCGCATTGTTTTTGCTACAACCGAATTTCGCCTGCCATAACTAGTTTCGGTCGCTTCAACTGTAACGCAGTGGGAACATGCTCGGTGTTTAGTTGTTTCAGTTGCGACAACTAAACCATCTATTATTTGAGTTGCGTCAACAGAATATTTCATTATTTCGCCTCCCATAACCAAAATGTGGCCTCCCATAACCAATTCGTCAATTTCTAATATATTGACGAATTTAATTTATTTATAATAATCTATTTATGAATAATGTTAGTAACACAGCAGAATGTATGAAAAATTTGGATTCTCCTACCAAAATCCTCATGAATTCTGTTAAAGCAAAAGAATTTGGTATTATTTCCGTTGCTACAACCGATGTTGTTTCTGATTCTGTAGCTACAACCGACCATATTTTCAATTCGGATACAACAAACAAAATTGTTTTTGGAATTTTGTTTCTGATTTTGTAACGATTTTTAGTAATTTTTATTTTATTTTGATATTGAGACGACTTTTTGTTTATAATTTTTATAAAATGCGAACGCAATTAATTTTTAGTTTCAAGGTTCAAACAAGAATTTGTTGTACTTTCTTTAAAAATAAATTTTTTTTATACATAAAGTTTACTAAATGCGTTTTTACTGCAAATTAAATTGATTGAAATTCGGTGAAAAAAATTCAATATCTCAGTAGTAATAATATCATTTAAGGAAATGGTTCAATTGCGGCAACTGACAAATCCGATTAGAAACAATTTATTTATATCACTCAGTAACTGTGGTTGCTACAACTGAATTATGTATAAATTCAGCTGTGGCAATCGAATGTTTTGTTTTGTTAAACCCCATTCATTTTCCATGGACTGGAAGCAACCGAATTAATAATCGTCCGAAACGATTTCAATTCGGTGTCACTCGAAATTAAGTTCCCAGCAAAAAAAGAGTATACCAAGAAGTAGAATTTGCACCACAACTCCTTGGTAAGACGTAGTGCTAATTTAGGTGCAGAAGTACTTCCTTTAATATTGCGTTGTCCAATGCAGCACTACTTCTAGTTTGACTGTTTGGAAGTGCACTTTATGCTAAAATTTTTAGGCCATATTTCGTCCGCAATCGAGCAACCAAAACTATTATTTCAACCATTTGTAAATTTCTTTTCATTTGAAACTTGGCAACAAGTGATATGCTATTAAAATGTTCTGACTTTAAGCAACAACTTTAGGGTTTAACTAATTATTTTATTAATTGGCCTTTTATTAGTACTCCAAAAGCTTCTGTCAACAGGTGAAAAAGAAAGGAAATGAAAATCAATTTGAAAGAAAGTAAATACAAATTAAATACAAGTAATATATTTAGGCATCTTTGTACTTGTCCACAATCCCTTTAGCTCTTTAATAAATTTGCATCATAATACTCATAATAGATGTGATGCAAATGTAGATTTTGCGGAGTTGTTATTGATCAGCGTCAAAATTGCATTAAATATGCACATAGTGTTGCAGAAGATGTACAAAAATAATAACATCTACTAGAACTACTTCATTTATTTTTTTTCTGGGTTACGGTAAAGTCGTTTGCCTCAACCGAATTTTTGCTGAATGCAGTTCAAATAAGTATCTCTAAATTCAATCAGATTCTATTTCGATATCTTTCACCATTCGATATCTATTCCGATTCTGCTTTCCATGACTGTACTGCCACCAAAAATCACAACTTAATAAAATAGCACAAACATGCGACTATAAAGCTCAAACACGATTCAGACATTCCACTACATTTAATAAATTGTATTGATAGTAATAATTATGACATCGATGTGAATTGAATTTGGTAGGCACATGTTTACAAAAACCTTTTCTAAACCTTTAACATTATTCAAAATCAAGTTTTTTTTCACTGATTTTAGGAACGATTTCTTATACTTCAAGTCTTAGACAAAAGAGCTGTCAATTAATTTGTACATACGTAAGTTTAAGAAAGAGAAGGTGTCAAATCTCAGTGTAAAGTATAAAAATGTTGAATTCTACACAAATTTAAGATAAATTATTGGAGATTTAAATTTATTTACAATAATATACAAATTGAAATATTATTAATATTTAGTTAGAAAATTAATTAAATTTTTTTTTTCACTACCTTTATTACCATTATTTCAAAGTAAGCGATCGATAATGTGTTTAAGGTAACAACTACATCCCATTATATACTGAAAATCTTTAGATTGTTTTTCGGTATCTTAATAATGTTATAAAAAGGCAATATACCAACTTGTAAATCGAGATTTCTATATGAAAACCTTAAAGTAAAACTACGTATATTACACTGTGCCTCAAATTTTGGGTCACCGATTGGACCTGAATGAGACCAACGGGAATTGAAAGTTGAAAACCTCTATACCAAATCCACCAAAAGGGTTATGGTAATTGTGGCCGAATTTTTGACGTTTGGGTGTTTTAAACCTTTTCTTTTAAATATAGGTGAAAACAACAAATTTAATTCAGGCGCATGAAAAAGTGAGGTAATCTTTGTCGTATTAAACAAAAAACAGCAGACAGTTGTCCGAGGCCTTCGGCCACGGGCTGTCCCTGCAGGCTGTGTCAGAGACACGGCCATTAAGTTTAACGTAGAATACGACATCCGATAAGACAGAAAACATATATAACAATAAATGATAAACGTCAACTGGCAGCTGCTGTCAAACAGCATCAAGCAGCATTGTTATTTTGCTTACTTGGCAGCACTTTCATTTAACATAAAAATGTATGAATTAATTTTTTAATATATTTTTTATAATTATATATCAATGTTAAATTCAAATTCACATTTAACATTTTGTTTCACTTAAATACATAAGTAAATATACGAAATTTCAATATTTCATCAATCAAAACAACAGCCGAAGGTTTGTGTCCACACTGAAACTGCAGCATAGTTTGTGTTCACGCTACAAACTCAAATACTAAACCAAACACCACACATATGTTTGAGTGTATGTGTTTAAACAATTTTCATTTGAGTAATTTAAATATTAGGATGATATCAACCAATATAAAATGTATATCAAACGAAAGATAACATCTTCATTTACCTACAAAAAAATTTTTAAAAAAAGTTATCTCGCCGTTTCCTCATAATCAATGAAATAAAGATTACAACAATAACAAACTGACATGACTCCCTATGCCGTAAGGTAAGACGTATTCTAAGCCAAAATTATATAAGGGTCAGGGGACACCCGGTTGGAACGAAGTTCCTTTCGCTATATATTATGTACTAGTTAGTTCCAACACGCCTAAGGCACCCGTTGAAAAATGCAATAATTTAAATGGACCTTTAAGAATCGATACTTTTTGTAAACTGATAAAACTTTGTTTAAGAAAATTTTTTTTTTGGATTTATTAGTTTTTTAAAAAGTATATTTTTAGGTTCTTTTTGTAAGAATGGTACTCTTTTAGGGAAAAGGTTATTTTTTTAAGAAAATATACTGATTTCAGAAAGGCTACTTATCTCAAGAAAAGAAAAGAACAGGTATTATTTTATTTTTAAGAAATGGAATTTTTGTTAGAAAACGTATTTTTTTAAAGAGGGTATTTTGTTGAAGAACAGGTTTTTTAGGAAATGGGAGTTTTGTTAGAATTGGTCCTTTAAATTTTTAAGAGTAGTTACTTATCTCAAGAAGAGATATGTTGTTTCACAGAAAGGTAATCTTTAAAGAAAATATAGTTTTTTAAGAAAAGGCAATTTCTTGTAAGAAAATTTACTTTTTTAAGAAAAGGTACTTATTTTAAAAAAATTACGTTTTTTAAGAAAATGTACTTTGTGTAGGAAAATATGGTTTTTGTAAACAAAGGTACTTTTTTAAGATAACGTATTTTTAAGAAAGGGTACTTTGTTTAAGAATTTGAATAGGTTTTCTTTATGAGAAAATTATGGTTACAGGCTCCACCTAGAAAACTTCCCATTAAACAAGAAATTTCCCAACATATGTGAGACATCTAGTTAGTCTAGATACAAACCAAAGCAAAAGTACCCAATTTAGTTGATAATACTGGGTTGTAGCATAATAGTGTTAAAAAAAGTTGTTTAATTTTTTTTTCATTTAGTCCCCAACCCGCAACATGCGATAAGGAACTTCGTTCCAAAAATAAAAAGAAAAGCATTTTCAAATTTTTTTTTAATTTCTGTTTTTTCTCTTACTTTATTTTTTTAAGGCAATATAATGAACATTCATGGCCAGTTTCACAGTTGAAAATTCTCCATTTAAATGCAGTTTAAATGCCCGACGCTTGTCATTTAATATGAAATATGTCTGTGAGCTTTTAAATTGATCTTCTAAATGACGAGTGTGAAACTCGGCCCTTAGTCTTTTAAAATTTTTAAGTTTCATTTATTTGGGACATGGGACTGTCATTCACTTGGGAGTAGCCAGAAATGATTCCTTCATTGGGCAGTCCAAGCAGCTCACTACTTCCACGCAGTATGTCCTGGGCAATGGCTTTTCGGAAACCTCCGTTAGCTAGCTAGAGTGAGAAGGCGAAACAAATGAGCATCAAATCAGGTATAGTAGATGACTGATGTCACTGAAGCTCATCAAACAATCGGGCATATTCTTTTGTCCTTAGAAGGCGGATGAGCCAAACATACGGGCCAACGGCGGATAGAAACTAAAAGAAGAAAATCCAGGTTCAACATATCGCATCCTGGTCAGCGTCTGATCCATAATGGGCGGCTGCAATCAAATATCCTGGCAGTAGGTAAAATGCAAAAACCCGGTGGGCTGGGTTTGCCTCCCGCCACCGTTCATAATGGCAGTGAAAATACAAAAACGAAACAGAAAACATAAACAACCCCTATTTGTTGACGACCCCCGCAAACGTTATAAGGACCACGATTTACGGATATGCACTTGGAATGTAAGAACTCTATATAGATCCGGTGCAAGTATCCAACTGGCAGATGTCCTCGAAAGTTATAAGGCTGACATTACCGCTATCCAGGAAATGCGATGGACAGGACATGGCTGCACAAGAAAAAGAAACTGCGATATATACTACAGTTGCCATGAAAAAAAACATGAATTTGGTTGTGGATTTGTAGTTGGCAAAAGACTGCGACATCTAGTCTCTAGGTTCAATCCTGTGAGTGAACGAATAGCCACAATCCGCGTAAAAGCGAAATATTTTTATATTTCCCTAATTTGTGTGCATGCCCCGACAGAAGAGAAAGATGATGATGCCAAAGACATATTCTATGAGCTCCTAGAGGAAACGTATGACCGCTGCCCTGGCCATGACATTAAGATTGTACTAGGAGATTTTAATGCCAAATTAGGAAGGGAGAATGTGTTTAATCCAACTATTGGCAATTTCAGTCTTCATGCTGACAGTTCCGACAACGGTATGAGACTGATTGACTTTGCCGCGGCAAAAAACATGGTCATCAGTGGCACAAGATTCCAGCATAAAGACATCCACAAGGCTACTTGGGTATCCCCTGATCAAAGAACTAAGAACCAAATTGATCACGTGGTAATTGATGGAAGGCACTCATCCAGTGTAATGGACGTACGAGTGATCAGAGGAGCTAACGTCGATTCTGATCACTACCTGGTAGCAGCAAAGGTTCGCACAAGATTAAGTAGAGCGAAAATCGTACGAAACCAGACGCAGAGGAAGCTGGACATCGGAAAGCTGCAATTACCAGAGGTAGCCACAGCCTACTCAAGGAAGCTCTCGCAACTTTTGGCACAGAACCCACCTCCTCCCGATAACGATCCTGATGCGCAGTGGAAACCCATTTCCGACTCTATAAAAACTGCCGCAACAACCGTACTTGGTTTCGAAAAACCGCTTCGCAATAAACCGTGGTACGATGAAGAGTGTCGCATAGCAAATGACGAAAAGAACGCTGCACGTATGGTAATGCTTCAGTCAATTGCAACGCGAGCTGCAACTGAGCGGTATAGGGAGAAGAGAAAGGAGGTAAACCGTCTCTTTAGGCGTAAGAAACGGCAGTGGAGAAAACGCGAGAGTGAGAAAATTGAGACATACAGAAGGAAGAACGAAGCCCGAAAATTCTACCAAAAAGTTAAAAACGGAACTAATGGACATGGTTCAGGGCCCCCCTTCTGTAAAGACAAAGACGGAAGTCTCGTCGCAGATGTGCAGAGCATGTTGGGAATATGGAGAGAGCATTTCTCCGCGCTACTAGTACCTGAGATATCCGATGACGATGGGACAATCGATCACAATATGGACGACGACGTCGATTGCTCCCCTCCTAACCAAGACGAGGTCAGAACAGCTATTGCCCGGCTTAAGAACAACAAAGCCGCAGGAGCCGATGGATTACCGGCGGAGCTGTTTAAGGCTGGCGGCGATGAGCTGATAAGGTGCATGCATCAGCTCATTAGCAAAATTTGGTTAGATGAATGCATGCCCGGCGATTGGAGTCTGAGTGTACTATGTCCCATATTTAAAAAAGGTGACCCGAATATTTGTGACAACTACCGTGGAATAAGCCTTTTATCCATAGCATATAAGGTTCTATCAAGTATAATGTGCGAAAGACTAAAACCAATTATCGCTGACCTGATTGGACCATACCAGTGTGGCTTTAGGCCTGGAAAATCGACAACTGACCAAATTTTCACGCTACGCCAAATCCTGGAGAAGACACACGAAAAACAAATCGACACCTATCATCTATTTATCGATTATAAAGCAGCCTTCGATAGTCCGATACGGGAGAAACTCTATGAAGCAATGCAAAACTCATACGCCTTTGCAGGATGACCTTGACGAACACCAAATCCGCAGTGAAAGTTGGTAAGGATCTTACTGAACCTTTCGAAACTAAGCGAGGACTCAGGCAAGGCGACACCCTATCGTGCGATCTCTTTAACATCTTAATGGAGATCATTATGAGAAAAGCTGCAGTCAATATGAATAAAACCATCAGCAGCAAAAGTCACATGCTGCTCGCGTATGCTGATGATATAGATATCATTGGGCGCACAATTAGAGAAGTTACTGCGTTTTTTTCGAGAATTGAGAAGGAGCCAGCAAAAGTGGGTCTGACGGTGAATGAGGACAAGACAAAATTAATGGTTTCAACGAACAGGGCCTCCACGCGATTAGACCAAAGCGTGAACGTTGATAACCGTTATAACTTCGAGGTAGTGGACGAATTTATATATGTACCTCGGATCTGCCGTGAACAAAAACAACAACGTCAGCCTTGAGATCAAACGGAGAATTGTGCTTGCGAATAGATGTTATTTTGGGCTAAGCAAGCACTTTAGAGATAAAGCCCTCTCTCGAGTAACAAAAGTCCAGCTGTACCAGACTCTCATTCAACCTGTCTTGCTTTATGGCGCAGAATCCTGGGTCCTATCGCAAGCAGACGAAACATCTGTAGGAGTCTTCGAGAGAAAAATACTCCGAAAAATGTATGGCCCTATAGTGCACAACGGCGAGTATCGGCGACGCATGAATCATGAGCTTTATCCTGACATTGACATAGTTAAGCGGATCAAGATAACGCGATTACGCTGGCTAGGCCATGTCAGTAGAATGGATGAAGATGAACCAGCGCGAAGGCTTTTCGAAACCGAACTCGAAGGAAGACGAAAAATAGGAAGACCAAGACTCCGCTGGAGGGATCAGGTTGACGAATCCCTGCGTACACTTGGTATTGCCAACTGGAGAGATAAAGCAAAAGATCGAACTGGTTGGCGAAATATGTTATCTTCGTTTTGTAAGGTCCCTGACCCCCCGGGGTTGTCCGAGACCGGATAAGTAAGTAAGTAAGTTTCATTTATAATGGAGAAAATAATCAAACAACATTTAGGGGTTTTTGTTTAGGATTTATTTAGGATGGAAGTGTTCACTCAAGAGAAGAATTATTAATTGCATTTTTACGGCAGTTCCGAGGTAAATGAATTCCTCCACTAACTCAAAATTGTAGCGGTTATTCCACCAATCCTTTTCCACCAATCCGGTGGATATTCTGCTTGGCGAAACTGATAATTTTGAGTTGTCTTCATTTACTGCCAAACGCACCTTTATTGATTCCTCCGCAATTCCCAAAAATACTGCAGTAAATTCTCGTAGATTGCGTCCAATGATGTCTAAATCATCAGCATAGGCCAGCAGCATGTGACTTTTGCTACTAATGGTTTCGGTTGTGTTAACTTCAGATTTTCTCACGATGATGTCAAGTAATATTTTGAAGAGATCGCATGATACGGTGTCGCCCTGTCTGAGGCTTCGCATCGTACTAAATGATTCGGTGAGATCTTTACCAGCCATTACTGAGGATTTCATGTCTATCAGTGTCGTTTTACAAACGCGTACAAACGCGTACAAACGCGTGTCGATTATAATGCGGGGAAATTCCTACTAAGCTATGCCCGAGTTTGGTCTTCCGATTTCCCCGCATTATAATCGACAAATAGATAAGAGGGGTCAATTTGTTTTTCGTGGGTCTTCTCCAAGATTTGGCGTAGAGTGAAAATCTGGTTAGATTTTCCAGGCTTAAAGCCACATTGGTATGGTCAGCGATAATTGGTTTTAGTCGTTCGCACATTACACTTGATAGAACCCAGGCACGTACGCAGGGGTGGGCCTGGGGCTCGCCCCCCCCCCCCCGAAATTATTTCCATAAGAGGGAATTTTTGAATGTAGTGCTATTTTTTTACCTAAATATTAAGTTGCCTCCCCTCCGAAAGAAAATCCTCTGCGTACGGTACTGATAGAACATTATATGCCATCGATAAAGGGCGTATTCCCAAATAGTTGGCACAGAGACTCGAGTCACCGTTTTAAATATGGGGCATATTACACTGAGACACCAATCGCTGGACATACATTCATCTAACCAAATTTTGGTAATGAGCTGATGCATGCACCTTATCAGCTCATCCCCGCCAGTGTTAAACAGCTTCACCGGTAATCCATCGACTTCTGCGGCTTTGTTGTTCTTAAGCCGGACAATAGCTGTTCTGATTTCGTCCTGGTTAGGAGGGGGCAATCGACGTCGTCGCCCAAATTGTAATCGATTGTCTCATCGTCATTGGATATCCCAGGTGCCAGTAGCGCGGAGAAGTTAACTCTCCATATTCCCAACATACTCTGAATACCTGCGATGAGATTTCCGTGCATGTCTTTACAGAAGGGTGTCGTGCACCATGTCCATTAGTTCCATTTTTGACTTTTTGGTAGAATTTTTGGGCTTCCTTCTGTCTCAATTTTTCACTCTCGCTCTTTCTCCACTGCCGTTTCCTACGCCTATAGAGATGGCTTACCTCCTTTCTTTTTCCCTATACCGCTCAGTCGCAGTTCGCGTTGAAATTGACTGAAGCTTTGCCATACGTGCAGCGTTCTTTTCATCATTTGCAGTGCGACCACCGTTTGATGCGAAGCGGTTTTTCAAAACCAAGTACGGTTGCTGCGCCAATTTTTATATAGTCGGAAATAGGGTGGCCACTGCGCTTCAAGAACTTCATCTGGAGGAGATGGGTTCCAAATTATCAAATTTTAACCCTAGAAGGGTAATCATATTTTACGTATATTAAAGTTAATCTTCATCAAATCGGCAAAGTCCAATTTTACTACGAAATTTTTAAACAAACAAGTAGCGTACAAATCCAGGACACTACTATTAATCAATAATAGACTTTAGCAAAAAAGCAAACACACCAGCCTTACATTTTTAAACCATTTTGATTCATTTTTAAGCAATTCGATCTTTAGTCCATTTTTTTTTAATTCAAAAAGAGTAACAGTGTTTGTCGAATCGGCCATGATTACCCTTCTAGGGTTAATACTAACTTTTAATGTCAAAATACCAACCATCCACCGAAATCAACGCTATTACTTGTTTTTGATAAAATGATTTTATGTTATTTTTAATAGAAAATAAATGATCTTGAACCGCCTTAGGATTGCAAAACATAAATGTTTAAAGATCGATTAAAATAAATGCAAATCGGAAATCATATAATTTAATAACGAAATTGTAGTTAATGCATATATCAGGTTTTGCTTCCAAGCCATCCAGAAGTTCATAAAACAAGGCATCACTTTATCCGAGAAACGTAAACATTATAACATTTGTTCCAATTTCCATTGTTTCAATTTCATTTGAAAAATAATTTTTCTGTCAACTTGTACCCACTAGCACTAGATGCTATTCTTGTTGTGCTAGATTATGTCGAAATAAAATGAAATGAAATGAAAAATTCCAGTATTTAACAAAATCTTGAAAACTATTAACAATTTCATATATGAGTTTATTAAATGTCTTTGTTATTCCCTGCTGAGTTTTTTTTAGTTGCTGCTTCATTGTTTTCAAATTGAATTATTCTCTTGACCTTCTTTTTGGCCTCAGCTAAAATGTCGCCCCTCGTGGTGACCATAATTTATGGTCTCAAGTGGTGATTTGAAACAATTGCGACATTTGCATAATGTCTGACAGTATGCGAATGCCATGAGACGCCTTTTCCATTTGTTTTTCTTGTACATTTCCCAACCATTTCTATGTCCTTTCGACTACGACTACCAGCACTAAGTCATAGCAGCAAATAAACCAGGTCATTTGTACGTGATTTTGAAATGGGCACATTTAAGGTTTTGTTTTCATTCAGTCTTTTTAAAAATAGATTATCTAGACAAGAAATATTTAAAACTTTGGAGAAAGACTATTGTTTAGCAGCAAAGTAAACTTTAGAAATTAAAAGTGATTTAGGTTGATCCTTTTTCAGGACATTTAAAGTTCATGTTGCTATTTAAATTTAGTTTGAATTTAATACTTACAAAATAGTTTGGAGGTAAGAAGCAGCTGCTATTCCTTTTTGTTGTGTGTGTTGTTTGTTTTCTGTTTTATAGACGTCGAACTTTAGTTTAAATCTATTATCAATTTTGAACCTTTATCTTTGCGCGGTTCCTCTTCATCCCAATATCATATGGTTCTCATTTCCGTTGCCTTGTTGCCACCACTTTCTGATTTCAGCTCCTTTTGTTCTTTGATATGCAACTGCAGATTTTGTTGCCGATCGTAATCTGTCCAAACTTTAAAATTTTTATAAGGCACTGCCACTGTGGTTGTGGTCACCGTCGAGGTTACGGGATCTTTGGCCGGTTTCAATGATCTCTCGGTTGTGGTGGTGGTGGTACAAATCGATTTCTGTTTGGTTGGCCTGATGATGGTTGTTTTGGAATTCGGCTTCGAAATTTCGACCACTTCGTCGCCGGACGGATTTTCAAATGTTATGGTGCGTCGGCGTGTCTGAGTTAAAGCCAAATTGCGACTTAAACGTTTTGTATGCTCCTCGACAATGGTTATACTCAAATCACGCATGTCCACTGTGGTGAAATGTTCAGCGATAATATAATTTTCAATATATTTGTGTTATTGTTTTGAGTTTTTGTTTGTTTTGTTTTGGAATTGATAAAACTTGTTATGCTTTTCACGTTTTATCATAAGAATGTGTAGACTTTTCGATGTTTTGTGTTTTTTGTTTAAAGTGAATTTTGTTTTATTTTAAATTTTTATTATCTTCAATTGTTTAATGGTTTATTATTAAACATTTGTTGGTTTTCGGTAAATTTTTTGCTGTTTTTATTAAATCTGGTATTCAATTACAATATCTATCAACTGAAAAGTAAGTTGCATTATGAATCTAATTCCCAATTATTTTTTTTATAGAAAATTTAGGTTAACGTTTTAAAAATAACTTGTTAACATATCGTACGTGACTCGAATATCTAATAACGTCACAAGTTGTTGAATAAAAATTCCCCAAAAACTGTTATTAATCATTTTAAAGCCCATGCTGTCGTCTGATTTTGTGATATTTATTGCACTTAGACCTTAAAGTATTATGAATTTTATGTTTATTTAAAATTTTTCGAAATTTTATTAAATATTTCAACATCAAGATCTAAAAATATATTGGTTTGTCTGTGTTTATAAACGATAATTGCTTCTTTTTTTTTTAAATGCACTGCTTTTTTTGCGAACCCGTTCATAGACAAAATTTTTAATTACTGACGCATTTGGTGAAGTTTTATATGACCAGTTTCGCACTCGAAATCATTTGAAGAAATTATCATGAAGTTGACGTTTTTTATGTTTATATACGTATATATGTATGTGTCCCTACTACTAATAGGGTTGCAAGGAAGCTAATGACGTGTACTGGTAGGGATCATAAGAACAGCATTCTCAGCCCTCAATCAGGAATTATCAATTTCAAAACATGTAGAATACTTTGTTATATATTAAAAGTTGAGATAACTTTGATTTTGAGGGTAAATATGACATTGACCCAGAATATGGATTATAAACATAACGTGATCTAATTTGAAGCGGAAATGACATTATATGTCTGCCTATATAGAAAAGAGAAGTTTATTCTATCAATAATTTCAACTTCAAAGGTATGTTTGCATGTAAACCTTGGATGGTGGAATGCATGGGTTCAATAATACCAGATAGAGACATTAGTACAACGCATCCAACAAAGCAACAGCAACGCTATTTCGTGTTTGTCTGGTAAAATAGTTGTAATTAATACAACACGAATGTATACCAGCAATAGAAGGTAACAAATAAGTGTTGAAAATACATTTAAATTTAAAATTTTAAATTTAAACGACATGAAAAAGTTCAGTCAACAGTTCTTGTAACTCCACCTGGTGTAAGTTAAGTTTCGTCAAACAAAACCATGTCAAAGACTGTGAAATGAAATGTCAGATGAGAGAAATGGAGTCTCTATTCTAATTTACTCAATGCTGCCTACTTGATAATATTTGAAAGTACATACATTTTCGTTTATCCCAAAACAGTGACATTTTGTACATTACGCTCTCGACAAGTGAAAATGTTTAAATAAAACATTTAAAAATATGTCTTCCTATCTTTTCCCCCAATTTCCCCCACATCCTACAAAAAGTTAATTTTTTGAAAGTGAACGCAATTGAAGCCCATGATGGAAGAAGGTGTTAACTCACTTTTTTCAAAAACAATATTTTCTTTCTTTTAGTGTTTACATGATAACTGATTTTGTTTTAGATAAGAAAAAAGTCAACATCTGATATTTAAAATTAAATTGAATTTTTTTTTAAGTTTTTTAAGTCAGACACCATGGAAACATTGAAAGAAAGAAAATATTTTTTTTGGAAAAAAAAACTGAGTTAACACCTTGTTCCACCAGGGACTTCAATTGTAAAAATGTATCATTTGTTAAAGCCAAGAAAATACAATATATAATTTAAAAGAGTTATCACAAGCAAGCACTTTAGAAAAGTTGTAAATAGTACAACAACTTTACCCAACGGTACACAAAGCGTTACCAACCGGAAACAAAGAGTAACAATAAGATATTCAAAAATGCTAAACAGACCGAATTCCTTTAAAATGTTTAGTGGAACGAATATATTTCAGACGAATTCTCATGCGTCTACTTTAAAGTGTACTTTGTGGTACATAGAGTGAACTAAAACAGCACAAAACATTGCAAAAAGTGTACCAAAATGAATGCACCAAAAAGTATTCAAAGTGACCTAAGGGGTAATCATAGTACATCTACTATGTATTAGATAACGTATACTAAAAAGAAAAAAACTAAAAATGACATAAAGTGTACTAAAACATGACAAAGTGTACTTAAAAGAACACAAAGTGTATTTAAAAGAATACAAAGTGTTCTAAAAGTACACAGTTTGTACTAAAAGTACACAAACAACGTGTACTAAAAAGAATTCAGCACGCACTAAAAAGCACACAATGTATAGTAAAGAGTACACAAAGCGTATGCAAATGTAGACAGAGAACTAAAACTTACACAAAGTGTGTTAACACGTACAAAAACGTAAAAGGAAATAACTTGTACTAAAAGTACACAACGTGTACTAACAACAACTCAGCGTGTCCTAAAAAATACACAGTATGAACGTGTACTAACAACAACTCAGCGTGTCCTAAAAAATACACAGTATGAACGTGTACTAACAATAACTCAGCGTGTCCTAAAAAGTACACAATACTTCGAACAAGTGCATACACCGTATTAAAATGAACACAAAGATTTAAAACTTACAGAAAGTGTACTAAGTGTATTAAAAAGTACGGAAAGAGTGCTTAAAAGTACACAACGTGTACTAAAAAGTATACAATGTGCAGTAAAGAGTAAACAAATCGTATTAAAATGCCCACAAGCAACTACAATTTATACAGAGTGTACTAAAAAGTACACAAAGCATACTATAGAATATGTACTTAACGGTATATAAAGTGTACTAGAAGTTACACAAATTATACGAGAAAAAGTACACAAAGGGTATTAAACTGTACACAATGTGTACTGAAATACACAAAATATGTACCAACAGGTACATTAAGTAAAAGTACACAACGTGTGCTAAAAAGTACTCAGCGGGACCAAAACGTACACCATATGGTGAGAAAAGTACTCAAAGCGAATTAAAATGCACACAAAAAATTAAAACTTACATAATGTGTACTAAAAAGAAAGTGTACTAAAAATTCCACAGCATGTACTAAAAAGTATACAATGTGTAGTAAAAAGTACACAAATCGTATTAAAATGTACACAAACAACTCGTATTCACACCAAGTGTACTAAAAATTACACAAAGTATTCTAAAGAGTACACAACACGTACTAACAGAACACAAAGTGTACTCAAATACGCAGAATATATACCAAAAGGTACATAAAGTGTACTAGAAGGTACACAAATTGTACGAGATAAGGTACACGAAATGTATTAAAATGTATACAATGTGTACTCAAATACACAAAATAAGTACTAAAAAGTACATTAGTAAAGCAGAGGGTTCGTAACGTGTACTAGAAGGTGCACAACGTGCAGTAAAAAGTACGCAACAATCTTATTAAAATGTACACAAACAACTGCAATTTACAAAAATTGTACTAAAAAGTGCGCAAGGTGTACTAAATAAAGCACGCAAAATATGTAACAAAGGGTAAATAAAGGTACAAAAATTGTACGAGAAAAAGTACATAAAATATATTATAAACGTTGTGTACTTAAATACACAAGATATGTAATAAAAAGTACATTAAGTGGACCAGAGGGTACATAACGAGTATTAGAGGGTATTCCACGTGTACTACAACGTACACAACATGTAGTAAAAAATACGCGTTTATTAAACAATACACAACTTATACCAAAATCCTCAAAATATGTACTAAAAAGTAAATAACGTGTACTAGAAGGTAGATAAAGTGTACTAAATAGTATATAAAATGTATTGAAATGTACACAAAGTGCTGTATTCGGTACGTTACGTGTACTAAAGGGTACGCATTATTTACTAAAGAGAAGTGATGCAGAGTGGCTGACTTGGAGTCGAAGTGTGAGCTAAATGTCTGGATTTAAACATATCCGGCTCCAATTCAGGACCTCGTTTAAAATGCGAAGTTTCCAATCACAATTAATTGTTAACCCGATTTTACAATTTTTCATTTCCTTTTCGTTTACCGTGACTTAAATGATAGATTTGTTGAATGTCAGTGTATGAGAAGTTCATACTTCAAGCTTTCAAGGTCTGAAACATGTTCCGAAGTGAAAAATGTTGGGGTTTTGTCGGAATAATACACTTTTACACCGTTTCCGAATTGTTGTTTGAGAAGGTTTTTTGTGGCCAATTACTCGTTAGTGTCGCCACCACTAAGACCCCGTTCACACTCGGCAAGTTACTTGCGCAAGTCAGTTTTTCAACTTGCCGAGTACAAGCAAGTCTGTACCTCAAATTTATTCCCTTAACCCGACCTTACCTCTGTCATCAACAAAACAAGACTTGGGCAAGAGACTTGCGCAAGTAACTTGCCGAGTGTGAAAGGGGTCTAAGCCAGTTGACCGTCGTCGAAAGAAATGTAAGGTGGTCGGACCAGGAATCAAACCCACGTTCTCACTTACAACAGTAGCCGCCACAAACCATTGCACCTCCGTCCTGCGATACCATTCTAAAAATTTTGTTTATTATAAAATGTTTGCAAGATATGTTGATTAGGGTGTCCGAAAACTTTAATTTTTGCAATTTAAATTTATTAAGTAAATTTATTAAATGTACGAAACTATTGACCCAAACTATTCTTAAGGCGTCATAGCCGAGAAATTTTTTGAAATTTTGAAATTAGAGTTGAGTTTTTGGATTTAGAGTTAACAGAAGTGTCCTGAATCAGATTTCGGCAACCGTTTTAATCGACTAATGTCAAATGACAGATGAAGATCATTTCAAATGCAAAGACAAAGACATGCACTATAAAATACCCATGCGGGTTTAAGGCAGACGGTTTAAGAAACCGCATATTTTGTGCTGTTTTTTTCAACCATTCATCATTGGGAGGGAGTCTGATCTGATAAATATTAAGAAAGAGTATTTATTTCTTTTTTTGATTATAATAATTTTTAAAAATATCTTGAAACTCTCATTGCAATGCCCGTGCTCCTACCGTGTTAATGTTAAAAATATCTATTAAAATTTCCAATATTATTTAAATATTATTTACTTTTCAAATCAAACGCCACCACAACGCAATACAAAATATTTTGTATTCTCACTTAATCATGAGTATCAGAACCAGTTCTAAAAATCGTTTGGGTCATTATAACTATATTTTATATACAAATCATCGACAAAATTATTTAACAGCATTAACATTTTTGCTGATTTAAATTTGTTTGAAATTTATCATGTCATTGTGCCCAAGATTGCCAACCCAGATGTTGGTTTTAAAAGTTTGTGTATTAAAGCAATCAGTAAATATTTCTTAGATGCATCTGGTTCTGTGATATCCGCTTATAAAAAAATGTTCACTATTAAACACTGTTCGTAAGGTGTATTCAAACTCAAGATGTATTCACGGAATGCAATCTCTTAAACATCCTTAATACAGTAAAAATGATTCCAAATATTTCCGTCACTTCAAGAAAACTCACCAGCAGAAAAATCACTGTGCTTTATTTTAATGATGTGGAACAAAAATATTGTTTTCACAATAATAGTTTAATAATTTTTTGTCAAGTGATGGGAATTTTCCTTAATGTCATCATTGTCAATTCCAGAATACCCAGCAGTAGAAAAAGCACTGTGTTTTATTTTAATGATGTGGAACAAAAATATTTTTGTCACAATAACAATTTTTGGTCAAGTGATGGAAATATTCCCTAGATGTCATCATATTTTTTCTTTACAACCATATCAAAATATAAAATAACAAAAATAACAATGACGAATAATCCACGTGCTAATACATATCATTGAAATATGGTCTATATTTAGATAAAAAACTAACACCGGCTACTATTGAGTATACGGCGAATGATAAAGAGCAATATATTAAACAATTCATAAAATGTCAACCATATTCAAATATTGACTGTAATTAACAAAACTTAGTTGGGTGGTTTGTAACCGCCCATCATATGGTGGGGAAAAGAAAATGAGAGTTTTCGCAATAGCGCGTTTGATGTAACAGAAGCTATGACAAATGAAGTTGTCAAAAGAGTGATAAATTTGCAAGGATGAAGCATTAGTATTTATAAAATTGTGGCGGTGGTTAATTGTGAAGACAGGCGTAACAGTATATGTCAACGTTCTTCATTCCAATTATTAACATCTGATTATGTCATGTAGATTTAATCATATAGAAAAAAAATTCCATGAGGTATCAGGGGACACCGGGTTGGAATGAAGTTCTTTTCGCTATATAAATATTTTGTACTAGTTAGTTCCAACACGTCTAAGACGCCCGTTGAAAAATAAGATCATTTAAATGGATCTATAAGAATAGATACTTTATGTAAAATGATAAATTTTTTTTACGAAATTTTTTTTTTATAGAATGTATTTTTTGATCTGTTAACGTCTATAGGCAATCTATCAAAGTGAACACATGCAGATAACACACAGTGTTAACATCACATACTTGGTTGTTGTACAACAATACTCTCTGCCTGTAAATAAGTAAGATGGTATTGATGTAGCGTCAGCGAACAAACAAGCAGGCCGTCGTCGCCAAAAAGTATTGAATAGTATAGTATAGTATAGTATAGAAACATTAGTGCCTTTTGAAATATTTTTGATTTTTGTATTGTTTTGTGTAATATCAATGTCCAAGTGGTGCATTTAAATAGAAATATTCTATAAAGAAAATAAAACTCGATAATGCTCTTTTACTCTGACTCTCAACATAAGAGCGGAGAAAGAGTGCAAAAAGTTCTCTATACTATTTAATACTTTTTGTCGTTGCTCTGTTTATGACAAAACATAAACAATTATTTCAGTGAGCTAAATATTGTTTTATTTATTTAAACAATATTACACCTAGTGTTAAAGCAGATGTAAGAAAAAGAACGTGCAATAGCAAAAGAGTCTTCAGCACAAAAACTACTTTTTTTTATTTTCCAAAGTAACATTTACTAATGTGTTCATAGAAATCCAGCAGGTGCCGTGTAACAAAAAGGTGTTAATACATCGCCCGTGCGTTCGAACACTCATTGATTTTTATAGTTTTAGGTCCTTTTTGTATATTATATATTATCTTTTCCCGAATAGGTATTTTTTTAAAGAGAGGTACTTCTTTTATTAAAACCTAATGTTTTTTTAAGAAAAGGTTTTATTTTTAATAAGAAGTACTTTCTGTAAGAAAAAGCCATAAGAGTATGAGTTTTTTATTTTACAAAGAAGTACTTTTTTTTAAGAAAAGATACTTTTTAAAGAAGTGGTACTCTTTTTGGAAAAAGTTTATTTTTTTAACAAAATAAACTTATTTTCAGAAAGGCTACTTATGTCAAGAAAAGGAAAAAAGGTATTATTTTAATTTCAAGAAAAAGTGTTTTTAAGAAAATGAATTTTTGTAAGAAAAGTTTTTTTTCAAAGAGAAGGTATTTTTTTTGAAGAAAAGGTTTTTTTAAGAAATGGGAATTTTTTAGAATTGGACCTTTTTCAAGAATAGTTACATTTTTAAGAGTAGGAACTTATATCAATAAAAGGTATTTTGTTTGAAATGGTACTCTTTAGAGAAGAGGTAGTTTTTTAAGAAAAGGCAATTTGTTGTAAGAAAATACAGTTTTTTAGGAAAACTACTTATTTTAAAAAAATTAGCTTTTATAAGAAAAGACAATTTTTGTAAAAAAAATTACTTTTTTTAAGCAAAGGTACTTCTTTAAAATAAGGTATTTGTTTTAAGCAAAGGTACTTTATTTAAGAATTAAAAAAAATGGTTTCCCATTACATCCCTAGAAGGAATCGGGGAGAGCTTCTCACAACCAGTGAGCTGTGCGCTGTCCAGTTTCATACTCACTGATTGGGACCTACACTTTTACACCGGTTCCGAATGGTATTTTTGAGAAGCATTTTCATGGCAAAATACTCGATAGTGTCGCCGTCATTATGCGAGGTGACCGCCGTCGAAAGCAATTTTAAGGTAGTCAGAGCAGGGATCGAACCCAGGATCTCAAGTACAAGAGGCGCGCACACTACCCATTGCACCACCGACGATGCAATCTATTAAGAATATGAAAAGATATTTTTTTGTAAAAAATTTACTTATTTTACGACAAGAAAGTGCTTAAGAATTAAGAAAGTGCTCTTTTTTTAAACTTCTTTTACTTTGGCTTTACTATAATATACAAGTATACTAAATATTGGTAACAGGCTGCACCTAGAAAACTTCCCATTAAACAAGAAATTTCCCAACATATGTTAGTCTAGACACAAACCAAAGCAAAAGTACCCAATATAGTTGATAATACTGGGTATACTGGGCAAAATATTGTTAATAAAAGTTGTTTAATTTTTTTTCATTTGGCCTCCATTCGGCAACATGCGATAAGGAACTTCGTTTCATAATTGTATCCATTTATAATTGCTAATTTGTGCAATTATAATTAAGCCACATTTTTCCTCAAGGCAAAAAGTTATTGATAATTACCAGATGCCTGGTATTTGTTGGTTGCACTGGTTGATTTCACCCTGCGACAGCAATTGTCAATCACAGAAAATCGATATGCACGTGGAACTTGACAACCCATTACGTACAACTGTTTACTACCCCAAAAGCATAGATACGAGGCATTCTCATATTATGCCTTTTTTAATTCGGTACACCTGCACAACTCGCTTCTTGAAGGAGGGCGTCAGTAGGAGGAGAGGGTCACTTCTCTTACGATACAAAAATGTATGATAGACACGACTAGTTCCTTTCCGACACCAGCACTTTTCTGAGATCTTTTCACAGATCCTTTCTTTCACCAGGCCCACTACGTTAGTCCAAGAGGGATGCTGTTTTTCATGAAATCCAGTCATTTCGCATGTCTGCCATTCGTCATAGCTACACCATAACATGCGGAAGCCGAGTAAACAACAAGAAAAATGTACCTACAAATTATGAATTTGTGTATTGCCCTGATGTGAAAGTTCATCAATTTTCAACCTACGACACAGGTCATTGAATGAATGTAAAGTCTTACATCAATTATTTTGCACACACGATCATCAATGTAAACGAGACATCAGTTTGATGCAAACTAATATTTTCTTAAATAAGTGCATATTCTTAAAAAATTAAAATTTTCTCCTATTCATATTCCTAACCAAAGTACATTTTTTTAAAGAAATACCTCATCTTAAAGAAGTACCTTTGCTTAAAAAAGTAAATTTCTTAAAAAAGTACACTTTATTAAAAAATTCCCATTTCTAATAAAAACCTTTTTTTTTCAAAAAAATACCTCCCCTTAAACAAATTACCTTTTCTTAAAAAAATTCTTTATCTTAAAAGTAAATTTTCTCAAAAATAAAATAATACCTTGTCTTTTCTTGAGAAAAGTAGCCTTTCTGAAAATAAGTAAATATTCTTAAAAAAGTAAAATTTTCCTAAAAAGAGTACTACTTTTTTAAAAAGTCCATGCTTTTAAAAAAGTACTTCTTTTTAAAAAAAAGTTCAGACGCCAGTGGCTTTTTCTTACAGAAAGTACTTCTTCTTAAAAAATAGTACCTTTAAAAAAAAAAAATTATCAATGAGTGTTCGAGCTCACGGGCGATGTGTTAACACCTTTTTGTTACACGGCACCTGTTCGATTTCTGTGAACACATTAGTAAATATTAGATTGAAAAAGAAAAAAAGAATAGTTTTTGTGCTGAAGGCTCTTTAATGTTGCACATTCTGTTTTCTTACATCTGCTTTAACATTAGATGTAATATTGTTAAAAAAAAATACAGCAATATTTAGCTCACTGAAATAATTGTTTTTGTTTTGTCATAAACAGAGCGACGATAAAAGGTATTGAATAGTATAGAGAACTTATTGCACTCTCATGTTGAGAGTCAGAGTAAATGAGCTTAAACGAGTCGTATTCTATGTATAGAATATTTCAATATAAATGCACCATTTCGACAAAGATATTACAAAAAGCATAAATGTTTCAAACGCCATCAATGTTTCACGTGAAAATTATGAATGGACCAAGTTATGACAAAAAGAGAGTAAGACGTTGCCAGTACTGTTGAGTCATACAATTCATTCCATCAGTTCTCTATACTATTCAATACTCTTTGACGACGACGACCTGCTTGTATGTTCGCTACAGTTGTCCGAGGCCTTGGGCCACGGACTGTCCCTGCAGGCTGTGTCAGAGACACGGCCATTAAGTTTAACGTAGAATACGCCATCCGATAAGACAGAAAACATATATAACAATAAATGATAAATAACATAAGCAAATGAATTTATTTATTTGATAGTTACTTTTGATAATATATATAATATATGTTTTATAATTATATATCCATGTTAAATTCAAATTCACATTTAACATTTTGTTTCACTTAAATACATAAGTAAATATACGAAATTTCAATATTTCATCAATCAAAACAACAGCCGAAGGTTTGTGTCCACACTGAAACTGCAGCATAGTTTGTGTTCACGCTACAAACTCAAACACTCAATCAAACACCACACATATGTTTGAGTGTATGTGTTTAAACAATTTTCATTTGAGAAATTTAAATATTAGGAAGATATCAACCAATATGAAATGTATATCAAACGAAAGAGAACATCTTCATTTACCTACAAAAAAATTTTAAAAAAAAAGTTATCTCGCCGTTTCCTCATAATCAATGAAATAAAGATTACAACAATAACAATCTGACATGACTCCCTAGACCGTAAGGTAAGAGGTATTCTACGCCAAAATTGTTAAAAAAGAGTTTATCATTTTGCAAAAAGTATGTTTCAGATCCATTTAAATTATCGTATTTTTCAACGGGCGCGTTAGGCGTGTTGGAATTAACAAGTACATAATATATAGCGAAAGGAATTTCATTCCACCGGGGTATCCCCTGACACCTCGTGTGATTTTTTTTATATATTTCCTTCTAAAAACATATTTTTTTCAATTTTGTTCTTTTTTGAGGCCAACCTTGTAGAAAGGCTTCTATTTGCAGGCCTACCTAAAGGCCTTAAAGGGAAGACCTTATGGAAGGCGTTGTCTTTGTAGACCAGCTACCAGATCTGACAACAGAAAGGAAATGTACTGGTCTCCCCGTGCAATGTCGCCTTATGCTGAAATGACGATTGCATTTATAGGGTTGACCAACTAGCTGCCTTTGAGGGACTGCTGGGATGTTTTCTATGTCGTGTTGGGTTTTACCTTTAAAAGATCTTTAAACTTTTAACGTGATGCTCCGGATTTCAAAATATTTTACAAATTTGTATACTTGTTCTATGATATAGATAGAAATATGTCAAAAATGACTTTTCGCGAAAAATAACTTTTTTATTGTTGAATATGAATCTTTGGGGACTCAGAAACAATATTTATTCCACGAGTTTTTTTTAAAAAATTAGTTGTATTTCAAAATATAACACAGTTTAACCATTTTCGTGGGCTTAAAAATTAAAAAATAAAATTAAAAAAAAAAAAAAAAACTGGAATTTTTTAATTTTTTACAATAAACTGGGTTAGTAGCCTTTCATTTAAGATGAATATTTCATTCGTACACTGAGAGAAAAAAAATTATTATAATAATAAGTGGTAAAGGTAGATTTACGACTTTTTCATTTAAAATGGCACAAAAACGGCTAAAGATTTTTGGCCAAAATTTTTTATTTCTCGTTTAGAACCTTAAAATCTAAAATTCCACCAAGGCGCTTCACGTCACAAAGCTTAGTTTGGACGTTATGAGTTGAGGAAGGTAAAAAAGCTAAAAATTTTGGATTTTTTCCATTTTTCTTGAAGTTTTTTCAATTTTTTTCCAAACGAAACATTGTACTGCGAAGCGCCTTGGTAGAATTTAAGATTTTAAGGTTCTAAACGAGAAATAGAAAATTTTGGCCAAAAATCTTTAGCCGTTTTTGTGCCATTTTAAATGAAAAAGTCGTAAATCTACCTTTACCACTTATTATTATATTAATTTTTTTTCTCTCAGTGTACGAATGAAATATTCATCTTAAATGAAAGGCTACTAACCCAGTTTATTGTAAAAAATTAAAAAATTCCAGTTTTTCGGATATTAATAAAATTACAGGAAAAAATTCGTAATCAGTTGAAAAATCAATGACAACAAGAACACCCTATAATTCACATATCATGTAATTAAGGGCCACCCTAATGAGCATTTCAGATAGCCGAATGTATCCCCAAATCAGTACATATAATTTGGTACATATATCTTTAAATTGGAAAAACCACTTTTTTTCACATATTGCTAGATATAGATATGGATATCTAATGAAAGAAAATAATATTAAAAAACTATTATATACTTTAGGATTTTCTTTAATATATGTTTTATTAAAAGGAACATATTGAAAATCCTGAAGTATGATGAAAATGTATTTTAAGTTCCTTATTATTGCCTAAAACTGACCGTATATTTTGCTAATATCTGAGAGTTTTTTTTTTTAAATCTCCGCATTCTTCGAAAATGTAAAGTCATTTAAAAAACAATCACGGGACTAAAAACGTAAATAAATAAATAATAATAAATAAGTAAAAAATTATGAAACTAAATATTTTGCCCATTAAGATTATTTATTTAAAATTTCCAAAATACTGTTTTCCATACAAAGGTCTTCCAAGGCTCAGTGCAATTATGAGTAATGTTTCCATTATCTGATCTTTCTGTTATGATAAACGAAAAACGTTTGCCTCAAACTTGTTTCTCGTGTAAAGCAATATAGATTGAACTATAGAATTGAGCCAAACATATGCAAGTTTTCGAAGTTCATCATTTATTTGTTTGAAATCACATTAAAATTTGTTGCTTGTTATTGAAAAATTCCGAATTTAAACGCATTCTTAGATTAAGTAGGAACTATTCGCAAAACCCTAGATGTAACAATTAATATACTACAACAATATAGCGATTAACAACAAACAAGATAAAATCTGGAATCTAACCTATTCAAGATTTGATAAATGAACGGCGAAAGAAAAGTTGCTGATTAACTTTAAATTAATTCAATTAAATCAGCAATAACAGCATCGAAAACTACTTATGGAAACAAATCGTGATTATTGTTGTTATTGTTGCCAGCGGTATTTAAACTAATTAATATTGATAGATACCGCAACAACAATCAGTAGTAGTACAAAATCACCTTTTAATTGAATTAAAAAATAAACTGACAACGGGCGGGTCAATTTGCCATCCCAGGCATATCAAACACATTTCAAACTAGATCGGCCAGTCGATACCCCCACCGCTGAATATTTAGATGTAGTCAATGAGCTAGCACAGGTTTGACGTAAGCTATCACGTATCTTCCGTATCTGAAGGTGATAATTTATAGTTGCAGCAAAAATCAGATATATTTTATAACACTTTAACACTTTATTCTGCAGCAGGAACGGACAAGGCGTTTAGAAGAAAAACTGGAAAAAAGCAAACGAAATAGGAATATAAACACGCTGAAAAATAGCCGTCTCAGCAACAAATGTTTACCAACATTGTTTTCATGAATTAAAGATCCGCTGCATTTTTGTTTCATTGTTGTCTGCCACGTTTTTGGTTTTAGCCGTTTTCAACAAACAAAGTCACATTTGGGTCACAAAAATATATATTACAACTTATTTATCATTGTGTCTCCAATATGTAATATTCAGTAGCAAACACATTGTGTTTAGGCACAAGTATTCTATATTTGCAACAAGCTACAAACACGTTATTTTTGCATCCAAACAACAAAAGTAGACAGATTTTTCAGCGTGCACTCGTATGTATTAAAAAACATACCATGAGTAGGTGTAGAGTTGATGAGTTTCAATATACTGAAGTCAATCAACATACAATCACCGACAGTTTACTAGTTGGAGCTACATTCAAAACTGTACGATTTAAAAAAACACTTGCACAAATTTTACTATAATACCCTGTACCCACTGTGTTATAGGGTACGCAAATTGTTTGTTTAAAAATGCGATCATTTTTGTTTTAACAAAAATTTATTCATTGTTAATGATTTTTACTGGAATTTGTTTGTCGTGCTTTTAGCCAGAGTTGTTGCTGTTATTACAATACTGATGTTGTTGTTGTTGTAATATTTGTTAGCATCGTCTGCGTTTCTGCTGTTGTTGTAAATTGGTTCTACGATATATTTCTACATCCGTTGCAGTAAAAAATGAATGCAAAAAAAGAAAACTAAATGACAAACACGTATAATTTATTATTAACTAATTGCTCACATTTGTTTTACAAATTCCGTATAATAATGTGTGTATTACAGACGTAATATGCGAGCAACTTTGTTGTATTTATTGCAACAAATCAAGAGTAAGAATTGATTACAAGAAAAAAAAAACCGAAAATAGTTTTGATTTCGAGAGAAGAATATAAAAATAAAAAATCGTGTTGAATAATTAGTAGGTAGTTATAATCGCACTGTGTACAGAGTCCGCGTGATTTAATGTGGTTCTCGACGTGAAGTGCTTAACCACAGGTGAGCACCGCCCCACCAAAAACATGTTTGATACGACTGTTAGCGTCGCGCGTGAGATATCCGTGCTACCCCGCATAGAAGGGCAGCCAAGAGATCAGGAATAGGAAGCCTTACACCATTGGTATACACGATTACGTGGGAGAACAAACGCCCCGTATTCGCATATCCGCCAGCGCGACTTCTTTCTTCCGTCCACGAGCTACCAATTGAGCAAACTCTCTGTACATGAGCTACTCCTCCTTGGTAAAGAGTGAGGTACTATCCAAACCTCTTCCGTGATAAGGGCCACGGATCCCATATTTCGAGGATATGCACCTGCCTAGCATACTTCGTTACAAGTAACTGATATACAAGGCAACTACATAGTCTCTACCAGCGATTTTGGTGGCAACCACAGCCAGCACGATCTCCCACAAGGGGGCCAACACCACCCGTGCTACCAGATAGGCATACTCTCTGGTCCGAGTTTCGCAGTGAAGCTGCTTCCAGTTTTTACTTTGTACTAAGTAGGGGACTGGTCACCCCCGGCGACAAAAGCATCAATCGTGAAACAATTCTACAATATCAACACCAACAACAACATCACGTGACATTGCCATTTAAATGCTAAAAATTGCAATATAAACGGTCTAATAACTACAGTCAGACGGCTGCAGCTTTCTCACCGTGGGAGCAAGGCTGTTTCCACCTCTTCCGGTCAATAACAGCGACCGGCAGCCAATCTTCAGGCTTCGCCCGATGATGCCCCCGTGGGTCACAACAACAAGATACAAACTGAAAGGGCACGAGTTCGAGACCTTCCACGTGTCAACCCCAAACAGCACACGCTACCAGAAACAGGCCTCTGGTCAGACCTCGCGGATAATCCACTTCCAAATTCGACTCCGACGAAGTCCGGGACTGGCAATACCTGTGTTCGCTGGGTTCAGCAGTACCGACAATGCACTGTGTACAGTGGGGAGCATTAAGACAAAGTTTAGTAATTAACCCTTCTGCACAAATTGGGTCAAAATGACCCAATTTTGAAGAACAACCGTCGAAAATCATGTCTTAGGATGGCTGCAAGTTTATACAACTTTTTCATATCCTCAGTCAGGGCCTTCTGATGGATTTTAAGTAAAAATAATTTTTTCGCGACTAGCCAATTTGTTTTCATTACATTTTAAATACTTTACCTACGCGTATACAATTTGTGGGTCATTTGGACCACCAATGCTCGCGAATGCCCTATGGGCCTTCTGGGAAAAATTTTTTGGCAAAGATCCAGGAAGCTGTAGTAGCCGACACTCCCAGTTCATCGAAGATCATTCAATTTCAAGATTCTACCTCCTGCTTTTTGGGTAATTGGGAAAAAGACAAAGACGCTTTTGTTTGTCCACATACCAAAAACTCAAACAACCACTCAATCCGTCGCAATACATGCAAAAACAACTTATGCAAACAACATGTTGTGTATAAGTATAAACACCCAGAATTAAACTTCTTGTCTTAAAATAAATATTGAATTTGTATATTTTATGTTCAAATAATAAAAAAAAATTAATTAACCGTTATACGGATGTGTTTTTCATATTGGGTCAAATTGACCCACAAATTGTTTATGAGGGGTATAATCTGAATTTGTGCAGAAGGGTTAAGAAATTGCAGGGTATTCTAAATAAACTGCCGATTGAAAAAGTTGACTCTTAGCGCCGTAAGATTAAGAGAGTCTAATCTTTGTGGGGAACAAGTATGCAGCAACAGATATAATGACGTTTTTGGGGAACTTGCCAAATGTGTATTTATAGCTTAGTAGAAGCCGTTGTTAATCATCTGCAATTTGCATAATAAATCTCACGAAATAAAACCCGTGCCAAATAATTAAATTTGTTTTCCCCACTTTTTTGGTAAAGCGGTTGTGGTCTGAGGTTAAAATTTTAAAAAATTATGAATTATATAAAATTTGTTTAAAATACTCTTATTCATTAGGAATTACGATGTGTTAGTATTAGACCTTTAGAATATGTTGTCAGAACCTTGCTATTTTCGAAAAAGTTTCAGTTTGTTCCACAGTGTTAATTTATCCAAATTGTCCGTTGTGTTCGTCAAATGCAGTGCTATGGAGTCAGAGTCTTGGAGCCAGAGCCTGCGATATTTGCCTGACGCCGCAGTCGCAAGGCCCTGGACGACTACGACCCCAAGTAAAGGATTTACTTTAGTTTGGACATTTTCCAGTAAAACAATTATCTGTAAACCGTTGTTATGCCTTTTCGTTTACTTTTTTACACAGAATGGTTTTTTGTCAAAAGTCACTTTTAATTTTTTCAAAAATAATATCAAATAAGTGCTGGAAAAAAAATTTGTTTGCCACAATCAAAGATTAGACATTGTATTCAATGCAAGAAACCACAGTTTATAATAAAATTAAGCTGAGTGAAATTGAAGCGAAATTGTATGGGATACAGTTTAAGAAATTGGAAAAGAGAAATTAAACTTTTTAAATTTTCAAACCTTAAATTATTTTAAATTTTTGAATAAAGAAATATACACTTTTTTTATGCGCGTTATGAAGAATTGCGTCAAAATATGTAAAAAATCCAAGAAATAAAATAAAACTATTAACATTATTAGTTAATGCAGGACCAGTTCATACTACAAGCTTACAAGGTCAGGAATAGTTTTCTAATGTGAAAAATGGTTGAGATTTCTTGGAGTAATAGAGAATTCACTTCAGAACACTCGCGGGCATGACTAGTTTCGAACTGCCTAACTACTGTGGCTGAATTGATACTCGTACCAACGGTAGATCATCAATCGTATACATATGCAAATTAGTGTCGATCGAAGATACCAAGTTGCTACCCTGAAATGTAAATAATTCCTACACCAGAACATAAAGCTTTATTCCTCCATGTTTTTCTTTTCCACTTGCAAAAGAAAATATTAAAAGTAGTTAGGTTCGGGTTATTTTCAAAAAAAAATCCAATTATCTGATATTTAATGATTTTATTTCAAAGTAATTTGTGATTTAAATTCTTGTTTTTACAGAGCCGAAATATATTTAACAGATCAAAAGTTGTTGAATTTTTGCCGATGGAAATCGATTCTGCACCAGTGTGCACCATGTGTTAACGTTGCCCAATTTTACCCAAAATTTCAGCATTACGTTTTTACATCAAGTGAGAAAATATTCCGGACGAAGCTCCTTGAATTTCAAAGGAGAGAATTTCGCTCTGCTAACGAAGAATTTTTTTTAATTTTCTTATTTACTGTAACTAAATTTTACAGCGAAGCCTACGACTTGAGTACAAAAATAAGTTATTTTTCATTAAACTCATATTTTCTATTTCCTGCTGACCGTTTTTCCTCTTAATGGACTAAAGTTTAATTGAGTTAGTTTTTACACAATCTCCTGTGCACTAAATGGTGCTATGCATTCAAAATATTTTCTATTTTACAAGTTTGTCGATTTGAATGAGCATGTAAACAAACTCTATTGAAACCCAACCATTTACAATTTAAATTCACAAATTATTAGTTTAGGTTGTTTAATAATTTTTCCGTTCTTTAATCGAGTAATAAAACTAAAATTTAAATTATTAATTTAATTTTGAAAAAAGCGATTCAATGAAAAATTAAAAATTCTATTTTGAATTAAAATCGAAAAATATGAAAATAGAAGTTAAAAATTCTATTTTAAATTTTAAATAGTTGAACTGAAATTTAGAAATTCCATCTGAAATTTCCAATTTGAAATTTACAACACAAAAAAATACTTTCCCATTACATCCAACGAAAGGATTAGGGAGAGCTTCTCACAACCAGGGAGCTGTGAGCGCTCTGGTTTTACACTAAAAAATTGTAACCATCAGTTTAACGCCATTCCGAACGATATTTTGAGAAGCTTTTTCATGGCTAAATACTCTATAGTGTCGCCGTCACTAAGTGACGTGACTGCCGTCGAAAGAAATGTAAGGTGGTCAGACCAGGGATCGAAACCACGTTCTCATGTGCAAGAGCCGCACACACCAAACCCATCAATAAACATATTTATTACAATTTAAAAGAAGTCGTTTACAATATAACAGTCGATAGTTAAAATTTGGAAGATATTAATAAAATTGTAAAATCATCAGTTTAAATATAACAAGATATTTATATTTAAATTTAATAAATATAAAGGAAAGCAATACGAATTTATTTATTTATTTAAATTGAATTGGAATTGAAATTGAATCAATTGTAATGTGAAACATATCAATTGAAAGTAAGAAGATATCACTTGGAATTTAAAATTCATTAGTTGAAATTTAGATCACATCAAGTGAATTTTAAAAACATCAACTTAAATGGAAAAGATGTCAATTGAATTTTATAGATTGTCGATCAAAATTGAAAATTCGTTAGTTGAAATTTGTAGGGAATATATTGAGCGTTATAGTACGACATCAATTGAATATTAAAAGTTCAATTTAAAAGCTCCCAGAAAACTTTCACATTAAATGACATATAAATGACTAGCATGGGGCATTTAAAGTCAATTTAAATGGAGAATTTTCAACTGTGAGACTGGCCATTAAAGACATAAATTTATATTTGACAATAATAAAAAAATAAATAGTTTCTATTACATCCCATGAAGGCACAAGGAAGAGCTTCCCACAATTAGTGCTACAGCTTTGTACCATAATCCTACAGCTTTGTACCGATTCCGAACGAATTTTTGAACAGCTTTTTGAAAGACATCAGTTAAAATTAAAAAGACATCAACTGAAATTTAGAAGACGTCAATTGAGATTTCTATCAATTGAATTTTAGAAGACGCAAATTGGATTTTAAATCACAGGAATTTTGAAAAGACCTTAATTGAAATTTAAACCATTGAAATTTAAAAGAAATCAAATGAATTTTAAAAGATATAAATTACGATTTTAAAATAATAACTAGTTTTCCCATTGGAATCAGTCAGCTATCCGCCTTCGAATTTTACACTCACACTTTTTTTTTTTTACAAGCTTTCTGACTTCAAATTATTTGATAGTTACCAAGGTGGGACACCGTCGCACAGTGGCCAATTTGGCTTCGCTAGCGGCATTTCATTCAAATTTTCATATTTGAAAAACCGTTAATTTTGTTTCAACAATCGATAACAAATACATTCACTAGGTTTGCATCGATTTTTAAAAGATCAGTTTACAGCTGATGAACAGCTGTGACCTGTAAAAGTAGCATATGTTTCTGCAAGTGTTGTGCAAAATATTTCCGCCTTTTTGATCATCGTTTTGCTATTCGTGTTAAACTAGCAAATTTTATTATTTTCATTAAAAGTTTTGTTATATACTAACGCCAAGGTATGTATTATATAAAAAAACTGTGGTTGTGATCTGTGTATACTTATGTTATTTATAAAACGTATGTGTATTAGCAACTCGCCCATTATAACGTACACCTGTCTTTCGTGGAGTAGAACTTACAAAATTCACCTGGATTCAGTGTAATTTTAAATTTTCCTATATGTGTAAACCATTGTGTGTCCAAAATGTCCAAAATGAACTGCGAGTACCTGCGAGCCTTCTACTTATTGTACTTTTTGCTTGCTTATAATGCATCATTTTGAAGAGGATTTCTCTGAATCTGATACTGAAGAATCTGATTAATATTTCTTTTCTAATATGGTTTCTCTTTGAGTTGACAATTTTATTTTTTATTTTATTAATGAATATATGGTGGAAAATGTTTATTGAATTAAAAACAAAATAAAAAATTAAAAACAAAATAAAAAATTAAAAAAAAATTAAAAATAAAAAATTAAAAATTAAAAAAAAAATTTAATTTTTTTTCCAAAAATTGTTTGATTTCTTTCTGAATTGAGAAAAAAAAATTTTGAAGATATCTTCTTTACATTGGAAGCTATGAATAAAATGCCGCTAGCGAAGCCAAATTGGCCACTGTGCGTCGTCGAAAGAATTTTAAGGTGATCAGTGTGGGTATCAAACCCACGTTCTCATATACCAGATCGGCGTACACGAACCATTGCACTACCGAAGACCACAAATATCACAAACGTAAATTAAAATTTAAGGTTTGCCAGTTGAAATTCAAAAAATATTAGGATTATAAATTATAATTTATATATTTTGAACTTCAACTGTTGTGGTTTGGGGTTCATTTGATGGCTTTTAAATTTATATTGATTTCTTCCTATTTACAATTAATGTCGGTTTAATTTCAATTGATGTATTTTAATTTCAATAGACATCTTTTATAATTCAATTGATTTCATTGACGTCGAGGCCGCCGGTGGTGCAACGGTAGTTTGCGTGTCTCTTGTGCATGAAAATGTGGGTTCGATCCCTGCTCTGACCACCTTAAAATTCCTTTCGCAGGCGGGCACCTCGCTTGATAAATGACTTCAGCCATGATAAAGCATCTCCAAATACCGTTCGTAACCGGTGTAAAACTGTAGGTCCCAAGAGACCGGCTCACTTGTTTGTGGGAAGCTCTCCCTAATCCATTCATAGGATGTAACGTGAAACCATTTTTTTTTCATTGATGTTGATTTAGTTCCAGCTGATCGATTATAAGTTTTAATTGATGTCTTTCTAATTTCTTTTAAATTTCAAATCATGTAACTTCAAATTTACTTCCTGTGCATTAATTTGCGATTGATGACTCTTTAATTGCCACTGACGTCTTTTAAGTTTCAATGCTTTAAATTGCAATTAATGTATTTTAAACTTCAAGTGACGGCTGCCGAAATTCAATTCATGTGGTTTAAAATTTAATTGATGGCCTTTTAATTTCAAGTGATATCTTATAAATTTCTTTCATTCTTTTCGAATTTTAATTGAGGTGTTTTGAAATGCAATTGAAGTGTTTTAAATTACAATTCCTGGGTTTTTAAGTTCTGCTGTCTTAAAATTTCAATTGACGTCTTTGAAATGCAATTGATGTGCTTTTCAATTTAGTTGATGTGTTTTTAATTTCAATTGATATGTTTTCAATTTCAGTGGATGTGTTTTAATTTAAAATTGATATCATTAAAATGCAATTGATGTTTTTTTTAACTTCAATTACTGTCTTTCAAATTCCAATTGATATCTGTTAAATCTCAGTTGATGTTTTAATGATTTCAATGGGTTTCTTTTAAATTAAAATTTTCTTTTAAATCTTAAGTGAAATTTGTGAATTTCAATTGATGTATTTTAAATTATAAATTAAATTTTAAATTTTGAAAATTGTGTAGTGGAGCTTAACTACGGCTAAAAATTCACTCGTGGTGGAAATATAGAAGAACCACAAAAATGTTCTAGGGCTTAATCCAAACCTCGACATATTTTAAAAATTTTCCAAGTTATTTTTTATTTCTGTTTAGGTTTATATTATACGATCTTTAAGTTGTTATGTTCTCTAATAATTGTTCGGTTCAAGATCAATGACTATTAAAAAGTACTTTTTCCGTGAAATTATTTTTTATAAAATGAAAGCGACAACGGTCGATATGTTTATGATATAAGAATTTTTTACAAAATTTTAGTTTGTTTTAAATTTATGTGTGCGTTGCAATATGATATCTTTGGTTTATATTTTTATTATTATAATTCAATAATTTTTTGAAGTATATATTATATTTATTAGCATTTGATTCGGTAAGACTTTGGAGTTTTTTGTAATTTAATTGTGTAATTTTAATCGAAATTAATATTTTTTAAATCAGAAATTTTTCTGAGTTTTTCTTCGTTGTAATTAGATATATTTTATTTTACATTTCGATTATTTTATTATGGTTTTATTTGATAAATTCGCTTTATTTTATTATATTTTATTTTACTATTTTAATACTTTTATTTTCACTTAATCATATATTATTATTCTTTTTATGACAATTTCCTCTTATTTATTTTCTATTTTCTTCTGTTGAATCTTCCTTTCACTTTCCACTGTTCATTAAGAACTAATTTCATTTTTAAAAATTCACACATATTTAACTTTTATTTCTTACTTCGCATACCAACACATTTGCACAAAGTTGGAAGGGACCAAACCCTTTGCATTTCAAGGCTCTAACACCATAAATCTCTGCAAATTCTTCCTTTTCTTACACACACACACAACTTTATTTACATATATTAACTATACACTTAAACTTACAACTACATTAGCACTTTGGGGCAAGTACATATATATGTGAATGTATTATCCTTGAAATCATTTTTTCCGGTGTCGGCAAAACTTCTTCGTTTTAACGGTTAAAAAATTCAAATTTCCGTAATTTCCGCTGTGTCAACAACAGTTGCTTAAATATTGTGGCATTGCCATCATTTTCCTTATCATTTTCATTTTTTGCATTTCACTTATTCAAACTACAATTCCGAATGATTTGCCACTTCGTTATGTGAAACGATTTTGATATTATGCCAGAGCGAAAGCGAACGACGAGAAACGTAGTGGAATAATCCGTAAATGTTCTACGCTTTCCAACTGAACACCGTAACGAGCGGCCAACAACTGATTTTTGGCATTTATCTGCGGTGACAATAACTGTGCTAACTGGTGTTATCTTAAGTTGTGGGAAGTTGAAAGTGCCAACACTGAAAGCTCTATTCGTTAGCTTTTAGATACTACTATGTACAATTCAATGTTAGCGTGGTGTCAAGTGAACTTGGTCTGTTGTCAACATTTTGATTAACATAAAGTATCGCTTAACATCGATTATGCCAGTTTGACTACATAAGCTTTCAGTGGTTTTCGGACATTAAATGTAAAGCTTTTTAAATTATTATGCTAAGAAAATATTTGAACAGTATATCGACACTAGGAATGCTAAACGGGATTGATTTTAAAAAATCCCGGGATTTCGGGATCGGGATTTCGAAAATCCCGAATCGGGAAATCCGAATATATATCGGGAATCCCGAATATATATCGGGATCCCGGGATTTCCCGGGTTTTCGGGATTCTATTTTTAAATTTTTTGGGAACAGGTCTATTTTACGACTTACAATCCAAAAAACAACCACAAGAGGGGTAGAATACATTATTCTAAGCAAAAAAGTAAAATAACAAAATCAGAGCAAATGCATAGTTTCGGAGTTATGGGCTCCGAAATTTCAGATATGTGGGAGCAATTGAACAATTCAAAACAAACTCTTAAAATTATGTAGCACTTTTTGATAAGTCGCTTAGTTATCGAGTTCTCGGATGTTGACACTTAGAAAAATTATCGATTTTTTTATTTATCTCAAACAAAAACAAAAATTATGTTAAAAACATCGCGCTATTTTTCGAATATTTTTTTTATCAATCAAAAGCAAAAATTATTTTAAAAAATTTTTTAAATATTTGTTTGAAAAACGTAAAAATCCGATAACTCGATAACTAAGCGACTTATCGAAAAATGCTACATTATTTGTTGAGTTTGTTATGACTAGTTTTATACCAAAAAGTGATATCAATGGCTTTACACGGTACGTTAGTGGAAAAAGTATCCGAAATGTCGGGGTCCATAACTCCAAAACTATGAATTTGCCCCGATTTTATTTTACTTTATAACATGTTCTAAATAAATAACTAATAAATTTTGTAATTTTTGGAGAGTAAGCCGTATAATGTTATTAAACTTTTTGTAGAGCCGCCATTGGTTTTGAAACCCTTTTTGTACAATTTGAGTAGAATGCAGTCTGGCGAAACAGGATTTTTGATTATTTAACGTTGATCCGCCAGTATTACCCGCCTTCAACGGACAAAAGAATATGTCCGCTAGTTCCAAGAGCTTCAGTAACATGGGAACTTATTTCACCTTAGGCGCATCACTGAACGCATAACCAATCAGGCTCCTCATTCGTTTCGCCTTGTTATTCTAGTTACCTAACGGAGGGTTCCGATAAAATCATTTCCCGTTACATACTTAGTCTTGGACCGGAAGTAGTGAGTTGCTTGGACTGCCCTATGGCGGAATCATTTGTGACCACTCCCAAATAAGGGAAGCTGCCAACCCATGGCTAAATATATTATATTGGAATAACAAAGATTAAAATATGACAACTAGTATTTTAAATAATTATTCATCATACGCTCAATAACATTCTTGTACTAAATGTAACTCATTACTCACGTCATTTCAAATGACGCCGAAAGGATCCATTCAAACTACGGAGATTTTACACCAGATATCAAATGGTATAACCGAAAGGGGTCCACATAATGCAAAAGGAGTAATGGTCTGCTAACTTTTGCTTCAATAGCAGTTAGTTTGAGAGTGAAGGGACGTTTGAGACGTCTGATTACCGAGTTGATTTATGTCACAGTATTCTCACTTACCAACCCAATTTTCCACCTAATTGGTGACCAAACAAAGGCAACATATTTCTCCAACCGACCCGCTCTTTTATTTATACCACCAAGCAATTGCAGAGACTTATTCACCTGATCGTCTTGGTAGTTCCACTCTCCGGCTACCTTCGAATACCTTTCGAGCTGGTCCATTCTTACCCATTCTACTAACATTGGCGAGCCAGCGTATTCGTATTATTTTGATTCGCCCAAAATTCCGATGTCGGGATACTGTGTATAGGATTTGAATACTTGCTGTTCTTTAATAAAGATCCACATATTTTCCGGACAATTTCTCGAACGAAGACTCCCAGTGCTATTTCGTTAACTTCACGCTGAAAAATAACGGTCCCAGCAAAATAGATTGCAGGAACCATGTATATGTTTGCATGCATTGTTTTCGTGAATTGAAGATCTGCTGGTTTTCGTTTCGTTATTGTCTGTCACGTTTATATCATCAGAAGTTTTCGGCAAATATTGTCACATTTGGATCACAAATGCACATATTATAACCTATGAATCATTGCGTCCCAAACATGTTATATTGAATTGCAAACAAAATGTGTTTGTACACAAGTATACTATATTGGCGACAAGCAACAAACATGTTGCTTGTCGCAAAAACAATAAAAATTGGAAAAATTTTCAGAGTGTTGGAATATGACTCAAGATTCTTGGCCACTAAGCAATATACGTTGAATGAGAGTCTGATATACCTGGACATTTGTTCTCCAATGGAGGCGTAATGACTGAAATGTTTGGTTAGTCCGAAGTAACACCTATTACCAATTATAATTCCAGCTTGATCCCAGGGCTGACGAAATTTTTTTTGATTATGGCAGATCCGAGGTAAATTAATTAGTGAACAACTTCGGCTATATAACGATTGTCAGCGTTCACGCTCTGCTCTGAAAAAGTCGAAGTTTTGGTCGTTATAATCATTAAGTTTGTCTGCTTCTAATTTACCACCATGCCCACCTCTGGTATTTTTTTTTTTTGGATTTCCGATTATCGGGCAGTAACTTCTTGCAGTGTGTAAAACTAGAATGCACACAGCTCACTGGTTTGTGAGGAGCTCTCCCTAATCCCTTCATGGGATGTAACGGGAAACCATTTATTTTTATTTTAACTTCTTGCATCAGTGTGGCCATCGGTGGTGATATGGTTAGTGTACGCGCCTCTTGTTCATGAGATCCTGTGTTCGATCCCTGCTGTGACCACCTCACATTTCTTTCGGCGGCAGTCACCTCGTATAGAGTGACGGTATTTAGCCTAGAAAATGCTTCTCAAAATTCCGCTCGGAACGGTGTAAAACTGTGGGTCCCAATCAGTGAGTATAAAACTAAAGAGCGCACTGCTCACTGGTTGTGAGAAGAAGCTCTCCCCAATCCCTTCATGAGATTTAATGGGAAACGATTTATTTATTTTTTGAATCTTCTTCCGCCTTATAATCATCAACATACGTGAGCAGCATGTTATTGGATTGATTAATTAGTGGAATATATTGCTTTTTTATCATTATCTCCACTAAGATGTTGAAGAGATCCCTTGAAGTGAAGTGAAGTGATCCCTGTCTTCCGCTTTACCTGGTATCAAATAGTTTGGTAATATTAATACAAATATTCATCGAGAATTTGGTCAGTGCTGTCCTGCCAATGGATGTTAGGTAGGGATTTTTCTGTCGGGAGGGTCTTCGGGTTTGGCGTAGTGCAAATATCTGGTGGGAGGTGTTTTTCAGTTCTGAAGGTAAACTGCTATAATTGACTTTAGTTTTTTGAATATTACGCTAGAAACAGCATCGCATACAATGGATAAATGGCTGTTCCATGAAAGTTGGCACGCATACTCGAGTATTCTGTTTTAATTATTAGGCATGGTAGAATGACACTCCCATTGTCGGGAACACATTCGTCTAACCAAATTTTGTATAAAAACTGGTGCATGCCAGACATTAACAGTTCAGCCGGTAGTGAATCAGCACTTGCAGCTTTGTTGTTTTCAAGAGGGAATATTACACTTCAGAACTCGCCTTGTTAATGAGATAGCATCCGAATTTATCGCCCACTATTAGCTGTACTACCTCATCTACATTGGCGTCTCGTGTCTCCTGGGGCAAGTAATACAGAGAAGCGATCTCTCAAGATCCCCAATATCCTGCAAATTTGCTACTCCATTTCAGAGTTTATCTTCACGGACGGGGGTCCGTTGGGCCTTTTAGCTTTTTGTATATTTTCTGCTTTCGATCTTCATTCTTTGCTCATGCTGTCTCCACTACCGTTTTTTCGCATAAATGGGCAGTTTACATCTCATCTGTCAGTTATACCATTCTGTGGGGAACTTTCGTTGCGACTGAAAGAGGCTTTACCATACGTGCAACGATCTACTAATTGGAAGAAAACTTCTTTCTCCAACCGGCTCGATCTTGTATAGGTGCCACCAATAACGTTCCTGTAGAGACTCTAGATAAAACACAGGACGAAGAAGAATGCCACATTTGTTTCTTCGGACTAAGAAAGCATTTCAGAGATACAGCCCCCACTCGAGAAAAAAAGGTCTGCCTATATCAGACTCTCATACCACATCATATCCTGATGTATGGTGCAGAACTATATCGTAGTCTGACAATACTATTCTGGCAGTATTCGAGAGAAAAATACTCCGAAAAATAAATGGTGCAATCATAAAAAGCCATCGGTGGTGCAATGTTAAGTATGTGCGACTCTTGTACATGAGAACGTGAGTTCGATGCCTGCTGTGACCACCTTATATTTAATTCAACGACAATCGCCTCGCTCAGTAACAGCGGCACCATCGAGCACTTAGGCATAAAAATGCCTCTCAAAATACCATTCGGAACCGGTGTGGAACTATATGCACCAGTGAGTTTATAGGCGCACAGCTAACTGATGTTATGGGAATATCCTTATAGAGGCTAGAACTGAAATATCTATACGGTTTGCCAGGAATCATGAGGTATAGATGGACTTATAGAATCTTTCAGAGGTATGGATGGCTTTGAGCTTGAATAATAAAGTGAAATAGTGTCAATAAAAATGCCGAATAAATAAAAATCATCCCTTTATAAAAATTATAAACAATGGCGGGTATCGACGACGTATCAACCTAGACGACGTATATCTAAAGATTGACGAAGTTAAGCGAATCAAAATATCGGGATTAAGCTGGCTAGGACATATCGGTTGAATGGATCAGAGCGAACGAACGCGATAAGTACTTGAAGACGTACTCGAAGGACATTAAAGAATACGATGATCAAGACTTTACTGGAAAGACATTAGTTTGAAGAATCCTGCAAGATTTTGGTGTTATAAACTGGAAGAAAGTTACAAGATCGAACTGTTTGTAGAAATATGTTAACTTTTTTCAGTAAGGCCCCTAACCCTAAGATGTTCGTGGCCCCCTGAGAAGTAAATAATAAAAGTTTTCAGTTTTTGACTTACCTCTGAAAGTTTTCTGGCCAATACATAACTTTATGTGATCAGTGAAGAGATTTATTTATAATCTACTTTAATGTGTAGATACCAGCGCACACCTCTCTGACGAATGAGTTATAAATGTTGGTTTGAATACATTGAATACATTTCTTTAGAAAAAATCACAACTACTAATCTAATTTGAATCTAAACTAAATATATGCCTGTCCTTTTTTTCAATTCAATTAAGATATGTAGTTTTTCCATGAACCTTCGAATGAATTTAAAACGTTACTACCCTTTGCTTTCTTCAATTTCAATTCAATGTCAAACTTTTGACCGGTGCCGCAAAAATGTCTTCTTATTTATGACCACATTTGACCTACAACACCCAAAAATATCTTATAGTATTGGCCTTGGTAATGTCAGTTTCTTTGTCAAACCGTGCCGCGCTGCCTGCCCTTTCTCCTTTTAAATTGTTTTTCCTTATTCGGTCTTAAACAAATTCCCTTATGGGCTGTTTGTTTATTCTATTAGATGTTTTATTACAAATTACGGTGGAGACAAAAGACATGTACGAATAGAAGTTTGGACATACAGCTGAAGGTTCCAGTTACTGAATATTATGGTAATTTTCACCAAATTGTGGGGTGTGGGGCAACAAAGTTTATTGAACGTTACGCCTTGGCTAAGGTCAGTGTAAAAATAAATGCTTAAATTGAATAAAATATGTAAGGAAATCGTTGATGAATTAAATGATTTAGAAGCAATTCAAACACCATTAAATATTGCCGTTAGATGTAGAAGGACATTGCATGGGAGCAAGAACTGTCAAAGTGAATCGGTTTGCTGATGAGTGTGACGCCTTTAATGACAATTTTTGTGTATTTTGTTTAAATGCGGTTGGAATGACATTTGTAACCATTTTCTAACAATTTTTGTCTAACATTGCTGTCGTGTGTAAATCAAAATACAGCAAAAACTTCTAGGGTTGATGTATGAAACCTTGCAGTTCGTACTTGAAATTAAACAATATTTCGAAATTTTTCCCGCTGGATTGGAATTACTTATTCAATTTGTACTGTTTATTTCCAGGTTGCTGCGTATGATAATTCGTGGAAGTGTGTAGGTTTGGAGCAAGTGTTTGGGATCGAAGCTTTGAACTGAATAGGGTCGAAGCATTGAGTACAACTTGGTAGTGACTCTTATGTATTTGATTGATCTACTTTTATTCTAAATTATAATTGTGAGCCGCGACTATGATCGACGTGGCTTGATAGTGCGGGACAACAACTCAAAACAATTTGGCGGTGACTATGAATTTTGTGTGAAGTTCGACGCCGACAGTAGATTGAACTATATACCCCGACTACTAAAATCTATCTATAATCTGTAAGAATGAATTTCAGTAAATTATTGAATAAATAAATAAATAAAATACGTGTATGTAATCACCCTAGAATCGCAGAAGCTCAGCCTTTTTTTCTAGCGTGTAACCTAGCGAGCATAACCCTACCCCATAAGCATAATCGCCTTCAAATAATATCACTGATAATTTTGAATACGTACAAAATATATCAAATCCCTCAACCTAATACAGTCTAATAAAGGGTGTCTCAATTTATAATTTTTGCAACAAAGTTCCATATCCACGTTGCGGGATGGGTGCTAAATAATAAAAAAATTAAACAACTTTTTTAAACTTTTTTTAAATTTAGTTGTCTTAGATCTTCGTTATTTTTAAAGTTGTAATTTCCTTTAGGCTAAGAGATCATGTTCTCTCCGGTTAGTAAAAGAAATGTAAATGCAAAAAAAAACAGCAGACAGTAGTCCGAGGCCTTCGGCCACGGACTGTCCCTGCAGGTTGTGTTAGAGACACGGCCATTAAGTTTAACGTAGAATACGCCATCCGATAAGACAGAAAACATATATAACAATAAATGATAAATAACATAAGCAAATGAATTTACTTATTTGATAGTTACTTTTGATAATATACGTAAGCTTATGGTAGGAAAAATAGGATAAATATGTTTTTAAATTAAAAGATTAAGGATAAATGATAAATAACAGACGCAAATCAATTTGATTATTTGAAAGTTATTTATTTTAATTTACTAAACGTCAACTGTCAGCTGCTGTAAAACAGCATCAAGCAGCATTGTTATTTTTCTTACTTGGCAGCACTTTCATTTAACATAAAAATGTATGAGTTAATTTTTTCGTATATTTTTAATAATTATATATCCATGTTAAATTCAAATTCACATTTAACATTTTGTTTCACTTAAATACATAAGTAAATATACGAAATTTCAATATTTCATCAATAGAAACAAAAGCCGAAGGTTTGTGTCCACACTGAAACAGCAGCATAGTTTGTGTTCATGCAACAAACTCAAACACTCAATCAAACACCACACATATGTTTGAGTGTATGTGTCTAAACAATTTTCATTTGAGAAATTTAAATATTAGGAAGATATCAACCAATATGAAATGTATATCAAACGAAAGATAACATCTTCATTTACCTACAAAAAAATTTTTAAAAAAAAGTTATCTCGCCGTTTCCTCATAATGAATGAAATAAAGATTACAACAATAACAATCTGACATGACTCCCTATACCGTCAAATAAGACGTATTCTACGCCAAAATCACACTAGTCACTAAACGAAGACATTTATTGTGCAGAGTGATTGTTTGTCGCTACTTGCACATTGCTTTCCTACTTCCACGCACTGATGCCGAAGTTTTGAACACTAGTTATTATGCTACAACCCAGTATTATCAACTATATTGGGTACTTTTGCTGTGGTTTGTGTCTAGACTAACATATGTTGGGAAATTTCTGGTTTAATGGGAAGTTTTCTAGGTGGAGCCTGTACCCAATATTTAGTATATATTGTAGTTTTGAACCCAATAAATGAAGTTTAAAAAAAATAACATTTTCTTATATAGGTTCCTTTTCTTAAAAAAGTATATTTTCCCAATAAAAATACTTATCCATATTCTTAAGCAAAATAGCTTTTCTTTAAAAAAAACCTACAGTACCCTTTCTCAAAAACGTATTTTTTTTAAAAAATAAGTACCTTTTATTAAACAAGTAAATTGTCTTACAACAAATTGCCTTTTTTTACAAACCTAAATTTTCTGTAAAGAGTACATTAAAGAAAATAAAAATTAAAAAAATAAAACTAAAATTATTTTCCTTGATGTACCCTTAAAAATGTACCTATTCTTGAAAAAATGGACAAATTCTAAAGAAAATCCCATTTCTTAAAACAAAAACCTTATCTTCAAAAATAAAATCTTCTCTTAAAAAATACCTTTTCTTACAAAAATTGCTTTTCTTAAAAATAAAATAACATCTTCTCCTTTCTTCTCTTGCGATAAGTAGCCTTTCTGAAAATAAGTACGTTCTCTTAAAAAAATAACCTTTTCGTAAAAAGAGTAGCATTTGTTTAAAAAGTACGTTTTTAAAAAACTTTTTTTTGGCTTTTTCTTACAGAAATTACTGCTTCTTCAAAATAGTACCTTTTTAAAAAAAAAACAACAATAGCTTTTAATAAAGCAAGTACCTCTCTTTAAAAAATTACCTTTGCGGGAAAATATAATACATATTCTTACAAAAAGGACCGAAAAATATCCTTTTTTTTTAAAAATACATTCTACATTCATAAAAAATACATTCTACATTCATAAAATTATTGTATTTTTCAACGGGCGCCTTAGGCGTGTTTGGAACTAACTCGTACATAATATATAGCGCAAGGAACTCCGTTCCAACCGGGTATCTCCTGGCACCTGATTTAAATTTTTATTATTGGATTGTAAATAAGACTTGTTGCGGCTAAGTATGGAATAAAATATACGTCAAAAGGCCCCCATGGGTCTGATGACAGGTCATTACTCTTTTCATGAAATTTTTCACAGAGATGTGGCTGTATCTCACAAATGACGTGATGGTTATCGGATTTGAGTTCAGGAATTATTTCTTGCATAAACCCGAGATTTCACAAAACACCAAAGAAAGAAATCGCACGGTGTTAAATCGCATGATCTTGGTGGCCAGTTGACTTCAGACTTACTTCTGATAATTTGTTCTGGAAATCGTTTCTGCAATAAATCGATTGTTTCATAAGCGTCTTGCTGAATCCACACGTCATCCAGATCCATGCCACAAGAACTCCGTTCCCATGTTCCTGTAACGAATGCCGTTCACAGTCACTGCAAAAGTAAGGCCTATTACGCCGCCATCGTGCCTGTCGATGGTACAATGGATAGTGTGGGCGCCTCTTGTACACGAGATCTTGGGTTCGATCCCTAAAGTATCTTTCGGTGACGGTCACCTCGCATAGTGACGGTGACACTAACGAGTATTTAGTCATGAAAAAACGTTTCAAAATACCGTTCGGAATCGGTGTAAAAATTGTAGGTCCCAATCAGTGAGTATAAAACCTGAAACCTCATAGTTCACTGTTGGTGAGAAGCTCTCCTCAATTACTTCGTGGTATGTAATGGGAAACCATTTATTTAGCACGCCGCCATGACGAAAATCCGCACCAGGCAGATGCTCGTTGAGGGTGGGATTTTCTGTGCCCCAAATTCGACAATTGTGTATAGTCACGAAGCCATTCGGGAGGAAATGCGTTTCATCGGAGAAGAAGTAAAATTAGCATTGACTTCATTTTGCTGCATTACCCATTGAACGAATTGCAGGCGCTTTCCATGCTCTGCACGTTTTAGCTCCTGAGTAAGCTGATTTTTTTACTCATGAAGGCTGAGGTCTTTTGTCAAAATTCGCTGCGTAATATGAAGTGGTTGAGCACGATGCCGAATTGATGCTTTCGAGGTTTCGGCGAGACTCTCGTTTACAGCAGCAATGTTTTCCATAGACAGACCGGTACGTTGACACACTGGAGTCTTACTGTCCATAATCAACCCAGTTTCTCAAAATTGTTTGGCGACTCTTGGAACGGTTGACTCATTCGGTGCACTTTCTCGACTGAAAATTCTTCGAAGTTTGCGAGCTGCTTCAGCATAACGTTAGTAATCGGAATAAACATATGCTACAGCTGCCAGATTTCAGAATTTCCGCTTGCACAAAAAAAATATTAGACTAAATTTAAAAACTGCAATCTTACTGATACACCCTTTATATAGGGAATAAAGGGGTTCCCATTACATTCCATGAAGGATTTGCGGAGAGCTTCTCACCACTTAGTTCTAGTTTTATACTCACTGTTTGGGATCTACAGTTTCTACACCGATTCCTAACGTTATTTTGAAAAACTTTTTCGTGGATAAATTCTCGATAGTGTCGCCGTTAGTATGCGAGGAGTTCGCCGGCGAAAGAAATTTAAGGTGACCAGAGAAGGGATAGAACCCGGGATCTCATGTACAGGAGGCACGAAAACTAACCATTTCAACACCGACTGCCACATATATAGGGAGATAAGATATCCAATATCCCCCCGCACTGCCACCATAACGGTAGGTGAATAAGTAAGGAGGTAAGATAGCCGATGTTTCTTTTCGAATGTATTCATAGCGGTAGGCTATGAAAAGGCCAGACGCCTTTTACATAATAGTTTTTCCAATTGCTTAAGATCTGATCTTTGAATCCAAAGAGATTTTATTATATTTCCTCTAGCGATCGGAAAACTCAAGATCAAGTGGGATTTGAAAACATCTTGCAATTACGAAAATGGAAGTTGTTGATTCTGGTTCTACATTGTTTAACGTCCCGAAATCCTTTAACCTAATACAGTATAGGGAGATAAGATATACGATATTCTTCCCCCGAACTGCCTAGATTTGCGGTAGGTGAAGAATTAGGGAGATAAGATAGCCGATGTCTATCTTCGAATGTATCCACAGCGGTAGGTAAGCCAGACGCCCTTTACACAATACTTTTTTCCAACAGCTTAGGATCCTATCATTAAATCCAAAGAGATTTTATTATACTTCCTCTAGAGATTGGCAAACTCAAGATAAAGGTTGTAAATAATCCTTAAATATGTTCAGCAAAATTAAAAATCATTTGATAATTATTCGAGGTCAATTTGAAGGAAGTCCTCTCTGTTGATAGGGTTGTCGCATCCCCCAATTGCGAAAATTTATAGTTTGAAGTTTTAGTGGGATTTGACAAGAACTTGCAATTATGAAATTAGAAGTAGTTGGTGCAACTCTCACGTCATCCCTGTCCATTTCCAGGGAAAATGCTTGCAGTTGTCCAATTTATTATAAACAATCAATTTGATTACATAAATTGATACACATCAATTCAATTTAGCAGCTACTTTTCTCAAACCGAGATAATTTTCTAACATTTATTTTCAGATCCTCAGGACAATCACAATATGTCGACCGACCTCCTGGCATAGTGATTAATAATGCAGTTCTCGACTGCCTGCTGTTATCACGTGTCCTAAACCTAACCTAACCATGTGGTCCCACTATCCAATTAATTCAAACGTTCAGTATTCAGATTCAGTCTTCGATCACTCGGTTTCTTTATTGTATATATATACGATGGGTATATGAAGAGGCACTTTAACAAATAATATTATTTGTTATCATCATCTTTATTCTAGATTAGAAATTACTCATACAACACGTGCTTCATTCGCTGTTCATTCATAAAATTTATATTACTCATACGCTTAGGTAGACGTACACAATTTGTATTTCATATTTAAGTACTCATTGTTGCGGGAACATACCCAAGCGCCTAGCTTTCACCAGATTGTAAACACCAAATATGAAAATTATAAATTCAGCTTTATTTCATATTCGCAGGTTAAAATTCCTGTTTATAAATTTACAAATTAAAACACTGAAAACAATTATGATTAGTAGATTAAATACATACTTTCTTAGTGTGAAAACAAAGCGCGGTAAATTATATTTGATTTTAATTAATTTAAAGTGACTTATGTCTTTTTGTTTGTCAAGACAGATAATGATTTGTTTCACTAAATGCAACACAAGAGAATGTAATTTTTAGAACATTTCTTAACGCGCGTTTTTTACTAGTGACCCTACTTTGATTTTGACAAAAGGTTATCTTAGAATTAATTGGTATTTCGTTTTAGTAAATAACCAGTAACTGGGTATTTGTTTGACAGGGGTGGTATTTGGTCGACAGTGGTGGTAACACTCATTAATATTTAATATTACTCATACGTCACTGACAATTTCAACGAGTCAATCACAAGTAGGAAGCAATTTCGTTGGAAAAAAAGAAAAGGTTGGAAAATTGTCATATGGTATAATATGACGTTATTCTTCTATTCATATTTACCGCCTATTTGGATGACACTATATTAATGTCGTCACACATTTTGAATACTTCCGAACGTCCTTGACACTTGCTAGTTGTGTTCAATTATTTAGGCCATATAAGGCCAATGGAAATGACATTATAATGATGACAAACATCCTGATGGTTTAGACAGATAACTTGTAATTGTTATAGTTTATCGACGTAGCATTTCAATTACGCCTGTACACAAACGAAATACGATAGTTTTTGTGGCCAACTGTGAAATATATTGTTAATCAATGGAGTTAGATTATTATAAAGATTGAACGAATGAAATAATATTGGAAAGAATTAACTGATACCTTATTTCCGCATTTGTTCAAAATTTAAAAAAGGTAATTAAATATTGTACAAGAAAAATATTGTTTTTATCTGTATAACCTGATCAACCGTCCTGCTTTTGGCGGGATTTTCCTTAATTTTGGCGTCTCATCCGGACTATAATCTATAATAAAATTTACATGAGGTGTCAGGGGAGACCCGTTTGAAACCAAGTTCCTTTCACTATATATTTTGTACTAGTTAGTTCCAACACGCTTAAGGCGCCCGTTGAAAGATACGATAATTTAAATGGATTTTTAAGAAAAGGTACTCTTTGTAAAATGATTTCGTAAAAATATGTATTATATTTTCCCGAAAAGGTCGTTTGTTAAAGAGAGGTACTTCTTTCATTAAAAGCTAATGTTTTTTAAAGAAAAGTACTATTTTTAAGATGAAGTACTTTCTGTAAGAAAAAGTCATAGCTGTATACATTTTTTGTACAAAGAAATAGTTTGTTTAGAATGGATACTTTTTAAAGGAGTGGAACTCTTTTTAAGAAAGCCTTTTTTTAAAGAAAATTTACCTATTTTCAGAAAGGCTACTTATCTGAAGAAAAGGAAAGAAAATCTTTTATTTTATTTCTTAAAAAATTCATTTTTTTAAGGAAATGTATTTTTTTACGAGAAGGTATTTTTTTGAAGTAAAGGGTTTTTTTAAGAAATTGGATTTTTTATAGAAGTTGTCTTTTTTTCTAGAATAGATACATTTTTAAAAGTAGGTACTTATCTCAAGAAAAGTTATTTTGTTTCACACAAAAGGTACTCTTTAAAGAAAATTTAATTTTTTAAGAAAATTCAATTTGTTGTAAGGAAATGTCATTTTTTAAGAAAATGTACTTTTATTTAAGAAACTGTACTTTTTTAAGCAAGAGTACTTCTTTAAGATAAGGCATGTTTTTTAAGAAACGATACTTTGTTTGAGAATACGAATAGGTATTTTTTTTGAGACAATTTACTTTTTCTTAAGAAAACGGAATTATTTGAGGAAATGTTATTTTTTTAAACTTGTTTCACTTTGGATTTTTAAATTATTTTTTAAAAATTAAAAAATAAATGCAAAGATTAAATTTATTTTTATTGGGTTCAAAACTACAATGTATACTTATACTAAATATTGATTACAGGCTCCACCTAGAAAACTTCATATTAAACTAGAAATTTCCCAACATATGCTAGTCTAGACACAAACCAATGCAGAAGTAACCAATACAGTTGATAATACTGGGTGTAGCAGTATATTACGTGTTAAAAAAAGTTGTTTAGTTTGTTTTTTCATTTAGCCCCCAGCCCGCAACGTGCCATAAGGAAATTCGTTCCAAAAACTGGTTATATGCGAAATATATGACTTTGTTTTTTATATTTAGCCGTATTTTAACTAAACGCTTTTATTTTTCATTCAGACCCAAACAAATTTGCGTTTTATCCAGTCTGTCCCTCTTTTTCTTCACAACCAGTTGATCAGGTTAGGTAGACGGTTAATTGAAAGATTGGTACTGATATTGGTAGTTTGAGCTCCATCCAGTCCACTACACACATTTTAGTCAATATTAAAAACATCATCAAATTCCTGGCATAAACATACTTACCGAATGATACTTGTTCATTCCATGACTTCACTTTTCTTCAAAAATGTCATTGAATTCCCCATTAGTCATACGTTTAAGTGTCTACATTATTAAAGATATAGTATACGTCTAGATGTTACAACCAAAATGAATCAATGAGTTAATAGACACCAATAAAAATATAATTTCATTTAGATACAAATATTTTAACTGAATCTTTAGATAGATTTTCCAAACTCTTTTGAATTCCCTATTTATCATACGCTTAAGTTTTCATGTGAATAACACATAACTTTTACTTCTAAGTGTAAGAACATGTTACATTATGTTACGGCGCCATATTAAGGGCCATCAACATTTATAGCCTCATTTACATATTTTTGAAATAAGTTTTGTATATTTTGAATTGAATGAACTGTAGCATAACCGCAATACCGCAATACCAAATGTTGATAGTATTCAAAATGTCTTCACATGTGTATAACAGTAGCCATTAAAAACAATAATCGTTGGTATAATTTATTTGGAATAATCATACGCTCTGGTATCTAATTTATTACTTTCAATTATCGTGTTGCTCATACGCATTGGTGGCAGACCCTAAAGCAAATGGTGTAGTAGGTCATACAATTATATACACTAGGTGAAAGACATGTTATATCTTAATGCTACAGATTCATACAATACTTACCTTGAGCAACGGTTTGATTGTATCCACAAAATAATTGCAATATTGACTCGGCAACGGAATAGATTGTTGATAATTTTTTATTTTGTCAATTTTATGAACTGTAATATATAAATCCTCTCTGTTTTCAACTATATCCTTTGAAATATAGAAATCACTAAAATTTATACTCCGTCCGTCATGTTTTATATTGATACTCTTTCGGGTACTTCTTTAAATTGCTACGCCTAATGTTATACTAAAGTTGTGAGCCCATTTGCTGTTCTACAATTGTGTCCAAATCCACACAACGAATACAATACTTGGCGTTTTTCCCCACTTTGTACTAATTTTTGAATGAATTTGGTAGTTGTTGTTACTATATGTGGATTCATACTTTTACATGAAAGACGAACAACCAATGTTTGTTTTGTTGTTCTTTTCATGGCACTATTTGGTTTTGTTTCTCTTTTTAATTTCTGTTTTACACTTCTTGTTAGGCTGTTTTACCCATGTATTTACTCTAGTGTGTGTTTTGCTCGACGTATTGGTGTGGGCTTTACATTTTATTTTTCCAATCATGTTCATTGTCATTAAATGAAACAAGTAAACAAGAAGTACAATGAAACGGAGGCGGGTCCCAGAAAAAAAATCGTCCACAGGGTTAAACACAAAATGTAAATAGTTATTTGTCTAGTCATGTTGTGAAATTGCCTAATGGTTTTAAAATTTCAAGTTTCAATACATATGATTGATTTTAATTATCCCTGAACGTATGAGTAATATTTCTATTGCCGTGGTATGATTATTATTATTACCGCCAGGTTAATTTATAATATTGCATTTTATGTCTTCTGTTATTTTCGTAAATTATTATTTTATTTAAAACAACATTGGATTAACATTTACCAGCACATGAAAAATAATTTGAGAATATTTAATCTTTAGAATATAAAAAGTTATAACGTTTGTGAGTATAAAACTAGAAAGCGCATAGGTCACTGGATTGTGAGAAGTTCTCGCTAATCCCTTAATGGAATATAACGGGAAACCATTTTTTTAAATGTTTGCTATCCGAAATTCTCGTTAAAAGTCGTAAGCGAATATTGTTAGCAGTTTGTCACATTTGTTTTAAATTTAGAATATTATGTCCCCTTGCTGTGCTACGCTTTATTGACCTGGCTCTTTGCCAACACATGCTTTTGGTGTATTTTTTTACCGCCAAACATTTGGAGGACAAACACGTGCCTACGAGAGTTGTTTAGCCCGGAGAGTTTTAAATAAGAGAGCAAAGCAGTTCAAAATAACTCTCATTTAAACAATTTGAGTAGTTATAGAAAAGTAGTAGTGCAAAAAATAGGAAGATAAAGGAGTTTTGTTTTAACGTATAAACAAATACTTCAGACTTTATTTAACGAGAGTATCAATGAAAATTCATTGCCTTTAATTTGTATACCAGAGTGAAGCACGTGACTAAGCTGTTTTCGGTTTAAAGTCTATAAAATTTATGCTGTCGGTGGCGCAGTGGCTAGTGTGCGCGGCTCTTGTGCATGAGAATGTGGGCTCGATTCTTGCTCGCTTAGTGATGGCGACTCTATCGAGTACTTTGCCATGAAAAAGCTTTTCCAAATTGTCGTTCGGCACCGGTGTCAAATTGTTGGTCCCAATCAGTGACATGTCAAAGCGTACAGCTCACAGGCTGGGAGAAGCTCGCCCAATGCCTTCAAGGGATGTAATGGGAACGTGATTTTTTATAAACTGAGGCATTTTATTTATCAGTATCTATGAAGAAGGGACACGAAATTATTCTCGATTTGAAAACAAATTTGCTGCTGGATTTATAAACGGCACGTTTGCTTATACTATTCAGAAATTCATGTGGGTTATATGTATAGAGGTCCTAATGTTTATTTGAATTATTCCGACGCATCCTTGAATCAGTCTTATATATTTGTAAACACTTCTAAACGTCACTGGGCTTGAATGTGGTAAAGTCCATACATATTCGAATCGCTATAAAATGTACAATGTCCAATATAAGTATGTATGTCTAAAATTTCGAAAAAAATTTAAACTAACAATTGAGTAAATTATTTATCAGATTTTCTGTTTGACCAAAGGGTGGTATTATCGACAATAATTACTAGACCAACCTACGTATACTTCATTTTTTATTTCAACGGTTGGAATGATTAATATTAATTTGTTTATTTGATGTAAAATATATGACTAAAGAGTCACAATTTATTCGAAATTATATTTTAAACAATTTTGTTAATATTATCAATATTAACATCAATTTGGCATTGCTACATGGTCGCATGTAAATATCGCATGTATATGATTAAATGATTTTCTATATTTATTGCAGGACCAACGGATGGTGTTATCGACAATAACCACTGGACCAACCGACATATACTTTATTATTAATTCCAAGCAAATTGTACAATGGTTGATATGATTAATATTAAATTATTTATTTGAATAAAAATCATAATTAAGGACACACAATTCATTTAACATTAAACTTTAAACAATTTTATTAATTTTTGCAGAATAATAACATAAATTTTGCATTGCTTCGATTGGTGACACGCTTAATTTAATCCGCAAAAATATCATATAATTGTGTGTAGTTTTTGTTTGTTTTCTATATTTTATGCGATTCGGTGTTCCGCATTTAATGACCCTTAAATTATAAATAGTTTTGTCTGCATGTAACTTTGCCATGGGAACCTTTCTACCGCTACCGTTTTATCCACCAGCCGCACAACGTTTTTGTTCATTCCGATATCATGGCCTTTGCCGTAGTTTATAGTGTTTTTATGGCTTTTCCTTTGGTATAGGCTGCACCCAAGTGGCGACGGCGGCAGTTACTGTTTTTGCTAAGGGTGTTTGTTGCATTTCGGCTTTGCTACGACTAATCGTTTAGATGAATGGGTTCTATTTTAATGCCGCCACCTCATTTGATTTACAACAATTTTGTGTAATTTTTAGTCGACGTTTTTTGTTGCATGTAATTACCACTGTTGCAGGATGTCGGTTGCATCCGTTGCGGCAGGGGGTCTTTATCTAAAAATAACTGAATTTGCCCCTTTTGTATTGAAACGTGATTTGGATTAACCTTGCGCCTCTGGAGAGGGGGGTTTGTGCGACCTCTTAATGGCTGTTAACTTTCACGTTTTTATTTATATTGCCAATTTAGGCTGATAATAATACGATATTTATTACACGACCTGTTGAGGGGGAAAAGGAAGTGAAAGTAATTAGACAATTTTTAATAAATAATATTGTTTGTTTCTAAAGAAATACAATATAGGAAGGGTATAGTACTTTATTAATATTAATAATATTAATTAGGATCATTCCAAAGTGAAAGAACCCCCCATTTGTTCTTGAACCCCTTTGATTTTAATACAATTTGGCACATTTGTCCTCCTAGTCTCCTAGTCTATAGGTAATGGAGAGTGCACAGTTTTTTTTTCCCAATTCCTGGTAGTTATTTTTTGTGGAGCCTCTAAAGAGATTTAACATGATTGACTTTTATTTCAAGAACAATAATTTCATAATGTGAATGAATCTATGATTATTATTTTTCAAAAATATTTTGGAGCAAGAACACGTTGAAATAAGGACAAAAATTAAAATGTTTCTTCCTCACAAGAAATTACGTTTCTCATTTTTCGGCCGTCTGTTTCCTTTATAAGGACTTTAAATTTCCGAAACATATACCGGATACAAATGTCGATATAGGTGTCAAGTTAAAAACAGGAATCTCTGCATTGTTAACAAATTTAATTTTAAATCGTTCAGGATTTCCAATGTATCTTTATAAAAGAATACATTTTGAAACTTTACACCGATTCCGAACGGTAGTTTGAGAAACTTTTTCATGGCGATAGCATCGCCATCTTTAAGCGGTGTGATCGCCGTCGAAATAAATATAAGGTGGCCAGAGCATGAACACTACCATTGACCACCGAGTGAGTTGGCGTAAAACTGAACGCGCACAATAAGGCATGGTCGGAGTGCATGGGCATGGTCGGAGTCGTTCATGGAATAGTGCTGACAGCCACTCCAAATACTCCTGAATAAGTCGATTACTCGAAATCGGATCCACTATTCGATCAGAAATACCATGCTCTCGTACCCAAAAGGGTTTCCGTGAACCAAGGTGCTCCTGGTATAGAGGAATATGTGAATTTCTACACGACTGGGTCGAAAATTAAGGACCAGTTAGTGTATAGAGTCTACTCTAGGGAAATAGGGTTGTCGCTTTCTCATAGACTACCTGGTAATTGTAGCGTGTAAAAGGCAGAAATTTTGGCAATTAGAGCAGTGACCGACTGGCTGAGGAATAATAGTCCAGCAGTCATTGGGGTCAATGTCTTCTTGAACATTTTGGCGGTCATCATGTCCCTGGAAGTAGTATTACTGAATTCAATATCTGCCCAGGATTGCCGGAGATCTCAGCGCTACGATGTGGATGCCAGGGCACAGGGACCTACCGGGGAACTGCAGAGCGGTAGAGCCGGCCAGACTTGGGACCACCTTGAAGGTTCCACAGGGACTTGTAAGCATATCCTGACTTGTAAGCACATGATGATGCAGGGAAAATGTACAGATCACGACAAATCTGGCTGAAAGTGAACATCTCGAGATCCATGAACCTTCTGTCTATAGCCAGATGCAAGGCATCAATGATTAGGGGAAATTAGTTTTGGACGCTGAAAAAATGGCCCCTGTATGGAAATGCAGGAACCATGTATATGTTTGTAACTCTGTTTTCATGAATTAACGATCTGCTGCTATTTGGTTGTTTTGTTGTCTGCCACGTTTTTGTTTTAGAAGTTTCTACAAACAATGTCAGATTTTGGTCACAAAACCAGACATTGTAAAATAATAATCATTGTGTCTCCAACATGTAATATTCAGAAGCAAGCGCAATGTGTTTGGACACAAGTATAATATATTTAAGGCAAGCTGTAAACACGTTACATTTGCATCCAAACAACAAAAAATACAGATTTTTTAGCGTCTGTAGAAGCTTTAATGATGAGGAAAGGAAGAATCCACTGAACACATTCTCTGGTCATGCCCCAGCTGGCAGGACCACGTTTACTATAGGATCCTACCTATTTAGGGACCTAGAAGAATTATTTCCGATAGGCGTAAACAAGAAGTTGAACTCCTTGGAGCGAAATAAATGTTTCTCAGGTGGCACTAACGTGTAATCTCGTTAGCCAGTGGTATCACAATGGACTAACAAGTCTAAGTAAGTCGCTCATCGACTGCGACTGCCGCTAACATCTAAAGTAACCAATCTGCACTGTGGGGCAATTAGAAGTTCAGTGTTTGGATGGTGGACAATTCTCATGCCTGTTGGACGGTTGAATATTGTGACGATTAAGCAAAACCTTTTGCTTACTCTTAATGACCAAATTTACATAATGTAACTAACAGGGCGACTAATACTGCACCTGAAAGTATACCCTAACAACAAACCTGTTTCCGAATTCCCTGTAAATGCGTTACGGTTTCAATACTGAAATACTGGTTCCGGAGTTAATAATCTAAAACGACTATAACGTAAAGGTCGAGAAACAAGTTATGGAATCGGGTGGAATAATCTAAAAACTGTTAGAGACCTTGGTGGCGGATAGTAAAACTCGTATAAATAGCTGGTGTGCTGTGCATTTGCAGTTATTCTGTGATTAAACCCGGAATTAATAACGAAACTTGTTTTATTAACGGGAATAAATCAACGCTAAAAAGGACTATTTAATTAAATTTTTATCAATATATAATTTTGGTAAAACATTTTCTATATTTGCTATGTGTGTCTGGTAAGTATTTATGACCTCAAGGTGTTAGAATATGGAATTCAGTGGAATTGTTTCGTAGATCATTTGATTATTATATTATCCATGTGTTTAATTTTTAAAAAATCTGAAAAATTCAGATACATATATCAACTTGATCTATTTTGAGATATCTAACGCGTTATAAGCAACAGTCATTTATAAAAATGGAAGAGTGTGTTTGGTCTCTGATGTCCTTTTAATGTTTCAGAGTTCGCAAAGTGACTATGGTTCTCGGATAGAAGAGAAACGGATTATGAGCAATTGTGTATCTTTGATACATTTTTGAAAATACAATATTATCAATTTTGAAGGAGAGAACTCTTGTTTTTAATACCTGGTTTAGAAATCACATAGGCAACTCAATGTAAATGTTAGCACTTACCATATTGTACCTTTGCAACTGAATCCTCTTTATGACTAGCAATCAACGATAGGAATATATCCATTGTCCAGCAGATAAACGCTAATAGTTGCAGCTGTTTGTTAGGGAATCCATCTCTTTTTTTTACACCTTTTTTTATATCTGCCAGCAAACCTCCGAATATCCGTAGTAGCAGCTTATTTCCTACATAGAATGGAGTCAAAGAAACCAACTCAAACAAAAACAAATCAAAATTTTATTTTAAATTTTCAAAAACTACAACATATTACATTCAACCTATAATGCAACAATTTATATTTCACAATTTTTTATTAGATTTTGTTATAATATTTAAAATTTTATTAATATTTTACCTTGTTGAGCTGGAATTTAATTTAATATCAAAACCTTATAATTCCTTCCAGAGCGCCCGGCGGCAAAAGTCTGTTTGAAACAATAATTTCTTAAAAAATAAAAATAATATAAATCAAAAATTGTCTTGAAAAACAAAGAATGATGAGTCCTGTTATGTCCTGCGCCGAAGACTTGTATCTGTTTTGAACTGGGAGGAAGTTGACAAACCTGTGCTATTGTTGTGTGTAATTAACCAGAATTTTTCAAAATCTTTTTAAAGGATTTTTTTCACAAACTTATTTCCGAAGTTTTTTTTACAGAAGGGAGAGAAGGCGTGATTGTCAGTATAGTCAGAAAAAAATCAATGAAATTTTGCAAAAGTATTAAGGTATAATATACTATTTTTTTAATGAACTGAGAAATGAATATGTATGTATATATATTTAAATTTTATAAAATTAAAAAATAAACTACATGTGTGAATATTTGCTAACAAAATTTAATTTTAAACCATCATAGACTTGTTCATAATACAACGTGTTAACATATTTCAGCTCGGTAGAAAAACTCGTTTTTTATGATTTTCCGAACCTAACCTAGTTTCGGCTCAAGTGAAAAAAAATTGTTAAATCAAGATTTGCAAAACTTACAGATTGTTAAAAATAAAAAAAAAACAGCAGACAGTTGTCCGAGGCCTTCGGCCACGGACTGTCCGTGCAGGTGTGCAGGCTGTGTCAGAGACACGGCCATTAAGTTTGACGTAGAATACGCCATCCGATAAGACAGAAAACATATATAACAATAAATGATAAATAACATAATGATAATAAGTATTTATTTCTCTGCATAACAACCACTCGTTGCTTTCTTGTATTTCGTGTAGGTGCCATTTTGATTAGTATTTTTTATTTTAATTTACTACACGTCAACTGTCAGCAGCTGTCAAACAGCATCAAGCAGCATTGATATTTTGCTTACTTGGCAGCACTTTCATTTAACATAAAAATGTATGAATTAATTTTTTCATATATTTTTTATAATTATATATCAATGTTAAATTCAAATTCACATTTAACATTTTGTTTCACTTAAATACATAAGTAAATATACGAAATTTCAATATTTCATCAATCAAAACAACAGCCGAAGGTTTGTGTCCACACTGAAACAGCAGCATAGTTTGTGTTCACGCTACAAACTCAAACACTCAATCAAACACCACACATATATTTGAGTGCATGTGTTTAAACAATTTTCATTTGAGAAATTTAAATATTAGCAAGATATCAACCAATATGAAATGTATATCAAACGAAAGATAACACCTTCATTTACCTATAAAAAAATTTTTAAAAAAAGTTATTTCGCCGTTTCCTCATAATCAATAACAAACTGACATGACTCCCTATACCGTAAGGTAAGACGTATTCTACGCCAAAAACTATCCTAACACTATTTATCATATAATTTTTATATTTTAGAGACAGAAATTCCTTTGTTTATTGTAGGGGGGAAGAAAAAACTACCCCGTCCCCCCCGGACTAAAAGAAAAAAATCAACACCAAAGTTTCATCAGTAAGGCTTTCATAGGAGCAGCTCGGTTTTACCTTAAACGTTCTGGCACGACTTAAATAGCATTTCCAGTGCTGGAATCTCTTCTTTGTCGAAAGATCGAAAGCTATTAATTTCTGTTTAGGGATAAAATATAATTTAATAGAATTTATGAGGATTTTGAAATAATTTTTTAGAATCTGACAACGAGAAAAACTGCTTTCTAATTTTTTTGATCGAGTTGGTTCGTGAACATTTCATAGTTCCCACAACTTTTCTGGCATTTTTGAATTTTTCCATTAAATTTGAGGAATTACTCTTTAATTTTCTTCAAATTCTAAAATGTTATTTCAAAATCACCAAAATTCCAGAGAATTGTTTATGTCAAAAATTTCCAATAAGAGTACATAAATTACATAAATATCTCAAAAATTCCAGGAAATTGTGTTTTGTATAAATTGTGCCTTACATTATTTCAAGATCCTCAAAATTCCCGAAAATAGTTTTTGGGTAAATTTGCCATAAAGTGTGGGATTTGAAGTAAAATTTTTTAGATAAACAAGTTTGCAGAATTTTCAGAATTTTGAAATAATTTTGCGGAATTTGAAAAATATGACAAATGTTATTATGAAGATGACTAAACACAACAAATTGAGTTAAAGTTTAGCTGAACGAATTACTTTGTCAACATCTTATAATTCCCAACAATTTTCTTGAGTTTTATGTATTTTTTATAAACTTTATGGAATTAAACAAATTTTTCAAGACACGGTTTTTGTTAATAATTTCCAAACTTTCAATTTGTTATTATTAGACATCATAATAGCGAAATTTTAGAATTTTCTTAAAATTCCAAAAGATATTTCAAAATCCCCAAAATTTCAGGATTGCTTTTTTTGTTAAAATTTTTAGTAAAGTTATTTCAAAATCCCCAAAAGTTTTGATAATTGTTTTTTGTTTTTTCGGATATATTTGATGTAAAATTGTGATTAAAATACTTTTCTGGAATTTTGGGGATTTTTAAATAATTTTGTGGAATTTGAAAATATTTGAAAATGCCACTATTGTTATGTATAGTAACACCATACTGAAATTTTTGAATCTTCAAATTGTGCGTGTGTTGTCGGTGGGACAATTATAAATTTACATTAATGCACTGTTCTTCGATTTCGAACGAAAGCCAGTCTCTCGAATTCGACTGAAATTTGGGTACCCCAAGTAAGAAAGTTTCGATTGACTGAGTTTATCTTTGATCCCAAAACTCAGCCATTTCGAAAAGAAATATTTTGAATTTGTGTACATCTTGATACATCAACATTGTAGAACCCAGATGACATTTCTTTCATCTAGAATACGAACGTAAGCTTTCGTTTGTCGTCGCGGAACAGGCACTAAAGTAAGACACAACGTTAAACTTTCAATTGTTTTCAGCTAACAGGTATTTTAACAGTTTCTTGTAACTGTATAACAGTTAAACTGTTTTGAGCCAAACTAAAAACAGTAAATTTGTATATGGCCTACCAAAAGCTTTTTTGAATTATTTTGTTTTTTGATGTAATCCTGGGACGAGATGCTGGACTTTTCCAGGCTTATTTGGAAGATATTTATCCTCACCGTCGCATTGTTTTTAGAATTTTCTAGCTTACAATTTAAAACTGATTCTAGTACACTTAGGGTGAGTTCACACCCGACGTTCAATAGCTCAAATTAAAAGTTCATATTAATCAAAAATTTCAAAATTTCATAGTAATTCTGAGTTTACCAGTTGAAAATCCTCATTTAATTGTCATTTAATATGAAAACTTTCTGTAAGATTTTAAATGTTTTTAAATTGACATGTTTCTAATGACATATAAATGACACACATCGGGCGTTTAAATTCCATTTAAATGGAGAATGGCTAACTGTGAAAATGAGCCTTAGAGTAAGTTTCACAATTGCCCTTTTTAAAACTCAACTTAAGAAAATTTTCATATAAAATAATATTTAAATCACAAACATCGGACATTTTAAATTCGTTTAAGTGGGGAATGCAAAACTACGAAATTGAACCTTAAACGCATTTGTATACAATAATAAATCTAATATCAATTTCATGTGCGAAATTATAAAAATTACTTTTTTTTGGAATTAATTTTTTTTTATTATTTTAAGATTCTTTTTCATTTCAATTATTTTCATTTCATTCAATACTTATTTTTCATTTGATTGTTAAAACTAATAAATATAAACATAAATATATAAAAAAATTGATTTTAACAAAAATGTTGTTTTTGTTTCTGTGTTTTTTTTTTCTCATTTCATTTTTAATATTAAACTACAGTAAAACACCTTAGGATTTTGTTTTCTCGTCATTATCATACCATTACATATGTTTTTTTTGTTGTTATTTTTGTTTTTTGCTTTTTTTTTTTGATAAAAATATTTCGAAAATTTGTGTTATTGCAAATCTGAATGTACGATTGGTTGTTGTTGTTTTTGGTTTTTATATTTTAATGTTTAAAGTTATTGAATAATGATTAATACGATGCCTTTGCGGTTATTTTTTTTTTGGTTTTGTTAATATTTTCTTGTTCTTTTTTTTGTCTTGTTCTATGTTGTGAATTTTTGTTGTTGCTGTTGTTATTGATAAATGTAGTGAATTTTATTATTCAATATTTAAATCTCAATATCTCTCTGTTGTTGCAAAAAAGACTTATTAAATTTCGTTTTTTCCTCTTTAAATTTGTGTAACGATTCAAGTCTTTTTTATTGGAATTTTATTTTTCTCATGTTGTCAGTGTTGAAGTTAAATATTATTTGTAATCAGTTTCTTATATTTCCTTTCTTCTATAAGTTAGTTGGAAGTTTTTTATAGTTTTTTTTTTGAAGTTTAAAAAAAAAACATATTTGAAAATCGATTTTTGTATAAATAATAGTAAAAGTATAGGGTTTTTTGAATGTGAGTTTTTAAATTTTAAAATTTTCACTTTTTAAAATAATAAAAAATAAAATTTGTTTGTATTATCATTTCCTTATTTCGGGTTGCACAAAGTTGTTTGTTTTTATTATCAAGTCAAACTGACCTATACGTTTATCTATTACTGGTTTGGGGTTTCCTATGATTTCTTTTAATTAATTTAATTTTATCTTCATTTTGGTTTCCTTTTTTTTATTAATAATAATTAAGTTAATATTAAGTTTAAAACTATAACGACATTAAAAAAATCAGCATTTCCTTTTGGGATTTATTTCTTTCTTTATTTTATCTACTAATATTTATAGTTATATTAAATTTTTTATTTTTTTGTTAATAATTGTTTAATTATTAGCTTTTACTTAAAATTAAAAGTTTCAAGTTAAATTTTTAATATTTAAAATTTAAATTTTTTTTCGTAATTTATTTTCCTAGATATCGGTTTAGTTTTTAGTTAATAGCTAAAGAAGTGTTTTTGTTTTTTTTTTTTTTTTGGTTTAAAGTTAAGTTTTTCTATTATGGAATAAAATTTACTAATATAGAAACAGTAAAAATTAAACAAAATTAAAATTTTTAAGAATTTAAAAATATGTTTATTACAAAAAATTATTACGCACCTTACGAAAAGAATATAAATTTAATTAAACTAAACTGAAACATGGGCAAAATTGTTGGATACCAGACAATTGTAATGAGCCCCTTACTGGTTTTGGAAACAATTGTCCTTAAAATTCTTCCTTAGCCCATGGTCTTTTCTTTGTGAAATTACCAAGATTATTTTAATTATTTCCTAAAATTACTATTTGTCCCCATAATTTCAAAATTGTACAGTTTTAACTTCTAGTCCAGCTTAAAACACTAATATTCTTCCAAGAAATAATTTCAGATCGAAACATATATAATAAATTTTGTGAATTTTTTTAAACTCAAAAAAGTTTCTTGCATTTTGGGTATTTTGTATAAATTTTGTGGAATTAGTGAATTTTAACAACCGCCTAGCTATACATTTTTTGGCATCATTCTTATAATTTGCTATACTGTTAGGGCATACTTTTACCCAAAAGTATTTTCCGGAATTTTGGGGATTTTTTTTACGAAATATTCCAGCAATTTCAAAAAATTCTATAAACATGTATGATGTGCTACAACAACTAATTTAATTCTAATGTGTTCCTATTGCTCTGTGTACTTTTTTTTGCTATCTGGGTCATACAAGTTTCTATGATATTATTATGTGAAAACCTGTTTGTGAATTCACAGGGATTATTTATCAATTTTGTGGAGTTCGAAGAAGTTGAGAAAAACTTTTTTAATTCAGCAATATATTGTGTTATATCGCCAAGAAATACTACATTTGTAAACTAAATTTACGAATTGTCCTTTTTTTCGAATCTTTTTACGAAAACTTTTTTCTCGAATTATCATTTTCTTCATTTATAAGTTTTTTTTTTTTTTAAATTACAATAAGTAGATTTGTTCCCATTATTACAAACTAAACATTCACAATTACTCTATACTCAGTGACAACGTATAAAAGTTGCAACACATATTATACTGAACGATGTGTATACAGACTAAAACGAGCTCCCTTTAATCGGCTATTTATATACACCCTAGCACACATGAACCACCCTGCATAAATCGTCATCGATGTTCTCGATGCTTCTATATGGTGTTAGCGAATTCATCTACCATTCGTGATGAGATAGGATATGGTAGCTTTCAAATTACAGTGCACACTAATTTGCCAAGTTTTTAAAATAGTCAAGCTGCAAAACACACCACGAACTGTTCGTTGAGATTCTAATGGTACTCTGAGGTACTGCAGATTTGCAGATTTAAATGTTCGTTAAGTCAACAACCGAAAGCATTTTTATTGTAACAATATAATCTTTTAAATTTGTTGAAATTTTGGGTATTTTGAAAAAATTTTGTGAATTTCTAAAAATTCTTGAAATTCACCAGTTTTATAGTTTTAGGCAATAACTGAACTGAACCAAGTTTCACGTTACATATTACGAAACGAAAGGGAATAGCTTGTGCTAATTACTAGGATGTGCAGTTTCTAATAACGCCTTTACACCGAAGTTTATCGCGGCCAGGTTAGCGATAACCTTGTTCTCTAACTTTTGCCGTTTACACCACCCAATTTGAGATTAAATTGACATTTCAGGTGGCAACTCCGTGCGTAGACAAACTTCGCGGCGAGACAAAATTAGCGAAAGCGGCGGCACAACAGAAAAATTAAGTTTGCCAGCTATTGGGTTTTCCAATTTTGTACAAATTTGGGATGTTTTAGAAGTAACTGAACCTTTAAAATTGTAGCAGTTGGCCAAATCGCGTCAGTAGATAAAATCGGCGCACAGTTTAAACTAAGAAGAGCCATTTATATTGGCGGCGGCGTAGGCTTCCGTGGTGGCGGCGACGCGTCGGAAAATTTTCTATCGGTCTCCGATTGTCAAACAGTTGAATTTTTGTGTATGTTTTAATTATGGTTGCATTTTTTTGCATCAAAATGTACACCAGTTTAAAATGAGGCTAAAAATGTAACTTCAGTTTCTACAGATTTAAATTATATGAATAATCTTCTGGGTTAGTGTGGGTTAACGGAGTTAACCCTCAAAAAGCGGTAATCTTGTTTGGTGTAAACGCCGTATAATTTGCAAACACTCAGATTAGGCCCTAAGGTTTTACACCGAATCCAAAGGGTTATCTACTCGATGGTAACGAGATTAAAGACGCTGTACGAATTTTCAGATGATCAGGGGGGATATTGAATCCACGTTCTATGTATAAGAGTCGTATGCTCTAACCATTGCACCACCGATGAACGTAAGATAATGCCCTTTGAAAATTCTCAATGTCGTATAATATATTTTAACCCAACAGTTTTTTCATGAATTTTGGGAATTAGGAAATAATTTTACTGAATTCTTAGAACATATGCAACTTTTATAATTATGATGCCTTGCGATTGATTCTACTTGAATTCTACTTTATAATTTTTTTCTTACCAAATATTCTTTCTTATACTGTCGTTCTTCTTCAATTTGGACTTGTTCAACTTCTTTATTTTTTTGTGCCGGAATTGCTTCTACAAAATTTGTGGGGGTTATCTACCGATGGATGGGAATTGTTAAAGTTTTCAAAGATTTTAAAAATTATGTAATTTTTATGTAATTCCGCTGAACAATATAGTTTGAGAACATTTTACAGACACAATCCATTTCTGGCATTTTCAGAATTGTTCGAATATTTTGTGGAATTTAAAAAAATTTTAAAATTTTTCAATTAGTTTTAACGAATAAATTCAAATAATTTGCATTAGTCTATGACATATTTTCGCCACCATTTTGTTTCTGGGAGGATTTTGGGTATTTTTATGAAATTTTGTGGAATTTAAACAAAAAGGTTTAAAATCCTTAGTACCATAATTTCATTTCTGGATTTTAAGAGAATTTACATAATTTAAAGTACATCATTTAGTTTAATATGAATATTTCAAATAATTTGTATTAATTTGTAACACCTTCATTTTTTCTGGGATTTTGGGGATTTTTATGAAATGTAGTGGAATTTAAAGAAAATTATCATAATCCTTGGCACCATAGTTTGTTTTATGGAATTTAAAAAATTTGAGATATGTACTTTAGAGGAATTTATAATAAAAAAAATGGTAAAACTTCATAATACAGGGGTCAAATAATTTTTTAAATTCTGATGTTATTACTGAGATAACCTCTTATGGCATTCGGCAGAAATACGGCCGCTGTACTTAAATTCTTTTAATTGTTGACAAATTAATTCTGTTGACAAATTAATCAAAACCACACACAAATTTACCATTTGCCATCATAGTGATGTAATACGCGTATCAGTTCTTTTCATAAAACTGCGATAAAAATCCGATCTGATTTTATACAACGTTTAATTTGGCTTTTATTATTTGCTACAAATCGTTTCATATCCTGCTGACAAATAATTTATAAAAGTTGTAATTTCTTTGATTTTTGTTTAAAGTCTGGAACATATTTGTGAAGTTATGGAATCATTTATTGATTTTGAAGAAAATAAATTTTTTCCCATAATTGCATTTTTTTTTTCAATTCTTATATGAACTTTCCTGAACACTGGGTATTGTGCATAACTTTTGTAGAATTTTGATAAATTTAAAAGAGTAAATCTAAAGAGATAATAATCTTTACAATTTGCCATACTTGTTGGAAAATTTTTATACAGAAACATTTTCTGGAATTTTGGGGAATTTCTTTCAATTTTGTGGAATGCAAAGATATTTGACAACAGTTGAATTATATCTATGATAAATAAACAAACCTTTTAGTTTTGCAAATAATTGTTTGTGTCATTGTGGGTATATCGCATAGATTTTGTGGAACAGGGCAAATTATTAATAATATCTCCTTTAAAGGGCTTTCACTATGACTTTTGATATTTCAGGGGCATTGTTTGTGGAGTTATTGGATTGGGAGTTGATAATGAAGAATTGTAATTGTTTTTCAATCGTTATAAAGAATGGGTCTCTTCTATAAACTATCTTTTAAAAATTGGATTTTTTGGTTAAATTTTGTGGAATTTAGTGGAAATTACAAAATTCGACAAATTATTTTTATATAGTTTTCGATACAAATTTTTATAATTTGCCAGACTTTTGCAAATTACAAAAAAAAAATCTGAAAAATATTCTGGAATTAAGGGGATTTTACTTTAATTTTGTGGGATATTTTACAACATTGCCAGTCTACCCATAATCCACTTTATGGTATTCCAACGAAATATTTTAATTTTGGGTATTTTGCATAAATGTTGTGGAATTTAGTGGAAATTATAATCATTATAATTTTCTGCATTCTCCTTACTCAAAAAATGGAACTCGGGGGATTTTCAATTATTTTTTCGGAATGCTAAGATATTTGAAAACACCCTAATTGTATATACTTATATAGTTTGCGGTATTCCACACATAGGGAGTTTTGCGTAAAGTTTGTAAATTGAAGACATTTATAACCGTATAATGCTTAAGAGTGCCTTAAGGCACTCTTCACAAAAGACATAGTAATGGCAAATGGAACGACTTTTTAGTAAATAAGCTTTTTTTTACAGTTGCTAACAGATGTAGAAATATATTTGTAAAAGCTTTTCAAGCTCTTAAACGATCCCTTTTATCAGTTTTTTTCCCGCTTTGTGCTAGGCACATGGATTTGCAATAAACTTCATTTATGCTGTTCGAATCATACAAATGGTTAGTTTGACTATCATAACCTAAAATAAAGAATGTGTTTCTCAATTCTCATATGATCTTGTAATAAATTTCAAATGTTTTCAACGAAACCCAAAATACAGTATTCTTTAAAAATTTAATGTATTTTTTGCCACTAAAGCCCAAGAGTGCTTCAAGGTACTTATTTATATATTATCGCATGGAAGGTAAACGATTGTTGGTACTGATTTGAAAATCATTATTTTTAAATCAGAGGCCCAAATTTACCCAAAAAAAAAATATTCTCATAATTTGTACACATTATTTTAGTATCCAGCATTAGAGGGTTAATAACACACAGTTCCCCCTTTTCCTTTAAGATTTGTTTAGTGTTTTGCGGCAAATTTTTACCTAATAATATTAAATTTGTGGAATGTAAAAAAACCTATTAGATTTTTTACATGAGCTATTTGAAGCGACTAACGGAAGTCTTAAATACACAATTAATTATTGCAAACTTTTGTCTGGAATTTTGGGCATTTTTTGCGTCAACTTTGCAGAATCGGGAAAATTCTTAAAAATACATTTGAGGGATTCTTTTTTATATGAATTTTATATCGTGTCATACTTTTGTGTTAAATTTTAACTCAATACAATTTTCCGGAATTTTGGGGATTTTTAATAATTTCTGTGGAATGTAAAGAAAATTTCATAACTATGCTGCCTTACAACAAGAAATTCAATTGCACAATATAAGATGTGATACTTCGTCCGTTAAAGGATGTAATAAAAAATTACCCAACTAAATAATAAATAATTTAAAATTTTAACAAAAATATATTACAACATTCTTTGTTCCTTTCATTAATAAATTTTACGCCAACAACAGTTATTTTCAATTAGGTCATTAATTGTTACCACTGTTATTATTAAAGACATTTTTGTTTTTGGTTTCATTTTAAATGCATCTAGTGTTTTTTCTGGTTGTTTTGCAATGATTTGTTTATTTTTTTTAATGATAGTTTTTGGAATTTTATTCATTATATTTATAATATGAAGAAAAAAGTTGATTTTTTGAAAGTTATAAATAGAAATTGTGTTAGTTTTTTGTTTTTTTTTTTGGTTTCGTACTCGTATTATTAAAAATTGTGTAATGTTAAGTAAATTATTTTTGGTTTCTTCAATGATTTATGACTTAAATTTTTTGATGACGATTATCTTATATAGTCTAACTATATGTATGTATGTATCTATGTATATATAGTAAGTAGATTTGGTTGACATTCCACAAGGCTAGTGATCTACCTGTTGTTCTTTTAAAGAATAGAGAGTTTCATTCGAATGGAATTCTCTGCAATCGCATGTGTCTTATTGCTTTTTTTTTAGCGAATGTTGTTGAATTCGTTTCTGTTGTGCCTACAGAGTATTGAACATTACAACTCTGTTCTGTATTGATTTTAATATTTTCATATATTTCGATCATTTTCAATTACTCCAATTAATTTACAATAAAAATTGCTTTTTAAATCGTTTCTATATCGTGTATTTATTTAATTTAAATAAATCTAATTAAATTTCATTATAATTATTCTAATGTCTTGTCTTGTTTTCTAGGGCAGTTTATTTCTTTTTTCCATTTATTTTATAGTTTTTCCATTAATCATCCTATATTTACACATTTATATCGGTTCATTAGTTTAGTTGTTGTTTTAAAGTATTAGTAATTATTAAAAATCTGTGAAATTTCCATGCCTTTTGCTTTGTTTTCCTTTTTTGTATGGGGGGGGGAAGAGGATGTCTTCGTTAAACTTCTTTTTTGGTCTTGTTGCATGCATGTTTTTTGTGTCTTTCCATTTCAATCCATTTTGGTCACTTATTTTATAATTTAGAATATTATTTACGTTTTTAAGCAATATTTCTCTGTTTCCAAATTCATATTTACACAAGTCATATTTTTGTTTTATATAAATATAAATTTGAAAAACAATTGCTTTTCGAAAATGCCAAACAAAAAAGTCTATTTATATTCTTTTCGAGATGAATTTTGATGAATGATAGTTAATTTATATTATTTTGCATATTTACAAATGAATGAATCGTGCGATGGAGGTGATGGAAAAACATAACTAAAACTTTCTATTATGTTTTAAAAATTTGCAAAAGGAATTAAAACCGGATTAAATTCTCAAAATACTTTAATAAATAATAAATGGTTTCCTATTACATCCCATGAAGGAATTAGGGAGAGCTTCTCACAACCAGTGAGCTGTGCACTTTCTAGTTTTATACTCACTGAATGGGACCTACAGTTTAAGCACCGTTTCCGTACAGTATTTTTAAAAGCTTATTTTTTTCTAAAATCCTTTAAAGTAATAAAAATGGAACACAAATGTTTTCCAATGATACAAGATTTAAATCATTTCTGTATATTGAAACACAAATTTGCAACTCCTATTTTCATGCAAAAATCATTTGCAACAAAATTGCAAATGTAGTGGTATTTTGGGTGTTTTTAAAAAATTTTGTGGAATGCAAAAATCGACGTCAATTTTAAGATTTTATCATCAGATATTAAGTTTAAAATAATAATAACCATAAACTAATTTAAAACATATTATGTAAATTAGGGGATTCTGAAGAAATATTTTTGAGAAGTGAGAGAATAGATATGAAACATTTAAATTATTTCGGTTAATATGCAAACAAAGTTTCAGCATTTATTTTCAAACAGGCAGTTTGTTACAAATTCAATTGTTCTGGTTCTGGTATTTTGGGAGTTTTTAAAAAATTTTATGGAATGCAAAACTGGGTGTGAAACTTTATTTGGGAGTTCTTAAGAAATTTTGTGGAATGCAAAACCCGATATCAAATTTTAGTTTTTATCATCAGATATAAGCTTTAAAAGAATGTGAGTCCGCTTAACACCCATAAACTAATTTATAATGAATTATTTAAATTGGGATATTTTGAGAATTCCAACCATTTTTTTGGAGGGAATAAGAGGTAGATACGAAAGATATTGGAAAACAAAGATTTTAACAATTTTATAACCCATTTTTGCCTTTTTATAACTAATTCCCAAATGTTGTGAAATTTTGGGAGTTTTTAAGACTATTTGTGGAAGGCAAAAATCTATGTAAACTTTAAATTGTTGTCATCAGAAATTGGTTTGAAATTATGTATATCCTCTTAATAGTCATCAACTAATTCGCATTTATGTTATAAAGCATTTACACCGCCGTTTATCGCGGCCAGGTTAGCGATAACCTTGTTCTAACTCTTTGCCGTTTACAACGCCTAATTTGAGATTAAATTGACATTTCAGGTGGCAACTCCGTGCTTAGACAAAATTATCGCAGACGGCGTCATAACAGAAAAATTAAGTTGACAGCTACTGGTTTTGACAGTTTTGTACAAATTCGGGATGTTTTTGAAATAACTGAACCTTTAAAATTGGATCAGTGGATCAAATCGGAACAGTCGATAAAATCGGCGCACAAAAAATTGTTGGAGACGGCGACTCGCCAGAATATTTTCGATCGGCTTCCGCTTGTCAAACAGTTGGTTTTTTGTGTATGTTTTTATTATGTTTGCATTTTTTTTTAGAAAATAACAGTTTTGCATCAAAATGTGTACCAGTTTAAAATGAGGTTAAAAATTAAACTTCAGTTCCTACAGATTACAATTTTATGAGTACTCTGCTGGATTAGTGCGGGTTAATGGAGTTAACCTTCGAAATGCGTTAATCTGTTTTGATGTAAATACCGTATTAGAGTATTTCGGTAATTGTTAATACATTTTGTGGGGAAGGAGAGAATAGGTGTGAAATGTTCAAGAAAAAAATTGAAATTATTTTCATATCTAGGAAAATTCAAACTCTAGCTTTAATTTTAAGAAAACCCCTTTAATAACAAATTAATAACCAATCCTCAAGTTTGGGAGAAGTTTTAGGAATTTTGTGGAATGCAAAAATCGATGTTAAATTTCGGGTTTTATCATCAATTATTATCATCCCTTTAATAACCACAAATTAAATTTCAACGAATTATTTATATTAGGGTATTTTGAAATTCGAAAGATATTTTTTTTGGGAATGAGATAATTTGTATGAAAGATTCCGGAAACCGATTTGAATTATTTGCGTAATTCTAAGAAACAAAGTTGTATCTCGTATTATCAGAAAAATCTGTCTATAACCAATTCTCAAAGGTTCAGGTATTTTGGGATTTTTCAAAAAAATTGTGGAATGCCAATATTTACGTTAAATTGAAGTTTATATTAACAGATATCATTATAAAAGTTACGTGCATACAGCTAATAAGCATAAATATATTGACAAATCCAATATTTAAATAAGGGTGTTTTGGGAATTATAAAAACAATTTGTGGGGAATGCGAAAATAGATACCAACGATTTAGAAAAAAAATTTAAATAATTAACGTAATAATAAAAACAAAAACTTAAAATTTTTATTTTCAGGAAACCCTGTTTTTATATAGTTTCCCATGTTCTGGTATTTGGGGAATTTATAGGAAATTATGTGGATTATCAAAATTCATATCTAACTTTTGCTTCTATCATCAGATAGCAACTTCAAATTATATTGAAATACACTCAGTCCACGTCATTTATAAACTAATTTACAAAGAATTTTTAAATTTAGGGTATTTTGGAAATTCTAAACAATTTTTCTTTGGGGTTTAAGATAATAGGTATGAAATAATTGATTTCAACTTTATATAAAGTAGATGCGATCTTTGCTATTGCAAAATTTTAAATAAATAAATAAATATTTTCCAATTACATCCCATGAAGGCCCCCCCTATGCCTTCTCACAATCACTGAGATGTGCGCTTTCCCGTTACCACTTACTGATTGGGAGCTACAGTTTTATTCGGGTTCCGAGCGGTGTTTTGAGAAGCTATTTCATGGCTTATTACTCGATAGTGTCGCCGTCACTAAGCGAGGTGGCCGTCGTCGAAAGAAGTGTAAGGTGGTCAGAGCAGGGATCGAACACACGTACTTCGCTTAACAGCCGCGCACACTAACCGTGGCACCACCGACGGCCACAAAATTACTATTTTTTTTTTATTTTGGAAACTGAAACTGAATATTTTGAAAGAAAATCCGCTTGATGAAACCCTATAGTATGGGATTTGCAAATATCGAAATTTGCAAATATGGAAACATATTTGGAATGTGCATAAATTGCAAAATACAGGGAAACCCAAAAATTGCATTTTGTGTAAAGGCCTGAATATTTAGCAGGTCCTTCCAATAGCAAATTAAGGCGAATATATAAATTCTTTCTCTTGAAACCCTTGATTTTTCTAGCACTCAAGCAGCTTTATTTGAGAAATAATGGAAATATGTAAAGTAGACGTTACGAATGCTTTTGGGGCAGACATTTACCATAGAACATTTAAGTGGGGAAATATTCTTGCCCATAAATCTTAAATTTTTCTGGGATTTTGGGAATTTTGCAATTATATTGCGTATTTCAAAGTTAGCAGATTGAAATGCATAATCACACTTTAATTTTGATTTCGAGCAATGTTTTAAAAATTTTAATTCTCGGAGAATGCTGGGGATTTTTCAATAGTTTTGTGGAATATCGGGAATTTGTTACTAGGAAGTCCGTTTACAACATTTGGAAGTCTTTGTTTGGAATACTAGTGAATGGTGGAAAAATGGAGCAATACAGCAATAGCTTCGTCATTTATCTCAGTTTCCCATGACATCCCCTGGGAGATAGGGTAGATCTGCCTACAACTAGTGTGCTATGCGGTTTCTACTTTTAGGTTGACTGATTGTGACCTACAATTAAACGGAGTTTCCCAACAGGTTTTGAGAAGCCTTGGAAAGCTATTAATTATTGTGCAGTTTTGGGGACATCTACTGATATCTATGGAAGTGAAAGAATTTTAAAATACATTCATGTGGAAGATTTGATTTATATTTCAATAGTGTCTGTTACATTCTTTATATATAATCACCAATTTTTTTTTAAAGGAAATGTTAATAAAATTATTTAGCTTTTGCCTTGCTAACAATTCGAAACACTAAAAAGTTTTTAGTATTACAAATTAAATGATTTCTGAGCACTTCAATACTACAAATTTCTAAAGAATTTTCCAAACTAATACACAATTCGGAATGCATTCTTATTTAGGTCTCTATAATCATATTATCAGTTCCATATTCCACAAATTTCCCTTTTTATATTTCACGAATTTTCATATTCATACTTCATGATTTGTATAACCAACTTATTTAAAATCTCAATTCCTATTTATCTTTTATATATTGAAAACAGAAAAAATATTTAAAATGTGTTATCTCTTTTGCAAATTTTTAAATCCTTATTGCTTAATTGAATATTCTATATGTTACACTTATATTATAGTTTATATATATATATATATATATAAATATATTAAATACAAAGTTTTTATACACGAAAATTATATGTATGCATAAACATAAAATGCAATATTACAGTGGAGGATATTAGTATAAGGCCAATATCCAGTAGCTACTTACATTCACTTATTAAGGATCGACGATTTCTTAATTTATTGCTTTCAAAACTAATTAGATTTCGCAAAATTTATAAACTAAAATACATGTGTTGAATTACACAATGACTTTGAAATATTGAATTCATGTAACAATACAGCATTCAAATGGAGTCAAATTTTTATGATTGAGATGGAATCTCGAATTACTCATGAACTAGAATAACTTTATAATAATAAAGTTCAGTTTTGAATTTGCCCTACGTAAGCGCATAAATAACTAATGCGTTATTCTCTAAGACGTGCTCGAATTACAATCAATTCCGGAGAATATGGTTTTTGTCTTGAAAATAATGAATATTATAAAGCTAAGACAAGAACCCTCAGCAAATACTGGTTCGTTTACAAACTCGTTCAGGATCCTTCGTTCTGCGATACAATTGCAATTCATGCCAGAAGTAGAAAAATCTTTGTATTGACAACAATGAATATCAAAAGTTAAGATTAGAACTGATGGTCCTTCGAGCCCCTTTTTTTATTATTGCATTATTGTCAAAGTAAAAATATCAGTTTTGTAAGAAAAAGGAAAAGGTTTTTGAAAACTCCTATAATGATGGGTGAAACAGCGAATCTGTGCGTAGATCACTACCTAGAATTGTATGGTAGTGTTATCTTAAAAGCCGCATAGAAGGACCCCTAGAGTGCCTTTTCCAAAATACCTAAAGGAGATTAATAAATTTGTTAGTATTTATTAGAAGTTTACCTAGAAACAATTGGCCGTGAAGGGAAATCCTTCGCGAAACCGTAAATATGATTCAATTTTTGATTGTTGACAATGCTACCCGGTCCATGCTATACGGAAAGGCTTGAAACGCCAGCAGAAGCTTCACAGGAACTTGGAAAGAGAACTGTTGACACCAAACAAGATTTTTGAGGAACATAGAGCACGACGAATCTACAGGCAAAAACAATTCCCTGTAAGAATTGTATTGTCTTTTAGGCAACAACAAAAATGATTTCTAATGCTTTCTTGCGTGTTTTGCTTGCAATATTTTCGAACATTTCACTAGTGGAAATTTCTCAATTGAGATGAGTTTTCTTTTACATTTTGTTTGATGAATTTTTCAAATGCAGAATTCCAAACAACAGCTGATGAAGATCTGTGGCTAGATCTGAAAATAACTATATCTCTATTAATATAGATATAGAACGGTCTTGAGTTTGAATAATAAAATAAAAAAGATTTATATGAGAAATTTTTTTGCGATCTCTTTAACGTCCCTAAGATGAAATCCTTAACCCTGTGACGACCATTCATTTTCGACAGAAGCGATTTATTTAGTTTTTGATTATTTTCGTCTTCAATGACCTAGTAATAGCTACACTGCAAAAAAATTTGACCAACAATTTTATTTTGGTACATTTTTCCCCATTTAGCTAACAGGTATACATATTTGTCAAACATATGCTCGATCCATATAAGCAAATTGAAATTCGATCTTAAATTTTTTAAAAGTTAAGGTATGGACTCAATATGTGTCTGATGATACCCACACGCGTGCCCCTTGTTTCGACCCAGTGCATCCCGTTATAGTAAGATCACTTTTTGATCCACTTTGATATCCCATAAGGGTTAAAACGGATCAGTTAGATAATTGACGCCCACTATACTATTACTGTCCCTACCGTCTGTCCCTACCTATGGAAACATTTGCTTTGTCCACTACCGGTACAATTATAGGTGCCAAAACCCCTACAGCAAACATACTTGCCTGTGGTCGTCAATGGGTTAAAACACTCAAAGTGTACTTTATAAGTAGTATTCTACAGCATTGATGACACATATTTGAACTAATTGTCGAATTTCTGCTCGATTATGGAGAGTACTGACGTCAGACATCAAAACAATAGGGTACCTGCTGGACTATCTCTTCTGCGCTCTGGATTACTTGCAGTGGATATGCGCTCATTCGTCCTGGCAACTCGTTAAACGAGCAGACTGGTATAAACAAATATATATTTCTTATAAAATGGTTTCTTAAGGCAAATTATAACTCAAACGAGGATTGATTGGGCTTTCGGCAACTGTAAACTCTACAAGTCTACCGAGCACTGTGTGGAATCTGCAGCAGAGTACCTGGTCGTAGTTGATCTATTGGTGGATCGATAAAATTCCGATGACCTACAAACTAGGGTTCTGAAAATGGCGACATTGGCCATTACAGGTGATCTGTACACTACTCCCACTTTAGATGGATACATATGGGTTTGGGCAGGAATGCAGTCGGTCCTTGATCAGTTCCTCCATATGTTGATCACAGAAAGGCGGTTGCTGCATTCGATTGCACATATTACACTCTCATACCGGAAGGAGATTTTTGGAGCACGCAAGTTCCTGGTACCGAGGGACATGAACATTTTTAGAAAAGTGGGTTGGAAAAAAAGTGGGTTGGGAAAAGTATGGAGAGTGTTCTACGAAATTAGGAGCGTCTTTTTCTCGTAGACTACCTGATCGATTGGGAAAGGTGCCTGCTGCTTGAAGTAGTTCCTGGTACAGAGGGGCATGTGCATTTCCCCAAAAACTATTTGAAATACAATGGTTAGGACAAGTATGGGATATGGTCTACAAAACTGGGGGCATCTGCTTTACCAAGACTATCTGCTCATTTTACCGATTATCAGACTGTAATTTTATTGATCAGGGAAGTATCCTGTTGGCTGAAGTAGGTCCTGGTATAAGGAGATTTGTGAATTTCGACTAGAATGGTTTGAAACAGAATGTTCATGCCGAGTAGGGTATATGTTCTAGAATACTAGATTTGTTTCTTTCTGTTAGACTTTCTGATCTTACTTGCTTACCTAGGTGGCCTCAAACAACCCAGGGAGTCAAGGGCCTTACAAAATTAGGTTTGTATGTTTTTCCAAACCGGCTCGATATGCAGCTTTTCTATTCCAGTTGGTAACACCAAGGTCTCGCAGGCAATATTCCATCTGCTCTTTCCAGTGAAGTCTTGGACGTCCTATTTTTCGATGTCCTTCGAAAACGTCTACGAATGCTTTTCGCACTGGTTCATTCTGATAAATTCTACTGACAGGGCCTACGCAGCGCAAAAGCGCTATATATCGGTATGTGGCTGTTAGTTTTCACGCGGCAAAAAAATGGTTGTCAGTAGGACGAGTTTCCAAAGTAAACACATCCACAAGGCTACTTGGATATCACCTGATCATCAGTCGAGAAACCAAATTGATCACCTGGTAATTGATGGAAGGCACTCTACTTGTGTAATGAACATAAGTGGGATTCTAGGAGCTAATTTCAATTCGGATCAGTACCTGGTTGTAGCAAAGGTCGTACGTAACCAGACATAAAGAAAGCTGGATTACGAAAAGCTGCAGTCACCAGACATAGCCACAGCCTATCCCTAGAATCTCACATAGCTACGGGCGTAGAAGGCAACCTCGTCTCATGATTTTGAAGCACAGTTTAACTACATTCCCACTCTATGAAAATTGCTCCAGACAGACAGACCAGGGTACAATGAAGAGTGTCGCATGCCAAGTTATGAAAATAACGCTGCACATATGGCAACGCTTCAGTCAGTTGCAACGCGTTCCGCGTCACAGCGCTATAAGGAGAAGACGAGACAAGAAAACCATTTGTTTAAGAAATAAAAAACGGTTGTAGAGAAAGCACGAGAATGAGATCCGTAAATACTACCGAAAAGTACAAACCCAAGCCAACGGAAATGGACCAGGGTCCCCTTTTGTAGAGATCCGGACGGGAATCTTTTCGCAGATGTACAGAATATTTTGGAAATATGCAGAGATCACTTACTTACCCTAGAAGACTTCAATATAGGTGAGGGTGTTGAACAAATACTGATCGATGACGTCGACTGACCTCTTTCTAGCCAAAGCGAAGTTAGAATTGACATTTCCCGGCTTAAAAACAACAAAGCCGCTGGTGTTGATGGACTACCGGCTGAGCTATTTAAGGGCGGCGGCTATGAGTTTGCAAGTTGCATATGTCAGCTCGTATGCACAATCTGGCTAGACGAATGCATGCCCGACGATTGGAGCCTTAGCATACCGCGATCTGTTTTCAAAAAATGGGAACCGAATATATGTACCAACTATCGTGGAATAAGCATTTTATCCATCACATACAAGGTCCTCTCGAGCGTAATGTGCGAAAGACTAAAGCCGTTTGGTGCACAACTGATCAGACCATATCAGTGTGATTTAAGGCCTGGAAGGTCAACTATCGACCACATATTCACATTACGACAAATCCTGGACAAAAGCTAATCGACACATACCACCACGTTGTATATTATAAGACTGTCTTCGATGGCCCGATACGGGGAAAACTGTACAAAGCTACATCGGAGCTCGGTATTCCTGCTAAGCTAACACGCCTTTGTAGAACGACACTGACGGACACGAAATCCTCAGTGAAGATTGATAAAGATCTCACCAAACCATTTAGTACGAGGCGAGGTCTCATGCAGGGCGACACTCTTTCATGCGATTAATTGAGATCATTGAGATCATTAATTGAGAGCATCGTGAAAAACCTGCAGTCAACGCGAATAAAATTATTAGCAACAAAAGTCCCATGCTGGTCGTGAGTACTGATGATTTAGACATCGTTGGGCGAAATCTGCGAACATTTTTCAGTATTTTCGAGGAATCAGCAAAAGTGGGTCTGGCGGTAAATGAGGACAAGAAAAAGTTAATGGTTTCGTCAAACAGAACATACACCCGATTGGATGAAAGGGTGAATGTTGATAACCATTATACATTGTGGGTATTGGAGGAACTCATTTACCTCGGATCTGCAGTAAACTGAAGCAATAACGTCAGCCTAGAAACCAAATGGAGAATTGTGCTTGTTAACCGATGTTATTTCAGGCAAACGAAGATCCAACTATATTAGACTCCCATACAACCTGTCTTGCTTTATGGTGCAGAATCCTGGATCATATCGCATGCCGATGAAATACCACTGGGAGTCTTCGAGAGAAAAATTGTCTGAAAAATGTATGGTCCTACAATAGAAAACGGCGAGTATGACGACGACGGATGAACCACGAGCTGCACGCTGTAAAATTTGTCTATTTTTATTGTTTGGATGCAAATATAACGTGTTGTAGCTTGTCGCAAATATGGTGTACTTGTGTCCAAACACATAATGTTTGCTATTCAATATAACGTGTTTGGGATGCAATGATTAACAGGTTATAATATATGTATTTGTGGTTCAAATGTGGCTTTGTTTGCTGAAAACTGCTGAAAACGCTGCTGTCTGCCGCAATAAAGATACAAAAAGCAGCAGATCTTCAATTCAAGAAATCAATGCTTGCAAACATGTACATGGCTCCGTTTATGAGACCGAATTGTTGTCGATTACTAAAGCGACCTAACGGCTGAATGATAACAGTCCAACCAGAAAGCTATTAACTACTTTGAACCAGTCTTTCTGAAAAATGTGTATTATTTCTTGTTTGGATGCAAATAGAACGTGTGTTTGGAACTTGTCGCAACTATAGTATACTTGTGTCCAAACACATTGTATTTGCTATATAATATTACATATTTCAGACACAATGATTAATGTGTTACAATATATGTGTTTGTGATTCAAATACAGCTATTTTTGTGATACAAACACAGATTTCGGTTTTATTGATTTTATACAACGTTTAAACTGATTGTCGAAAAATAAATTTTGTATTGGAAAAATGGCCTTCGAGCCCTATTTTACATATTTGAGAACAACATTTGTTTGCTATACACTAACTTACCTTCGAATATGAATAATGAATAAGTATTAAAAGTTTTCAAATACAAATTTATCGATATAATTTTCCAACTGCCCATATTTTTAGATCCTCCACTGTTGTTTGTCGCATTTTTCTGTTTGTTAATAATTTAAATAAAATTAATGCACTAGCTTATTATTATTCCATGTAGTACTATTAAATATTTATACATTTACATATATTTTAATTAATTTATGGGGGTTTTTTTTTCTCTTTCTGATAACAACCTAGGTGCCTTGATATATTTTATATTTTCATTTAAAATATTCTGAATATTTTTCTTTTCAACGGGATCATGATGAAATTTTCTGTCTGTCGTTTATTTAGTTTTTCACAATTATTTTTAATGAATTCTATTGTTTTATTTGCTTTATGGCAATTAATTATTAAATATTTTGTTGTATGTAATCTGTCGATAATTTTTTGCTACAAAAGTTGTGTTGTATTACAAATTGCTTGACAAGTCAATGGAATGTATCGTAGTTATAACAAAGATAGAGTTTGCAGTTCCCTGTTTACTATCTGGCTATGGTCGAATGGGTCAAATGTCGTTGGTTTTTGGATTGGAGTTTGAGTTTGAAAAAAAATTCTGATTACTTTTTTTTCTATTAAAAAGGTATATTACACAGTATTTACAATGAAAAGCTGAATAACTGTAACTTTAAAATTAAAATTTATATGGAAATTCTTCGCTCTTTTTCAGATGTTCAATTTTTTCTGTTGTCTTTTGTTTGGCGTTGTGTATTTTCTTTGTGGTGAAAATAATGAAATAAATTTTAAGTTTTAAAGTAGATTTTGTTCAAAATGTGATATCTGGTAGCGGTGTTTCGTTATTGGTATGTGGTGAAGTAACATTCAATTGTTTCAGTATTGTAAAAATCAGAGATTTGAAAAGGTGGTGTCTTTTGTAACATCTGAGTAAATTTTGTGGTTCTCGGATTATTTGTTGTTTTTTTTTTAATATTTTCTTTTTTGTTTGTAATAATCGCTAAACAATCTATACTTAAACATTCGGTTGTTAAATGTTTAACAATAAATTGCTCGATCATTTGTGAAAAATACTATACGCATAATACCAAAATGTATGCAGTTCATCAGCACGCAGATATTATTGCTCGCAGCCATTTTTTGGTTCGAAAATATTCGATTCCATTTTATTTTCTGGATTAATTAAAACTTTTCGCGGTTCCCTTTTAGGGCGATGATTTCAAAACCAAACATTTTTGGGATGACGTATGAGAAACGTTTCTATATGTAATGAATGCGGTTTCTTGGTTTTTTTCTTGTTATAAACAAATCGCGCTATAAACAAATTTGAAAAGGGAGAATTTCTCAAATTTCAATTGTTTTAAATGAATATTTTCAAAATTATCCCCTTAGGTGAACTTGTTTATATCGGTTTTGTTGTTATGAGTTTGAGGTGTGCTTTTGGTTTGTAGTTTGATTGGTTTTTGAATTCTTTTTCTTATTATTGCCGATTTTCTTCTAAAACGAGGGCTCGTCATTTCTCTAGCCCTTTTGCGATAATTCAGGTTATTCTATTGGTTTTGTTAGTCCGTTTAAGGGGTATTTCTTTAGTTATTTAGTTTAAGGGGGTTTTAGTTGTATTGTTTTACATTGACGGATTTTATTTTCGGTTTAAGGGATTTTTAAATATGATGAGATATATGGATTGTTAGGGGGGAAGTATGTAGAAATATTGTATAATCTAAGAAATTTCGGTTTAAATGATTTTTAAGTATTTGGAAATTTATGGAATGTTGGGGGAAATATGTGAAAATATAGTGTAATTTAAGGTATATGATTGTTGTATTCTGTGTACAATTTTAAAATGTATGGAAAAATTTAGAGGAAAAAAATAAAGACAATTTTTGGGTATTTATTAGAACTTCTCTGAAATGTTGATTATCTAATGGTGGCAGTACGATTAGAGTATATCATACACATTCAAATTTTTGTTGGTTTATTGCAATTAGTAACATTTCGCAACACAATTATGAAAAAAACAAAAATTCTGGAATTTTGGGTATTTTTTGTACTACCCCAGGAATTACGAAAAACATCGGCTCCTATGAGCAATCTACATTTCCAGTCATTTGACGTGGAGGCATATATTATTACTACTAGTTGTTGACTTAAGAAAGTGAATCCTTGGAAATTTTTAATGGAATTTGTTATAATTAATCAATGATTTCTAGTAATTTTAAGTGAAAACTCCAGGTAAAAAAACTAAACTGCCTGTTTTAACTTAAGAAATTATCTTCTTAGAAATTATGAACGAATTTGTTATGAATAACCTAGACTTCCAGGATTTTTGAAAAACACAGAGCATTAGATAAAGTTTTTAACTTAAAAAATTGAATCCTTAGGAATATTGGTTTTTATTTGTCTCGGCTTAAGGTCATAAGAAAAAAAGAAAACACTTCAAGTATTTCTATTTACAATTATATTAATATTTTCCAATGTTTCGACCAACTTCGTTGATCATTTTCAATGATATTTTGAGATAACACAGAGCGCGTCCAAGTTTTTCCGTAGGCTTTTATGTCAACTTATGAACTCCTTAGGAATTCCTTAGGAATTTGTTATGAACACTCTACATTTCTGGTAATTTAAACTGAAGTCACAAAGTATTAAAGGAAATTTTCGACGTAAGACTTGCTGGGCTCCATGGGAATTTTGTAGGAATTTTCGTAGAATTTTGGGTTCCAGAATGGAATAAATTAGAGTACACTTAAAAAAACTACGTATTAAAGGAAGTACAAATTCTAAATGCATTTAAGTCTTTGTTGGTATTGTGCCATCAGGTATTGTGCTCTCACAATGAGGTATGCTCGGACCGGCCATGGAACAGTGCCGGAAGATAATCCTAAGATTCCTGCACTTTTCGATTACTCGAAAACGGAACCACTACACGCAAAGTAAAACTCATTGCTTCCAAACGAAATCTCAGATAACTGAAGTTCGTTTGGGGACTGCAGTTGGCAGAAGCGAACTTCTGTTAAGCCATACATTTGAGTTCGTTTAAGAGAATCGTAAAATGTTTGTAGCAAACGAGTTATGAAAAATATAAGCTGAAAAAACGTTTGCGAGAAACGAAAAAGGTGCCGCCTATTGTTGTTTCGGTTACAGTAACCGAGTTCTAGTTACTCCAAAATAAAGAAAAAAGAGTTCCCGAGAACTGAAATACGTTTGCAGTAAACGAGTTATGAGGAATGAGAGCTGAAAAAACCTCTACGATAAACGAAAAACTGTTCCGCCAACTGCTCTTTCGGTTACAACAACTGAGTTGTAGTTACTCTAAACTAAGAAGACGTTTGCGAGAATTGAAAATCGTTTGCAGTAAACGAGTTATGAAAAATTAGTGCTGGAAAAACGTTTGCGAGAACATTGCTTGTACTATAAACGATAAACGAAAAACTGTTCCGCCAACTGCTCTTTCGGTTACAACAACTGAGTTGTAGTTACTCTAAACTAAGAAGACGTTTGCGAGAATTGAAAATCGTTTGCAGTAAACGAGTTATGAAAAATTAGTGCTGGAAAAACGTTTGCGAGAACATTGCTTGTACTATAAACGATAAACGAAAAACTGTTCCGCCAACTGCTCTTTCGGTTACAACAACTGAGTTGTAGTTACTCTAAACTAAGAAGACGTTTGCGAGAATTGAAAATCGTTTGCAGTAAACGAGTTATGAAAAATTAGTGCTGGAAAAACGTTTGCGAGAACATTGCTTGTACTGTAAAGCTTTTATTTATGGCTTCCATACGCTCTTTCTTCTTGAAATTTCCAACTTTTATGATTTTGGTTTTTCCCATAAAGTTTGTTTAAAAAAAGTTGGAATTTGTGTATATTTTTCCGCTGTCTACTTACACGTCTGTCTCGACTTGCATTCAAATAACAACTAAAAGCGCATCAAACTAAAACGCATCAATCGTCCATCCAAGATATATTGACAAGGTAGAAGCATTAGAGTGTGTGATGACTTTTATGTGTATGCGTGAGTGTGTATGCCAAACGAGTGGATAAGACTGTGTATACAGTCGACAGAATGAGAGAATGAGATAAATTTACGTTCTTCGTAATCTGCGGTCTCATTAGAAAAATGGCTAATTTCAGTTACCGTAAACGCTTTTTAAATTTGCGTCAAATGTAATTTTGACCGCGTTTGATTCAAACGACAACTCGTTTGCAACAATATGATACACATTTGCGATATACGAGTTTATTTGGGAGAACTACATGAATGGTTGCGATTAACAAATTAATACAAATCAATCACTAGTATTGTTGCGGCAACCGAGCAATAAACGTTTTTTTCTTAGCGTGTAGTTGATTAGAAATACCTCACTCTCATACAAGTAAGGATTCCTGACATAGAGCAGGTGCTGTTATATAGTACTGTTATAGTCACTGTTCTGTACCTAAATGGTCAATTAGAGTATGGGGTCTATTCCAGGGATCTGGGGTTGCCTCTTTCTCATGGACTACCTGATCACTGTAGTGTGTATCAGGCATAGATTTTGACTACTAGGGAAGTCAGTGTTTGGCTGAGGGATACTGGACCAGCAGTCATTTGGGTCAATGCCATCTCTGAGAGTCAGGCGGTAGTCAAGTTCCTGGAATCAGTATTCCAGCCAAGGACTGTCGCAAGTCTCCTAACGACATAGCTTTACAGTTCGATATTCAACTCATATGGTTGCCAGAGCTCATCACCTCTGAACTGGCCAAATTAGGGACTACATTCCACGATTCACTGGAACTGGAACGTGTTGGAATGCCACTAACGACTGGAAAGCATATCCTGCAAGAACTCTAATATATTACGATGCAGAAGAGGTGGGCGAGGGGCACAGATTCAAATCTGGCCGAAAGTGCCTAGCAGGAGATCCGTGAACCTTTTGTCTCTAGCCATGCTTAAGGCGTCAATAATTTTTTCACTTTTCACGAAATACCGTCATGTCAGGGGAAATGTGGCGATGGGGAAGAGGAATAATCTGTTGCATAATTTATCTGCACGAGTCCGGCACTAGCCAGGAGGATGACATCTTTTATGGGATCCTACCTAGTTCAGGATTTGGAGGAATGTTCCAGGATAGGTGTAGACAAGGTGTCCGTCTCTGGTGCAATGGTTAGTTTTCGAGCCCTTTGTACCGGAGATCCTGGGTTCGATCCCTGCTCTGACCACCTTAAATTTCATTCGGCGGCGGTCATCTCGCATAATGACGGCGACACTATCGAGTAGTTAGCCATGAAAAAGCTTGGCCAAATGACGTTTGAAACCGGTGTAAAACTATAGGTCCCATTCAGTGAGTTTAAAACTAGAAAGCGTAAAGCTCCCTGGTTGTGAGAAGCTCTCCTTAAATCCTTCACGTTATGTAATTGGAAATCATTTACTTATTGGTGTAGACAAGAATATTAGTTTCTCGGACAAAACTTAATGATTCTCCGGATTGGCTGGAGCTTGATCTCGTTAGCCCGTAGTATCACAATGGACTAATAAGTCTAAGTGAGTCTTTCATCTAAGACCATCTACTAAGACGTAACATATCTTAACCTATCATATACCATGATAATATTTAAAGTATCGCCATTTCGAACAAAGGATCTGGGGTTTTATCCGTCATAACTATACTGTTTATGACTGTCATATTTTGTGTAGCTTCTATTTTAAACTGTATAACAAATCCATTAATATTTTCCCACTACATCGCATGAAGGGATAGGGGAGAGTTTCTCACAATCACTGAGCTCTGCGATTTCCTATTTTCACTCACTAATGGGGACCTACAGTTTTACATTGGTACCGATCGGTTTTGGTGAATCTTTTTCATGGCTTGTTACTCGATAGTGTCGCCGATGGCCGAGAGATGGCCGTCGTAGAAGTAAGTGTAAGGTGGTCAGAGCAGGGATCGAACCCACGTTCTCTCGCATAATAGACGCGCACACTAACCATTGCACCACCGTCGGCTATATGGTGTATATCTCCTGCAAATTGGTATATACAGTTGATTCCAGACCGAATAAATGAAACAAATATCAGGGAAGTTGTTTACTTAGAAATGTACTTCCAGAACTGTAAGGAATTTTCATAACTTTTAATCCTTTTGGAAGCAAAATACATTAAAACATTACTTGGGCCTTAATTTTAAGAACATTTTGAATTTAAATTTTGATTTCCTAATTTTTTTGTTAAAAACTTCTAAGCTTCTGGTTTTGGTTAAAAACTTCTGAGTTTTTTGTTAAAAACCTCTGTGTTTTTTTGTTAAGAACTTTAAACTTTTTAAACAGGGAAACATTTTCAATAATTTTTCTAAAGGATGGACGAAATTTACATGCAACGCACTAAACGTTCAACGTCGTTTGCTGCGAAAATATTTCTATTGGTACGTATGCCCAACTCTGACAGCAACATTTGAAATATTTGCCCAAAATAAAAACGTTTACCGTAAACTTTATCTGTATTATTGTAAACGAAATTTCTTCTACCCCAAAAATTTTATAATTTACTCTTGCGACAATCATAGAAAACATTGGCGAACCTGTGTAAAACAAACAAGTGTAGCAAACGCGCTACACTTTAAAGTGATCATTCTCGTAAACTGCCTCCAACTTCTGTTGACGAAAAACTGACAATATATTTGAATATTGAGGCTTTGTTCATCTCCGTGCAATACCTGCGACAGCTCGGTGTATCGACACGTGCACTTGAAATCACGGTTGCTACAATATATTTATTTTTATTTTAAACTCAATTGGAATTGAATTTCGCAGCTTCTGTTTCCTCGAACGGATGCGCTACCGCTTTGACACGTTTTTCCTTTCTCATAACCATAAATGTTTGTTTGCAGCAAAATAAATTCCTCTAGCGAAGTTTAGTTGTGAACAATTTCGTTTGTGTGGAACGAAGTTTTTCATTGCATGTAGGTGATATCTCAAATTGGGACTACGTATGATTTGTCAGAAACTACTGAAGTAGCAAGATTTAGACATTTAAAATCTATGTATTTTGCAAACTTAATATATCAAATTTGGGAATTTCAATAATGTTCTGGAATTTTTTTATTTGGGTTTATAATACGTATAAATATTTGGATGTGTTTTGAAAATCTAGCGCCGTGAGGTTAGGTTGAAAGGGAAGCCCGTCAATTTGAGAAAAACATGAATAAAGAGTTCACCCGTGGCCGTAAATTCGGCCCACTGTGGTTCCCTTATATATAATTGAAAAGAGAAATGAATAGTTGGAGAGAAGAGGAAAATTACAGGAGAGAGCTTAACCAAAAGGAGAGAGTCAGGCGCAAACAGTTTTTTTAATTTGTCCTCTGCTGAACCAGCGAAATGTCTCTATGAATTTGACGAGGGGTTAATTGGAGCGACGACATGTTTTGAGATAAAAACTTGAAATTTTACTTTGTTTATTTTTTTAGAAGTCATGGAAGACATTGCTAGAATTCTAAATTTATTAGATTTTCAGGAAAAATTAAAATTATTTCTCTAGGAATTGTTAACATGCAGAGCAGAAGCCCACCGACGGAAAAAATTGCCTGAAATTTTGATTAAATTTATTAAGTGTGGGGAAAAATCTTTAACATTCTTAAACCGTATCTAGGCAACAACTAAACTGGAAGGTTAGTTATATGAAAAATAAAACTGTTATAAAAAATTTAAAGGATTTTTTTTTGTGAATTTGTGGGATGCTTGGTTGGAATTTTCAATAAACTACTATGTGGTTATTAGATGTAGGCATATCAATTTTGCTGGTGTGGGTTTTCGTAAGGATTATATGATTTCTGGGATATATTTTAGTTGTTTTTGTATGATTGAGGTTATGTATATTATTTTCTTGTTATACTCTATGTTTTACTCTACAAAATTTATTGATATTTTATGGCAGTTTTGTTTATTTATTATGTGTTTTATCTTTTAATATAAATTGTATTTATATTTTTTGTTTGTTAAATGTCTATGGGAAACCGTATCGGTATTTTGAATGCAAATGAGAAATGATAGGTGTAATGGGAAATTATAAAAAATTTTAATAAATTTGATTTAAAATTAAAAAAAAAACAAATACAAAAATTTATAGAATTTGTGAGATAACATTGATTTGATCTAAATACATACATAATATTCATATAAAACATTGCGCAATGTATCATCAAAATAATCAAAACAAAACTTAAAACTTATAATCACAATTCCTTGATTTAAATTTTAGTACCACCCTGACCATTTGATTGTTTCTCTTACAAATCTTCTAAGGCTCAGTTACAGACATTCACTGGAATCTCACTAAGCATCTGGAATCTCACTGGGCAAATTTTAACGAAGTTTTGGTAGATCCTTTTATTTAAACATCAAATTTCACATCTCTTTCTTTTTATGATTATGTGCCTCTCAAAATTTGAGCAATTTCTATAAGAATTGTTGTACAAATTTCCTACTAAATGACAGTCTAAGGCAAAATGTGCATGTAAAGAAAAAAAATGTTTGAAAAACGTTTGCCCCGAAAATATTTCGATTGCTACAATGACTCAACGTTACCCGCAAATGTTGAAACATTTCCCCCAAGTAAAAACATTTATTCCAAATCTCCATCAATGCAATTTTGAAAATAATCAGAGCTTTGCTAAACCGTTTAAAAATTTTTATTATAGTGCCAACAACGCATATTTTCTTAAAAATACGAAACAGGTACAAAAATAAATGTTTGACGTGAATGCCTGAATGACTTGTATGTTTAAACAATTAGATTTGAACTTATCCCACTCGGCACCTGTCTTTTTTTAGTCGAATATGCTAAACCCATGACGCCAAGACATAATTCAGATGTTTCATGACGCTACGACAATTTTTTCATACACATGAGTATACGTTTGCCTTAAACAACACAAAACAATTATAAAAAATAAATGTTTGACTTGAATGTTTGGATGACTGGAATCTTTCGATTTAATCGTAGCCTTTCTAGTCGAATGTGCTAAAACCATGACGCCAAAACATTTTTCAGTTGCTTCATGATGATAAGGCATGTTTTGCATAAACATAAATGTACGTTTTCCGCAAACAAAATTCTCAAACGAAGTTCAGTTGTCATAATTTTCGATTGTGCGAAACAAAATATTTCTTTGCTTGTAAGATATTCGGGGTTAATCAACATGATGTCAATACGCACGCAATAATAATGTAGAAAACGTAATCAAAACATTTCATATTCTCATCACATTCTACCCAGTTTTCAATTACGCAACATTTCAGTATGTGAATTACAGATGTCATAAAAGTGACTTCGACTCCCAAGTAACATCTGACACCAAACTTTGTCTTGGGTTCGTACAAAGAAAATTCAAATTCTGCTCAGTTCTATTATTTTATTTTTATTTTTCTATAAATTGAAAGCCTTTATAAACTAAACTACTCGAAAAATACTGTAACTGATAATTTGAAATCTGATTTTGGTTTTGAATAAAATTCATTTAAACAATCAAAGGATACAAAACTTAAGAGGAGTAGCTAACTCTTCCTGATAACCTTCCATCAAAATTAATTAAATTTCCTAATATATACACAAGTATTGTTCTGATTTGTTTTTACTACGTTTCCTTCATGTTTCTTTTGTCTTTATAAATATAAAAAACAACAAATAAAGTACCAAATGGAAGAATATGATTTTTTTTCTTGCATTTTAGGGATTTTGAAACATTTAATATGATTTTTGTGGGGAAAGTGAATGACATTGATTGCTCTTGTAATAAAAAATTATACGTTTGAAATTCAATGGGTTTGAAATAAAAAGTATTACGGGTTATTAATATGTTAATGCTTTGAGGGGATTTTGGATCATTTAGGATGATATTTGTGGGGATTTGTATGAGATTTGTGGGTATTGTAAGGTATTTGTAATGTAAAGGATTTGTAGTAAAATTATTTTAGGATATGAAATGAAATATTTTGGGGTTTATTATAAATGTTTCTTTAGTTCTAGGTAAGATTTTATTTAAATCAGTTTTTTATTTAAATTAAATTGCATTTATTTAAATGAGTTTTGTTTTTAGTTTAGGAAGAAAAAATTATGTTTTTGTATTTTTATAGATTTTTTTACGAAGATTTTACTATTTTTTTTATGTGATTTTTTAAAGTTTTTCTATTTTTTTTTGTGTTGAGTTTTATTGTTTTTAAGCGTGTGTATTTTTTATGGATTTTTTTGAAGATGTTTTTTATAGATTTTTTTGAGATTTTTTTAAAGATTTTTCTTTATTTTTTTGTTTGTTTTTTCTTGTTGTTGTGTGTTCTTTTGCGTGTTGTTGTTGTTGATGTTTAGATTTTTTTATTTAAAAAGTTTCGTTATTAATTTAATAATTAACAAATTGATTTTATGATAAAACCAATAACAATAACCACCTCTCTCATATAGCTACGAGACAATAATATGTGGTGCCGATAGTAGTACAGCTATTGTAGCTAATATTGTGAACATTGTGAATATGATAAGGCACAGTCTGTCAACGACCATAGCGGCAAATTTCCAATCATTGGCTATATCATTATCCTCGTCTTCTTTGCGAAGCTGTCAGTTTGTATGTGTGCAAGCGGTCAAGATAAAATAAGTCAAAATGTCAAAATTTTTAAACAGAAAATATTTTAAATGAAAAGTTTTATACATTTAACGAAACAGTTAATATGTATAAACAAAAATTTAATATATTTTTGAAGGGAGTTATTTTGAAATTTAAAAATTTTAAATATTTAACAAAACGGGTAATTCAGTCAAAGAAACAATTGTAAACAAACATTTTACACCAAGATTGTAGACAAAAATTTTTAACAAAAATTTTAAATAAATTTATTTTAAAAAAATTTAATTTAATTTAAAAAAACAATATAAAATAAAAAAAAGATTTAAAACAAAAATTTGAAATACAAATTTGTAGACAGAAATTTAAAATTTTAAACCAAAATTGAAGACAAAAATTTTAAACAAAAATTGTAAACAATTTTCAACAAAAATTTTAAAAAAATTTAATTTTAAATTTAATTTAAAAAAAATAAAAAAATAAAAAAAGAAAATTAACAAAAATTGTAAGCACAATTTGTAAACAAAAGTTTTAAAAAAATTTAAATACAAATTAAAAACAAAAAATTGAAACAATAATTTTAAAAAAAAATTATAGAAAAAAATTGCAACAATAATTTTAAACAAAAATTATAAAAAAATGTTAAACGAAAATTTTCAAAAAAAAAATTTGTGAGCCAGTTAAAATTGTGAGTAAATTTTACACATATTAAGAAAAATGTAACACATTTAAATAAAGATATATATTTTCAAAATATAAAATTGGAAATTTAAAAGAAGTGTTAAAAAATGGTTTATTATTTAATATTTATGCATTAGTGTTTTGTATATCGAGAGGGGTCTCACACAAAGTAATCGCTTTATAAATAATTCGAATTATTATGTTAGAAACTTAGTGCCCCCCCAGAGGCGCGAGGCTCTTATAATTTTATTTTGAACAATGAAATAATTAAATACAATTTTTGAATAATATGTATTTAATTTCAGATTTGGATTTTGGATAAAAATTCCAATTAACTTTTGTTTTTTTGTAATTTGTTACGTATTTATAAATAAATGTTATCATTTGGGAGAAAAAAGCAAACAAATTAACCCGAAATGCAAATACAACTCGAAGCTCAATATTTGTTATGATTCCATAACATAGACACCTGTATGAACTAGTAGAGGGCTGCATGCACTACTAGACAGCTGCATGAACTATTACAAAGCTGCATGAATGCACTTCAAAGGCATTATGATGTTATTGGCAAAAGCGATTAAAACAGTATGCACTCGAAGTTGATGTGCAACCCACGAATTGCATTCTGTTGTGATACTACTCATATTAGTGTACTTATGTGTGGTAGAAAGTACACTGTGTACTCAGTGTATGGTAAAATGAGATGTTATCATTTACTCCTATTTAGTGGACCCATCACTAGCAGATCTGCAGAACCGATAAAAAGTCTGAATGAGATTTCTAGTAGCCTTACTCTACAAACAAGTCAGACTGACATTAGGATATTTCTAGCCATTAATGTGGTCGGATAGACGAGCACTGGTTGGAAAAATATTTGTATTTTTAAACATTTATCAGTGGTATGTACTTCAAGTTAAATTTTAGAAAATTAAACCGAAAAAACTTTCCGTTTTGACCAGTCTACGAGAGCGGTTTGAAAGCTCTACGACTTTTTAATCGTCCCTCGCAGTTAATTAAAAAAAAACACTACTACTGTAAACTAACATCTGTTAGTAGGCGACTGTACAATGTTAAGCACATTGCGACGTTTAGTTTGTGTTTGATAGCCATTGAAGGCAAACAACCTCGTGAATTAAAGAGAAAAGTGAGTTTCTTGTGCTCATCCAGCGATATTGGTCCATAAATTCCTCCATAAATTCTGCTCCATAAATTTCAATAGCTAAAAAGTGATTAACCTATTTACGTTGTGGTCGTACCAGCCCAAGTGACGCCTAACGTTCAGGTGACCGAAAAGATTCCACCGCGCCAGTAATCTACGATAAATTACATGGAATGAAATTTCACGATCACAGAATGAAAGTTTGTGAGGTGGCTGAGGCTATAGGCATCTCAATTAAGCGGGTACATGACCTTTTACATGAATATTTAAGCATGAAAAACTTAATCGAGCGATGGGTGCCGCGATTACTCACACTGGACCATATGCGCAACCCTGTGACCACTTTAAAGTAGTGGTTGCCAATGTTCGGCTGTCGGTGGTGCAACAGTTAGTGTACGCAGCTCTTGTACATGGGAACGTGGGTTCGATCCCTGGTCTGACCAACTTACATCTTTTTCGACGACGTTATGGCGATTGGTGCCGCAATTACTCACACTCGAGCATATGCGCAACCCTGTGACCACTTTATAGGAGTGGTGGCCAATGCTTGGCCGTCGGTGGTGCAGTGGTTAGTGAGCGCGGCTTTTGTACATGAGAACGCGTGTTCGATCCCTGCTCTGACCACCGTACATCTCTTTCGACGACGGATACCTCGCTTAGTGATGGCGATACTGTAAAGTACTTAGAAATGGAAAACCTTCTCTAAATACCGTTCGGAACCGGTGTCAAACTGTGGGTCGCTATCAGTGGGAATAAAAACTAGAAAGCGAACAGATCACTGGTTGTGAGAAGCTCTTCCCAATCTCTGCGTGGGATGTAATGGGAAACTATTTTTATAGTTGGCAACGCTCAACCCCAAGTCGAAGGTGTTTTGCGGCGTTTCGTAACCGTGGGCCAAACGATGGACTAAATGCATTGTGCCAAGAGGAGACCATGTGGAGTAATAAACCGTATTTTTTGTCTTAAAAATACAATTCATTCAAAAGGTAAGGTTGTTGTCAAACTGCCCTTATATACTAAAATTTCATGTCAAAATGAGAAATATTAGTCACACCTCCCCACACACTAATGGAGAAGACCATCCGAAACGTATTTGAAAAAATAATTGAATAAACTTCAAATTAAAAACCGAAATAATTTTGTTGACTTGTTAATGTATGAGTAGTTCATACACAGCCTTACAATTTCAGTCCCAAAAATAGATAATTCACTAAGTTTGATTTTGTCCAATTTATTGCTTCAATCGGTTAACTGCGTCTCACACTGGCACATGAGACTGAACAGACCTGTTGTTGGTAATGAAGATGGGTCAAGGTGGGCTTCAGGCGTATTGAAATTTGACCAATGGTATTACGTTTTACGACTGTCCACTTGTATTTTAGTATAACTGATTTGCATGCCTGCCAGTAAACAACATGTGATATATAATTTTTTTTACTACACATAATGCACGTTAAATACTCTAAGTACACTAAGTATTTTGTTGTTGTACTCTATATTCAATTGAAAGTGTGTTTTTTCAAATCGAAAACCACAATCACTCATATTCAAATATGTAGGTTTCTTCTGTTTGATTGTGAAAAACACTTACAAAGTACTCACTTAAAAAAGGTATAGGCACTAATTACAAAATACTTGTACATAATATTCATGAGTCGTTCATGAGTATACCCAGTGCCGGAAAACGTAAATACAAATTTCATGCAGTTATATAAATTCTTTGTATCCAGTCTGTGTAGTGGACGGTTTTCTTAGCCACTACGTTTATTGAAAACCTCGAAATTATAACTATCCGAGTTATCGCCATCGTAATGTGTGATTCATTTAGAGCTACTTTTTGCACTACAATGGTAGTGCAGTGTCATGGTATTTTTTTTCGGTACTATTTTATATTTTATCGTGGTGAGACCTAACCCGGCACAACTATGTTTTTGGGACTGTGAAAAGATTGAAGGGATTCACCATTTTCGACAAAAGTAAGCAGGGATGAGCACCACTCCTACTTTAATTGCTCTTGGTATTTGGTTTTGCACACTAACGAAAAGAGGTTTAAGAGCTGCTGTTACATCTAGACACATCAACAGTTTGGTGTAGACCTTCACAAATGAGGCCAGCCGAAACGTAACTCTGAGTGGCGCCTGAAATTGAAGCCGTGATCTCGATGGGATTTAATTCACAACCCGGCCGCTACTTTTTACAGACCTCGCGAAATCATGCATCATATGATGTCACATCTTTATTCTTATTCCTGTTGAGCTACGTATAAAAGTTTATACTGATAAGCGTGCTGCGAATAAGGAATTGGATATCACCATACTGGCGTCATTTGCCAAATACCTCTCGAAATGCTTGAATTTGGTATGATCTGTTGTAAGCTTACTTAAGTAGGTGATCTCAAACAACTTTACCTTTAAATACAACCGACAGAAAACGTTTGTGACGAAATTTGCTTCAAATCGATTCAAGGATTTGCATACTTCACAAATGTATACCATTAAATCCTTTGACGAAATTCAAAGCCGTTAAAACTTTTCAAACTCTACAAAAATTGTTTTACGAGTAGCAAATATAGCAAATCATATAGAACTAAAAAATTTTTAGAATTAGGAGCTGGAATATTACTTGCTCTCTAATGTCCTTTTTTAAAAAAATGTTTCGAAATATTTGAAAATTTATAAAAAAGTGTTTCCCTATTAAATATATGAACTTCTTGACAACAACTATTGTACGTCTACCCCAAAATAATGAAGGAAACTAAGGGTAAGAATTTGAATTGACATAAATTTTTATTTTTGTGTTTACGATATGTGCGTTTCCACAGAAGAGTTAACTGTTTGTCACGCCACGTCAGCCTTGATAAATACGTATATATTAGGACCAGACAGTTCTCTTGATAATTCTTCTTTTAACAAATATGAAGCACAAGTAGCTCTATAGTTAGTAAAAGAAGAGTAAACAATGGAGCTGCCTGGTCCTAAAACTTATGCAATCAACGAGACTGACGTTACCTATCAAAAAGTTGACTTTTCTGTGGAAATGCCTACATACAAACGAGCAGAGACTATCACTGTATTTTACAGCACATTTTATGAGTAACACATAGTATTTTGTAAAACCAAAGTTCAAAGATAAAATAAAGAAAAATATTTTGCAATTTTCAATACATTTGGAAGCAACTTTACAGAAAAGGACATTCGGGAGCCAGGCGCATTCTTGCACGTACTTCAAATATATTTCGTATATATTTGACTGATACTATATATGGTTCAATGAACAATTTTTGTTGAATTCTGAGTAGTTTTTAGCTAAATCTTAAGGAATTTCTTCTTTTATTTCTAAACATTGCAAACTTTGGTGAGACCCTCTCGTGTGATTTATGAATGAATCATTTGTTTGAACTTACCTGATCCGTGATGAAACGTATTTCCTTTAATATTAAACTTAATTCATATTCCGTTTGTGTCTTAATACACGTATGATGCGTCACAGCATCGGGCATCCGGGTGCTACCAATGGGTCCTATGCTGCCATCATCGCCTTGCCTGCAAGTCACAGAGGAAGAAAATAAACAATTTTATAACAAATAGAACGCAGAAGGCAAATCTTACAAATTGTGTAAATACCCATAAACAGTACGATAAAATGCTGGATTATGAGGTAAAGTGCCGCCCGGTGTCATTGGCCGGACATTACGGAAATCGTCATCTATATCCAAAACATTAGCCAGTAAAGATTTCGAAGATCTAAATGGGTTGTTGGGGATGTGGAAGATCAAATGTTAAGATGAATAGTTATAAATCATTTATCTATCTTTTATACAAATCAGATTAATTAGTATTATTTATAAAATATTTGGTCTTTGAATTATTTACATTAGTTTGAATATTATTATTAAAATTATTATTTTTTCCTACCGCTCTTTTAATTCCACATCGGATAAGATCTGATGCTTCCTCTCCGAGGATGTATCCGAACACGGCGTTGATGTGAAATCCATTATGATCGGTCTACCTGGTCGGTGCATGCGTAATATCCATGGTAACCAACATAGAAATACCACCCGTATCTATGTTTTCCCGTGTTAGTTATCGATTTCGTAAAGGATTTCAATTTGAAGTGGGGGCAAGTAAATTGTTTGGCATTTTGGGAATTTTCATTTCATTTCATTTGGTAAGATTTTATTTGATTAGAGAAATATCAACATTATTAGTTACAATCAGTTCTTAGACATGAGAGAGAGAGAGAGAGTGAGTGAAACAGAGTTAGAGGGTGAGTTAGAGACATTCAAAAATAATTGTCATGATTTGATCGATATTTTTGTTTTGTTTCTTTTTTCGATTTGGTATGAAGCTTCAAAGATTCTGCGATAAAATGAGCATTTGCGAATGAAGTTGGCGGAAGAAGATATCAATCTTCTTAAAATTTGTTAGATGACAAGTTATTGAATTTGAATTTGAGTTTCGGTTTTATAGTGGAGTTGAGGTTTTTGAGTTTATCAATGGACTTTTGGGTTATGTCGGGTTAGTTGAGACAAAGACAGAGTTAATTGTAAAATATTTCATTGGTTACACATATACATGCACAACTGAAAATTATTGTTAATATTATTTGTTGGGTATACATATATTTTAAATATATTATTTCCAAAGTATAATCAATTTAAGCGTTGTAAGACGTTTGGATTTTATTTTGTTTTGGCAAAATCTGAATTGTTTACTAAAAAACCAAATAAATAGTTTACAAACTTTGAGTTACAACAAGAAAGACTGGAGATTTCAGTACCTAAATTGCAAGGAATCAAGTCTAAAGTATATAAGAGTATCCAAAATTTCACCCAAGATTGCAGTTTTGTTGCATTGTTCTCGGCATATATGGCATGAGGCACTGGCTTGTTGAAACCACATGTCTTCCACATCCTCACTATGCTGTTTAGGAACAACAAAACAAGACATTAACTGTTATTGCCCTACCAGTCGTATTTTGGAAGAAGATAGTTCCAATCATGCCTCCTGCCCAGAATCTACTCGCTTAAAAAAAACAACCCCAGCTACATGTTACAGGAACCATGAATATTTTTGCCAGCTTAGTTTTCATAAATTAAAGATCTTTGTTGTTTGTCATATTTTTGTTTTCAAAAATTCAAATTTTTCAGCGCGTAGTAGCAAAATGTATTATTTTTGAGGAATTTATAACAAATATAACGTGCTTGTATCTTGTCGCAAATATACTATACTTGTGTCCAAATACATAGTGTTTGCTCTTTAATATAACATGTTTGGGACACAATGATTAATAGGTTGTAATATATATATTTGTGACACAAATGTAGCTTTGTTTGTTGAAAACTGCTAAAAACAATTCTGTCTGTCACAATAAAGATACAAAAGCAACAGATCTTCAATTCAGGAAAAAAACTGCTGGCAAACATGTACATGATACCTGCAATATGTTGCTGGTCCTTTATTTTTTAGCGTGTAATAACCGTTTAAATGATCGAAAATGATTTTTGCCAGACAGGACTTCCTTAACTAAAAAAAAATAAATGGTTTTCCCATTACATCCCATGAAGGGACCGGGGAGAACTTCTCACAATCACTGAGTTGTGCGCTTTCCAGTTTTCACTCACTGATTGGGACCTACAGTTTTACACCGATTCCGAACGGTATTTTGAGAAGCTTTTTCATGGCTATATACTCGATAGTGTCGCCGTCACTATGCGAGGTGACCGCCGCCGAAAGAAATTTGAAGGTGGTCAGAGCAGGGTTCGAACCCAGGATCTCATGTACAAGAGCCGCGCACACTAACCATTGCACCACCGACTGCCACACACTTCCTTAACTATTCACGAGAATATCTCAACTCGTCATTGAAACAAGCCTCAAGCTGATTTGATATTATTGTTTTACAGGATCTACTAAATGCTATTTGATAATAGTGTACCCTGAAAAATCTGTATTTTGCTGTTGTTTGGATACAAATATAATGTGTTTGTAGCTTGTTGAGAATATAGTATACTTGTGTAAAAAAATTTAGTGGGTATGCTACTCAATATTACATATTTGAGACACAATAACTAGTAGATTATTATATATGTTTTTGTGACCAAAATGTAGCTTTGTTTGTTGAAAACTGCTGAAAACAAAAACGTGACAGCCAACACAGAATTAAAGGAGCAGCAGCTATTCACTTCACGAAAACAATGTTTACAAACATATACGTGTTTCCTGCAATATATTATTGGGGCCTTTTTTTCAGCGTGTGATAAAAGGCCTTGCAAGTGCTGGACGATTTCATAGGGTCTTTTAATTACTCTCCCGATTTGTATTTTTTATTGTTTCGATGCAAATATGAAGTGTTTGTAGCTTACCGCAATTATAGTATACTTGTGTCCAAAAACATTGTGTTTGCTATTCAATATAACATGATTGGGACACAATGGTTAATAGGTTATAATATGTATATTTCGGTGTACAACTGTAGGTCCCACTCAGTGAGTATAAAACTATAAAGCGCACAGCTCACTTGTTGTGAGAAGCTCTTCCCAATTCCTTCATGGGATGTAATGGGAAACCATTTATTTAATAAATATATACATATATTTGTGGCCCAAATGTGGATTTGTTTGTTGGAAACTGTTGGAAGCACTGGCATCTGTCACAATAAAGAAATAAAAAGCAGCAGATCTTCAATTCACGAAAAAAATGCTCGCAAATATGTACATGGTTCCTGCAATATGTTTCTGGGGACGGTAGTTTTCAATGTGTAATAGTCCACAAATATTATTATTTAAAAGTTTCAAGGGTCCAATGGTTTTTAACAGACTGATTGATAAAAATGTTGTTGCAAGTGATAAAAGATTAGCTTAGTATTTCGTATTTTCAGGACGTTCTTATCAGGACGTTTCCGTTTTTAATAATGGGCATATATTACTATTTACGTATATACGTATATCGGCGTTTGTAAAGTCAAAGTTTCCCCCCATTTGAACATTTTTATGACAGATATAGAAACCATGCTACCCTTACATTTGAAGTGTAGGACAAAAACGATGGACTAAAGTAGACAGTCAAAATTTCTCTTCACTCGAATACCAGCAAAAACAAAAGAACGAGTGAAGCGTTAATCCTTCTCTGCTCTCTCTTTTACCCTCTTCGTTGAATATTTGAATACACGAGCAGTTTTTCGTTATTGTATATAACTATACAAATTTCAACCATGTTGAAGTAAAACTATGCAAGAAGTATGAAATAATCATACTGACACGAGAGAAATGCCTTTGAGTGATTTGTTACCACGTTTTGGTTCTCTCTTACAAGGCTTGTCAACTTGCGCACATCTTCTGGTCGCCTACTTCTTGATCGTCTCTGTATAGGATGTGTTAACCAGTTGTACTTAAAATATTACGAGGAACATTTTTGCGGAACATTTTTCCCACAAAACTGAATATTAGGGCGCTGGTGTGTATGGAAAAAGTATTCTACGTAAAATAAAGCTGTATATATAATATTTATAATCAAAAAAATAAAACCAAATTTTCTAATATATTTATACTATGATGTAATCATTATCCTACTTATAAATCCTTAACTTGCTGTGATTCCTAATGGATACAACGAAGGATTAAAATATTATTAGTGATTGGAATTCATCGAGTATATGTATACACGAATGTTTATGAATGCTATTTTCAATGTCTTGATGAAATCTCCAAACACGTCTTCATATGAGGACATTAGTAAGATATGAAATATCTACGCAGACAGACCTGGTTTCATTAGAAAATTTTTTGCTATTTTTTGAAGCTCAGAAGCGATTTTGGTCTTGAGCTGGTACAAATGAAATATTTTATTTTAAGAATTACTTTCGTGGATCATTTAACTAATACATTTCAAATTATAATACATTGTTTTCATCCTTTCTTTTCAATTACCAATACTATTCACTAAAACTGGTTGATATTGGAATGAAATTGATCTATTAATCTAAGACATTTGGGGTTGCCAACGACGAGTGGTTGCCATAGATGAGAAAATTCTAAAATTCCTAATTTATCTGTAGAACAAATTTTAGCCAAGAGCCTTCAATTAATATGTAGCCTTTTTAAATAGTGTCCAAAATAATATGTTATTCATACACGGTGAAAATCTTGATGCAAATATACTATATTTGTGTGCAAACACATTGTGTTTGCTATTCAATGTTAAATGTTTGTGACACAATTACGAATATGTTATAATTTACGTGTTTGCGAGCCAAATATATCTATATTTGTTGCACAGCTGTGTTGTGTTTGTTGCACTGTTTATGCTCTCACGAGAGCAAGAGAATATAAGAGGGACAACGAGAGAGTCTGTCTTACAATTGATTAACTGTATTTTTTTTTTCATTATTCCCTTAGTCAGTGATTCATAACTGTTACTGAATGTGTGTGTAAATTGCCGATGAAGTCAGTGTTTTTTATTTTGGCTGATGTATTGCGTTTTAGTTTCATGTATTCAGTCGTCAATGGTTCTGGTTCAAATGGTATAAAGGCGCTTGATCAGTGAAAAAATCCGTCTGTTTTGAACGTGTGCATATTTCGAAATACATTTGACTGGCAGTTTTAAATTTATGAAAGTCCTTTAAGTACTTTTTTGAAAGGAGTGTCAAAAAATTACCTTAAAATATCTTCTCTAGGTTCAGAAATAATAGCCATATTTTCTTCCAAAGGCCATTTGAAAGTGTGGACGATTGTTGTTTACAGGACCTTTGGCATGTCATAATTATTTACAATTCCTGTAATATAACGTTCTTAATGCTTTGGTGTTATCCATGCTAGCAATTTATGGTTTCTTTTCACAGATTGAAGCTTACGATTTGTTTACCAAAATCCTTTTAAACTAATAATTCCATTTTATTTCACTAGCAATGCCATCTTTAAGCATATTTTGTCAGATTCTCGTCATCTTGGCGTCAATTGCCAACATATTTATGATTATCCAACCAAAAAATTTAATTATATCGACCAACCCCATTTGTTGACAACAAACAACAGAGAAAACAAACAGTCCAATTGAAATTTTTCAATTTGCAGGATATATGTCAACCGCATTTAATGGTAATGACAAACATTGAAGCGAAACCAACACACATAATTCAATAGCCTCGAGAATATGAGGATGACAAAAACGACAATAAAATATGTGTATTTTATACAAAGTGATTACTAAGTATTTATGGGAATACATAAACCTCACATGGAAGAGAATAATTTAACAATAAAATATGACCTCATGAAATTAAAAAGTTCAGAAATTTATCGAGCTGGAGCAGGTTACAGATATTTAAAAAAAATTCATACATGACCCGTGGAAAACGTTGATGATTGTAGCATAAATTTAGTTGTGAACTCCTTTATGTAGGCTTTTCATTAAAGGTTCGCTCAGATTTCAACACTATTCCACAGCAATCGATGCTTCAGTTCAAAAAAAAAAATTTAGGTCCTGAAGACAAAGGACAAAATGAAACTTCATGTGTGTACTTGAACTTATTTTTGCATTTCACGTTTTCGTCCGAAGACTGTGAATAATCGCTAGTATAAATTCTTAGCTGACGATTTTTGGAACGAAGTTCCTTATCGCACATGCGGTATGGGGACTAAATGAAAAAAAACTCAAACAACATTTTGTTAACACTATTATGCTACAACCCAGTATTATCAACTATATTGGGTACTTTTGCTTTGGTTTGGACTAACATATGTTGGGAAATGTCTTGTTTAATTGGAAGGTTTCTAGGTGGAGCCTGTAACTAATATTTAGCATATAGTGTAGTTTTGAACCCAACAAAAGGTAAATTTAGAAACCCTAAAGTGAAAGAAGTTTAAAAAAGAGCGTTTTCTTAAATAAGTGCATTTTCTTAAAAAAAAGGAAATTTGATAAAAAAAAAAAACTATTCATATTTTTAAACAAAGTACGTTTTCTTAAAAATATACCTTATCTTAAAGAAGTACCTTTGCTAATAACAGTTCATTTTCTTACAGAAAGTATTTTTTTTTTTTTTAAAAAAAAGTACCATTTCTTAAAAAAGTTTCTTTCATTTCCTTACAAAAAATTGCCTTTTCCTAAAACACTACCTTTCTTTAAAGATTAAATTTTTTTGTGAAAAATTTACCTATTCTTGAAAACGGACCAATTCTTAAAAAATTCCCATTTCTTAAAAAAAAACCCTTTTCTTCAAAAAAAAAATGCTTTCTCTTAAAAAATACCTTTTCTTACAAAAATTGATTTTCTTAAAAGTACATTTTCTTAAAAATAAAATAATACCTTTTCTTTGCTTGAGATAAGTAGCCTTTCTGAAAATAAACACATTTTCTTAAAAAAAAAAAAATTAATGTGAGTCCGATCACAGGGGAGATGTGTAAACATCTAGTAATGAAGTTGGAAGTACTTATGCTTTTAGTATATTTTTTTAATTAATCAATTAAATGTATCAAAACTTTCAATATTGTAAATACATAGGAATTTGCTGGTTTTTGTTTGTTTTATTTAACTTATTTGGTTAGTAAATGGGCACACTGCAGTATATATGTACTGCATTAAAAATTACAGTAAGCAGTAAATTTACTGATTACTGAAAAAATGCAGTACATTTTTACTGATAATGATATTTAATTTGCATTACCAGTCAAATCATAGGGCAGTAATCGGGCATTACTGATTACTGAAAATTGAATGCACCTCATCGTAATCATGTAGGCACTTTATAAAAATTGCTGAAAAAAATTTTAGTAATCAGTAAAAATTTACTAGTTAAAGAATTATTTTTACTGAAATTGTAGTGGTACTGCAAAGTGTCCATCTATTGCAAATGCCTTAAGTACAAATAGTTAATATTGGCTTATAGTAACTAAAATAAGCTATATAAATTTTTGACTCGATTGTATTTAAAAATCTATGGAAAACTGCATCTATAGTAGTGGAATTGTTAGTTGTGGGGGTTTGTGGAGAATTGCTCATATGCAAGTGGAAAACGTCAAATAAAAATTTTGATAAAGCTTGCGACTGTGGGTTTGCACAATTTGTATTAAAATCTCCACCCATAATAATTGGCATGAGATGGAGATTGTTACCCAATTGTCGTGCACCAGTTTCAGTGTAAGGCAACAGTACGTAATGAAGATATGTTATAACCTTAATTTATATTGGAATCTAATAGAAATTTTATTAGAATTAACATTACCTCCATTCAGCTTTGATACACTTTGTGTTGTTTTATGTTCTGCGTTATAATTTTTTTGGTGTTTTGTAAAATATTTTATTATTTTGTATTTGACAAGTTATTAATCAGCTGTTTACTGAAATGTAATGCATGTAGTTATTTTACAGCAATGGTTTTCGAAAATTAGTAGCCACTATTGCACACTAGATGGTGCTTATATGCAGCTGTTAAGTATGAATGACAATCTCAAAGACGAAGAAGACTTTTAGTTTTTAGTTTTCCTTATATTTGACAAGTTTACTTTATAGTTTTCCTTATTTTGCTTTGTTTTAGTAAATTTTTTATTAAAAGTGCAAAAAATCTTTTTAAAAGTTATTAATATTAAATGTTTTTGTATTCATTTTATTTATTTGTTTTCATTTGCCTACGATAACATAATGTACGACAATTAGTGAAAATTAGTAGCTGCTATTGCACACTAGATGGTGTTGAGTATATTGTATGCAGCGTTTCCATCGCACATCTTACTCTAAATTTGTTATTGTATTGTGAAAAAGATTTTTACCCCCAGCGTATAGATGTTTGCACATCAATAATTTTTACTAAAAAGAGTACCACTTCTGTAAATAGTATCTGTTATTAAAAAAAGTACTTTTTTGTAAAAAAAAAATCATACTTTTATGGCTTTTTCTTATAAAAAGTACTTCTTCCAAATATTTTACCTTTTCTTAAAAAAACATTATCTTTTAATAAAAGAATTACCGCTCTTTAAAAATGGTCTTTTTCGGGAAAATATTATACATATTCTAACAAAAATTACCTAAAAATATAGTTTTAAAAAACAAAATATTCTACTTATATAACAAAAAAGAACGATTTTCTTAAAAAAAAAGTTTATCATTTTACAAAAAGTATCTTTTCTTAAAGATCCATTTAAATTATCGTATTTTTCAGCGGGCGCCTAAGGCGTGGTATAGCGAAAGAATTTCGCTCCAACCGGGTGTGCCCTGACGCCTCATGGAATTTGTATTTTTTCTGGGTATATCTGCCTCTTGTTTTCCTCGTTGTCATCGTAATGATATCGTAGCCGTTCGTCTTGTACAGTGAGTGAGCTAATATATTGGATTGTTATTTGTAGTGTACTTATGACTGGTTTTAAAAACAGATATTTGCGAAATAACCGGGTCAAACAATTAAACAATTTTTATATAATATATTGTAATAGCCTCTCTAAGATAAATTATTTCCGTGTTATTATAACGCGGATACAATTTTTTAGTTTTAGGACACGTTAGACACGTTTTGCATCGTTTCTAAATAAACTAACTTTTGATTAATCTGAGCATATAACGTTGCTTTATTTTTTAACCAAGTAGTGGGCAATCCTAATCCCTATTTGATTTTGCGAATAGTATACGTCTTTTGCGGTGTCTCTTTGTCAATGCAGGTGCTTTCTGTGAAGATTTCCCAAATAGATTATGTTATACTAATCGGAGTTTCACAGTCCTACTGAAAACTTAAATTCCTAGTTCAGTATGAATTACGGTTCTTTTTAAAGCGGCTGGGAAAGTAACAAGATCTTAGATTTTGATATTGACTAAAAATGTATTGACGATAGAGTATAGAAAAGAGAATCAGTTTAACATTTCAAGGTATTACCAACAAGGGGTGATAATATTAGTGTCCTAAACTTTCGAGGACTTATTGCTGTAAACAATTTATAAACCTATTCGCCAAATCAATATCTCTTGGAAACTGCTGAAAACAAATAAGTGATAGACTACAAAGAAACAAAACAACAGCACATCTTCAATGAAAACAATATTCCAAACATATACATCGTTCCAGCATAATGTTACAGAGGCGGTGTTTTTGCAACGTGTATTTAGTTCGAATCTTGCTTAAATTTTGGGACAGTCTCTGGTACAATTTGAACTCCTGTTATTTCGAAGTAGATGACCAATTTCATCAGTACTTCAAGTCTACGCGAAAGCTCGGGGGTATCGCACGAAGACGAACAATGCGTTAACATAAGGATTTTCTTGCTCGTTGAAATTGTAAAGAATATCTCAAAAAATTGTTTATCCGAAAGATCAATACATGACATTTCCACTTAAATGTGATTTAGGGTATATGGCCGCGCGGCTGTTCATGATGAAGTGTATTGTGGACGTCCAATTTTTGGTCACTTATTCGAGCATTCCTGGACGTATGTCATGAATACTACGAACAATTGTAACCTCCACGGCGTCAATTGTTGCTAGTTTATCAGCATAAACCAGTGACTTGACGTAGCTCCACAGGAAATTATCGAAATTTATTGCCAAATTTTGATTTGAATAAATCGCCGGTTGTAGCGGTTGAATGGCACGTTAGACGTTTACGCAGATTGTTGCAGCTTCGGCAGCGGTGTAGGGACCTGGGAATTCCAGCTTCGGCTGCTTGGTCGAATACACTGGCGGCGGTGGCTATTCCTAATTTTTAGGAAATTGACTCGGCTGCTGCTGCGCAGAATGCAATTCAAAGGACATTTGACCTGCTGATGTTATAGTTGTAATGTGTGCAGTAACCTGTTAGGGAATGAGACTTGCTGTTGGTGTTATAGCGTATGGTATTTCGACTGGCTGTTGCTATGCAATATTCAAATTCGCGTTTAACTCCATAATTAAATTAAAGTGACAGTTATTAGGAAATATTCTCACTTTTCGTTGGCGGCGTAAAGGTTAATGCACGTAGCGCCATCTTGTTGAAACAAAAAATCATTGCTAACGATCTCCATTACCCATAACGCCAGGTCCGGCTTAAATTTTGAAGAAATAGCGTGCGATTATGCCACTACCGTGTAAACCGCACCAAAGGGTCCAGTTTTATGAATATAATGGGGTCTGTAGGGTCTGGTCTCACTCCATCCGCAGCAATTTTGTTTATTAGCAAACTCGTTAAACCAAAAGTGAGCCTCATCGAGTCTCATCACTGAACACAATTTTGCGATAAAACATCGGGGCAGTTTACAACTGTTCTAGAGTCCAATCGACGAAAGAACGACACATACGATGGTTTTGTGGCTTTAGTTCCTGCACCAGCTGCATCTTATACGGGTGCAGGCAAAGATATTTCCTGCGACCGACAACGAATCGATCAATATGGATCTCTTTCCATACTTTCGTTTACAGCAGCGATATTCTCTACACAAAACAATTGCTATCACGCACCTAAGAATATAAATCTGTTTTATTTTTAAATTTTCCTTTAACTTTAGCCTTTGGTTTAATTCTTCAATTCTGTAAAATATGTTAGACAAACTTTGAGTCTTATTGGTAAAGAGAAGAAGCTACGAATTTCACTGTAGGTTTCATTTCACTTCTGCACATTTCTGTCCTTATACCGTTATTAACAATTAATATTATTATTTCATTTTCAATTAATTTGTAATTATTGGTCTATTGAAATAAGGGGGTTTTTTTCAAGCCCGATAGAACTTCAAATTGTAAAAAATAACACAAAAAATTAAATTTTATTAAAAAAAATTATATTATTTGTTTCAGTATACTCTGGCAAATCATCATGAATAGACTCACGCTTGAACAACGCTGCAAAATTATCCAAATTTACTTTGAAACTCAGTTGGAAACTGATCCGTTGTTTTATCGCCAAATTGTGTTCAGCGATGAGGATCATTTTTGGCTTAACGGGTTTGTTAATAAGCAAAATTGCCGTATATGGAGTGAGACCAATCCACAAGAGACCCTCCAGACTCCCTTACATCCAGAAAAATGCGCCGTTTGGTGCGGCTTACACGCTGGTGGCATCATCGGACCTTATTTCTTTAAAAATGAGGTCGGAGCTTGCGTTACGGTCAATGGAGATCGTTACCGCACCATGATCAATGATTTTCTGTTTGAAAATATGGATGACATTGATCCAGACGAGATGTGGTTTCAACAGGATGGCGCTACGTGCCATACGTCGATTTCAACCATCTACTTATTGAATTGGCCTCCAAGGTCGTGCGATTTGACACCTCTCGATTATTTCCTGTGGGGCTACGTGAAGGCACTGGTTTATGTTGATAAACCAGCAACAATTGACGCCTTGGAGGCCAATATTATTCGTGTTCATCGTGACATACGGCCAGCAGTGCTCGAAAAAGTGGCCAAAAATTGGACGTCCAGAATGCGCTTCGTCAAGAACAGCCACGGTGCCCATATCCCCGAAATCATTTTCAACTGTTAATGCCACATATTGATCTTTCGAATAAAAAAAAAAACTTTATAAAAATTTAATTTTGTGTGTTATTTGTTTACAATTTGAAGCTCTATCGGGCGTGAAAAAACACCCTTTACTTAATACCAACACAATCATATGTTAGTTGGTTATACAACAGTGGAAGAAATGTCCTTTTATCAGGCCTTCATTTGAAGATATAAGTCCTCTAACAAATACTGGATCTTCTTTTACATTACATCCGAACAACTTCATAAGGCTTCCAGTTTGTAAGAATTATAAGAGAAGAAGGCAAAGAGAGCTTATTCTCGTCTTTTTGTGAAATCTAATTCTTTCTGCATTTTGGAAGAGCGAGGGACTAATATGTAATACAATAATTTTACTCCACACATACGAGCCGTTTAATAGTAACTCCCAATCCGCTAAAAGGGCGAATATTGTAGGAGATAAGAAAAAATTTCTAATGTTTTTAAATAAAAGGCCTTCCAGAATGTCGTCTATTGGTAAATTCCGCTCTTTGGCCATTTCGCACACACATCTACGGCAAGGACTTACATACATATTGTGAGCAATCATTATCATTTTCCGGCATACACAAAAGACTCTCACATTATCTTATGGAACTCTGTTGTGTTACACAAAAGGATATGAGAGGCGGGGGAGAGCGCGAGGGAAACTCTATAGTTTTGCAATTGTAATTATGGATGTGTGCGTTTGTATACACATGTGAGTAAAATGTAAATACTTATACTCTCCATTCATAATTACTGAATTTATTACACATAGAGCCTATAAACTTTATGCTATTTACGCAGTTGTAATGAGTAGAGAATGATAATATAATTTTATGCATTAAACTGCCGTAAATTTTGTAGGACACAATTTGATGGTGAATGCTATGAAAAGGATGCTCGTCGACAATATTATAGTTACAAAGTACTATAATAATTAAATAGTATGTGAAAGTTTCCGGAATATTCTGACTTTACGTCATTTGTTTGATGAATATTATTTTGGATTTTGGGGTGTTAGTGTCCTGAAAAATCAACTGATGTCATTTTAATTAATTTAATTACGTTTGTTTACCCGCCCACAAAATAATTGAAAATGGAAAGAAATTTAAAACTGGATTTAATGTTCGTGAGGTTGCTGAGGAGTTCAACATTATGGAAGTATGTGTGACCTATACACTCAGAGAACTAATTGTTTGAAAAGAGGTCGTAGCAACCGTAAATTCGGCTGTTACCACCGAATTGAGGTTGCCACAACCGAATTGAGGTTGCCACAACCGGATTGAGGTTGCTACGACCGAATTTAGTCTCCACAACCGAAATTCGGTTGAAGCAACCTCGTTTCATAATTGATTCGGTTGTGACAACTGAATCTTCAATTATATTAGCTCAGTCAACTGAATTTTTTAAAATTTCGGTTGAAACAACCGAATTTAAAATTAATTCGGATGCAACAACCGAAATTGGTACCTAATTCGGTTGGGGTAACCGAATTTGGTCTTAACAAACCTCCATATATTTAAAATCTGACGTTTAAAATTTTATAATCAAATATTATTTTAAAAACGTGAGTAAAATATATTTAGTATTAAACCGTCTTATTTTGCAGATGTTATTTAGGCAGATATATATGCGATAGTCTGGATACAAAACGGCTTTGGACCTAGAGCAACCGATACAACACATTAGAATTAGTGCGGTGTCCCATGCTGGCCGTGACTTCAATAAATGCCGTGACTTTAATTCGGTTGTGGCAAAGAGAGGCATGTAAATCAAATGTATTATTCTACTTATATAGATTACCCCATATATATGACTTTATTTTCTCGCTTTTTAATTCATTTATAAAAATACAAGAAAATAAATAATCACTTATTAATAAAAAAAAAAATTTTAAACATTCATGTACGAAAGTATGTAAATTCGGTTGTAACAACTTCTAATTCGGCTGTGACAACCTCTAATTTGGCTGTGACAACCTCTAATGAGGTTGAGTCAACCTCTAATGAGGTTGAGTCAACCTCTAATGAGGTTGTGTCAACCTCTAATGAGGTTGAGTCAACCTCTAATGAGGTTGTGTCAACCTCTAATGAGGTTGAGTCAACCTCTAATGAGGTTGAGTCAACCTCTAATGAGGTTGTGTCAACCTCTAATGAGGTTGTGTCAACCTCTAATGAGGTTGTGTCAACCTCTAATGAGGTTGTCCCAACCTCTAATTCGGTTGTGACAACCTCTTCATTCGGTTACGGCTAATTCGGCTGTCTCAACCGAATTTTCCTGTGAGTGTAGCAGATATAGAAGCATCCAGTTTCCTTGTAACGGACGAATGAATAAAGCTCATTCTTTTACACAAAATGGTAGGAAACTGCCAATAAAATATCAATGGCTAAATAAATCTCTAAAAAAATTGTCTGTTTAGTTTGTACAGATGTTGCTGATAAGGTAAGAGTAGGGTTGTTTTTTTATTCCCTTAAGTTATTATCACTTATGACTTTCCAGAAAAATCGATCCACACTTAATACTACGAAATATGGCAATATTTTCTGTAATGGGTGAAAACAAGTGCGATATGGCAACATGTTTGTAGCCAGTGCCAACAAATACATATTAGCTGCAGATGTTGTTGTAGTTTTTGGCAGCAACAAGCATACATTTTGTTTTTGTTCATTAGTTTCAGTTGATATATGCCACCAATACAAGAATACAAAAAAGTATAAAACAAAATACGAAGAACGACATGGAAAAAATTAAATCATCTGTTTATACGACTGTACCTGATAAATAACTCTACCGTGATCAATATGTATTAGAGTTGTGTAGTTCACGAACGAACTAGTTCAATTGAACGATTCACTCTTGTGAACTAGTGCTGCGACATCGACCTCAAAACATCGATGTTTTCCAACGTCGATGTTTCAAATAAGAGACATCGATGTCGATAAAACATCGACCTCAAAACACCGATGTTTTCCAACATCGATGTTTTTGGGAATGTTTCATTTTTGGTGGCTTTTTTTTAGAAATCGAGGTACCAAAATTGAAACAGAAGAGGTAATTTACACCACTGGTCACACACATCGATGTTTCTTCGATCATCAATGCTTTTGCCGATGTTTTGTTTTTACTGCAATTCTCTTTTAAATATGTCTTATCAACATATAAATCACCCTTTTCCCCGGTATAAAGGTGAAAAACTACAAAACTTGATTAAAATAAATAGTTTCCCATTACATCCCATGTTTAACCAGCTACGCATAATGGTGGTGGTTGGCGTCTGGCGACGAATAAATGGGCAAATATTCCCAATTCGAGTTTATATTAATATTTTATGGTTTATATTTCCTTATATTAAGGCAATTTGTTACAATCGTCACACAGAAAAACACCGATGCAAAAATCGATATAAACCATCGATGTTGGAAAAACATCGGCACTAAAACATCGATGTGAAAAGTACTCGATGTTTTTCAAAAACATCGATGTTTCCAAAACATCGATGTCGATGTCGCAGCCCTATTGTGAACTACATGAACTAGTTCACACTGTCCCGCACATTTGTTTCAGTAGTTCACTTGTTTCATAGTCAAATAACCGAGTAGTAGCAGTAGACGTTGTTCTTGTAGGTAGCAACAACATACATTTTGTTTTTGTGTCAATCGTTTAAGTCGTCAATCTATACACGTAAGTATACCAATAAAAAAAGTACAAAAACAAAGTACATATGAGTTTGACAGCTGAAATGATAAACCACAATGAAAAAATTGAAAATAGCTGTTCTAACGAGTTTACCTTCCTCAATTTAACAAGAATTTTTTCAGCAGTTTTTGTATTTGAGTTCTGCAGTTCTCTCCGCTATTTACTAGTTCATGCTTTCTTTGTCTCACTGAATTCGCACAGAGGTGTCTAATGTTGGAATCTTTGTGGAATGAATATGCAGCCGGCTTCTACACAATAACTACAGCGCTAATTTCCACTTTTGTTCCAAAATTTAAAAAACATTACATTACACCAATATTTCAGGAACAGAATAACCCAATGGTTAAGCCGATCTTCAATAGGGCGATTTAGTATAAACAAAAATCACAGTATCCGAAACACTTTCGAAGTCTTCAAAAATCAGACCATGTTCGCGATTATTCGCTCCGATTGAACTAAAACTACAAGTTGATCTGAAATGAGCTACGATATTTAGTTCCCAGCTCATATGAACTGTTAAGCTGATGTGATACAATGCAATAGTGAACTAAATGAATGAACTATGATGTCATTCTATTGAGCTTCCATTAAATATAATAGTTTGAATGAACTTACCCTGTGTAAGACATTTTGCAAATTTCTGTTTTTTCGTGTTCGCTTCTTGATAATGTTTTCATTCACAAGAAATGATAACAAAATGTATCTAAGATAACTTTTTATTGCCATTTCTTGAAATTGAACATGTGGCAACATTGTCATTGCTCAAGTCGGAATGGGGAGCCAGAGTGAGAAATTGAAATGACGCTTAAATTATAATTAACTTTAGCGGAGTAAAAAAATACACGTATTGTATGACTAATGAGAACAGTAGAGCGGATGAAATGGCCAGACTAGGGAAAAGAATGCTTCTACATATATGATGATGCTAGAGAGATGGACGAGGGGCACAGCTTGTGTACGCCCAAGATAAAGGATATAAGGTGATCCATGAAGCTTCTATCTTTAGCATAGCCCAAGGAATCAATGCTTGATTCAGTTGTGATAGGACACTGACATTGATATATAGACATGCGAAGAAACTAAAGGTCAGGTCAAATGACTTCTGAAGAAGCTGTAACGATGAGGAAGAGTAAGAAAATCCACTGAACATCTTCTTTGCTGTGTCCACAGCACTAGAACTAGGAGAATTGTCTCAGATAGACTTAGATAAGATCTTGGCTTTTTGGGGTAAATTTAATGATTCGCCGGCGGGGTTAACGTTTAAACTCGTCTACACAATGGATTACTAAGTCAAAGTGAGTCGTTCATCGACTGCGACTGCCACTAACACCTAATCTAACGTAACCTGGAGTTCGAAAGCTTACGATTGTTGACTCCAAGGTCGAGTCAAGGGTATACTTAAATAGATCACCTGCAAAAAAGAAATTCAAATTAGGAAGGATCTTTGTGAGACATTCCTGCGGTTTGCCAACAATTATCTTTAGGAAATCTGGAACGGTATTAGATGAAGGTAAACACAGGAACGTGGATATGAGTATTCCCATGGGCAAGAAAAAACAAGCCTGTCGCCGAACTCACCAAAAGGCACTTCGGTATTGGGTGGAGTGCAAGATATGCCCTTAAATATGACTATCACTATGGACCAGGAAACCAAGCCTGCTACGAGCACACTGAATTTACACCGGTGGTTGACGGAGAGGAAGTTAAGGAGGTGGCTGTGACTGCCCCGGTGATAGAGGAAGCCATGCCTGATGTAGAACCCATGGAAGTGAGAGAGTCGGACACAGAGGGCGTCCCAAGGACGTGGATGTCACTGTCTCTGTGAATATTGCAAGAAAGGATACAGTATCCTCACACGCGCAGGTCACTAATTAACCTTTATATATCCTTCTGCAAGACACAAATGGCGAGGCCAATAACTCAGTATTGCAGAGGGACGTAGCAGCTACCTCCACCAATGTAAATCTGCTTTACTAGCGCTGCTGCTTCGGATAAAGGGTGGGGTAATCAGCCCATGTTCTTTTGCTGTATTTTTTTTAATGAATAAACTTTGGTTCCGCTTGTGAAATTTGTTTATTTAATCCATTAGAATTTATTTCATCAAGTTGAGAAAATCATATTGCCCAAGTGGCCGCCACCAGAGTTGATTACCATACGGGCTCGTTTTATGGCATTTTCCATCACTCATGCCAAATCTTCAGGCGATAGGTTCCCGCATTCTTGGCGAATATTCCCTTTAAGGGCGTCAAGAGTCTGAGGCATGTTGACGTAAACCTGCCACATCAAAAAACCGTATGAAAAGAAGTCTGGATCAGTTAAATCGGGTCATCTGGCGGGCCAGTGCAAGAATATCGGTTGTGGCTCGAGCAGTGTGCGTCGTTGAACCGTCCTGTTGAAACCACATGTTCTCCAGTCCCAATTCATCCAATTGAGGAAGAAAAAAAAATGGTAATCATGACTCTGTAGCGCTCGCGGTTAACGGTCGTCGTTTGGCCCGCGGCGTTCTGAAAAAAATCTCCCGATGAATTCTCCAGCGTATACAGCACACCACGCGGTAACTTTGAGCGGGTGGAATGGTTCTTCGTGGGCGATACACGCATTTCCGGTGCCCCAGAAGCGAATAGTTTGTTTATTCACGATTTTGTTTATGCACCGCTAAGATAAAAACGAACCTCATGATAATTTTCGATGATAAATCGTTCACCTATTCATGGCTTGTCGATTTATATTCTGCGTTTGTTTACTTGACAAATGTCAGGACGGAATTGACAGTTCTCCGATGGGTACTATACCCGAAACTAGTTTATTGGATATACTTATATATAACTAAAGGGTGTCCCAACAAGAGCGCAATTTTTTTTTTGATGCAGCAATTGAATTGTTTCTCTGGCTGTATGACATGTGGCGCCGTCTTGTTGGAACCACATGCCCTCCACATTCATTTCTTCAATTCGAGGCAAGAAAAAACTGGTTATCATTTCACGATACCGAACACCATTGATTGTTTGCGCTTGACCTGCCTCATTTTCATAAAAAAAGGTCCAATGATTCCTCCAGCCCAAAAACCACACCACACAGTGACACGTTGAGGATGCATTTGCTTCTCGTGAATCACTCGAGGGCCTCGTCACTGAAGAGGATTTTTGCGGCAAAATCAGCATTTTTTTTGGTAAAACAATTTCACAATGAGAATGCGTTGTTCATTCGTGTAGCGCTCCATTTTTACTAACCTCGTACCTTCTACTAGCAAACAATAACAATTGTTCAAATGTTAAACAATGACACTTCGAATGATGCCAGATTTAAAAATTGCGTTCTTGTTGGGACACCCTTTAGTTGAGACATAGTTTGACCGGTGCTTGGGAAAATCGATTTATATAAGTATGTACATAGTCTGACAATGTTGTGTATCATGAGTGCCCTTAGCACACTCCCTATTGAGGGATATCGTCTGTATCCCTCACCTGTCACCACTATATTTATTAGACACGCTAATGTCATTAATAAGGTGGCCTAGGTGGTGCAGCGGTTAGTGTGCACGGCTGTTATGCGAGACAATGTGGGTTCGATCCCTGCTCTGAGCACCTAACATGACGACGTTCATCTCGGTTAGTGGCGGCGACACTATCGAGTAATAAACCATGAAATAGCTTCACAAAAAACCGTTCGGAAGCGGTGTAAAACTGTAGATCCCAATCAGTGAGTGAAAGCTGGAAATCGCACAGCTAGTGATTGGGAGATGTATGGGAAAATATATAATTTCAGAAATCTACAAAGGACTATTTTCGCGATAGATTGACGATTTTAAGCGATCTGCTGCTATCAATAATAGGAGTGGATTGCATGACGCTCAGGAAGTTGCACCCAGACCGGAATGAAATGTCATCGCCGCCAGGGGTATAACTATTTAGTCTGACAGTCAGACTGCTATAAAATCTCTGCGTTCTGTTTTTCTGACTTCTGACACCGAAACGTTCCTGAGCTGGCGGCACTGGAGACCACTTAGATTAGAACCGAAGTTCTCAGACACGCAACTGATAGATGGTCTGAATTCTCAAATTACTTACAATTACAATAATTAAATTAATGCGATTTTCTCGACCGAATATTCGTGTGAGTACACATGCAAAAACAAATTTAGAAAAGATTAATTATGAGTCATTTCTATAGTTTCAAAGTGTTGTGTTGGTTTCCTACATTATTCTGGGATATGGTATAAATAGTAGTTTACTTGGTCTATAGTTCTTCACAAATTTTCCATATCATCTATCGATTATGTAAATACTTATACATACGATTCTAGAATACATTTTTTTAAATAAATTATTTAAAATTCACCTAATGTGACTGCAATTCAATGCTGCAAATCGAGTTCTGTGATATTTTATGCTAAAACTTAGTTAACTCAAAATATTACATTCCAAGATTTTATTTCTAATAATATTGTAAAGGAAGAGGATGTGGAATATCAGGTATACCTAACTCCATTGTGAGAATGCACTTTCTCAGATCATCGATACTTTAGATGATATTTATATTGTCCTTCGCTTTTATGTTCATTTCAAATGGAGCTTGAACCTAATCGAAATATGTTTATCCTTTCCTCAGCATGCAAACTGTAATTTTCAACAGACATCTCTATAAATTATCTGAATGTTTCTTAAACGAAAATTGCTCAGCAATAGGAGGAAAGGTTTTCCGTCTATGTATCTGTCGATGGAATACAATGCACCTGTTATGCCTTAAACCCAACAAATACATTCTTATACATACGTAGGTATGTGCAACTATTTATAAGAAAACACTGGTGAAGTGAATTTATGTAGATGTAGATGTATATGTATGCATGTTTGTGGGAATTTACCACATGAACACACCTGTGAATGTTCATGCGTGATATTTGCAAGTTGCTTACGATAGGGTAAGACAGTGATTTGAACTCTGTCCTGAAAATGGTATTAATAAAAATTCAACACAATTTATACAATGCCAAAAGTTGTTTTAGGTGGATCGGAGAACCTTATTCTTCTGCAAAATTGTCCCACATTCAGACCACTACGGTACTAACGGTAATGAAGAATATTTCATTAAAATTAAGAAGAATATTTTTTCAGTGTAGTTTGTGGAGAAGGTGGTCAACGTCTTCACTTAAAGCAATGTAACTGCCAAATGTCTGGAATAGGTTCTGTTAAATTCACGTATAGCCTAACAATGCCGAAGTTGCCTTACATTAAGTAGATCTGCAAAACGAATGCACTACAGATACAAGAATAGGAACAATTTGGAATGTCCAAGGCATCTTGTAAGTCAGTCCTGCGCGATCACTCATTCCGGATGCTCTAGGGAAAGTAGACAAGGGGTTAGAGTGCCCAAGAAATCTTGATTTTTTGGAAACTGGTTTTCGGTTTTTTCGAAAAATCAAGTTTTCAAGAAACCGGTGTTCGGTTTGTTCGAGAAATCAATTTGGTTTTTCATTTATGAAAATTTATTATGTTTAAAACATATATTTATAAAATACTTTAATTTTCAAATTTGAAAGCAAAAATGTTTGGAAAGTTCAATTAAATCTGTATAATTTTTAGTTATTTCTTATTCAACTAATACAATTATTTTCAAATTTGAATAAAACAATTATTTGAAAATGTCGTTGTGGCGTTGTGTAAGTGCACTAATTAAAGTCTCCGATGATATTCGGTCGCGTTTAGATGATAACAATGTAGCATTTCTTGTATTACTGGACCACACTAAGGCCTTTGACTCAGTTGACCATACAGTACTCCTATTAAAACTTGAGAGAATATTTAATTTTTCTTCCGCTGCAATTAGACTAATCTCATCGTACTTACAAGGTAGAAGCCAGTCGGTATTTTCTGGAGATACTATTCCAAAGACTCTTTCAGTATCACGGGGTGTACCACAGGGGTCTTTACTTGGATCTCTTCTTTACACATTGTATGCCAATGATTTAGCTGAAAATTTAAAATTTTGTAACATCCATATGTATGCAGATGATGTGCAATTATATATCAGCTGTAAAATTGCGGACATTGGTAATTGTGTAAATAATATTAATACCGATCTATCAATTGTTCTTGAATGGGCTACTACTGCAAATGGACTTCCCATGCCGTGTCTCTGACACAGCCTGCAGGGACAGTCCGTGGCCGAAGGCCGCGGACAACTGTCTGCTGTAATTTTTATATTTACCAACGGCATTTGATTCAAGTCCGTTTAAAAAAAAAATATTATGTTCAATTTTTTTTAACTTAATTTAATTTATGTATTTTAATTAATATTTTTATTGAAATAAGTTCTGCGAATGTTGAGAGCGCCGCCCTAATATTAAAAAAGGTTTACCTTATCGAGTCTTCGCATTAGCATTCGAGCGTTGTGTGAAAGCTTTACGCTTTACAATTCAAAATTAATGTTACAACAGCTTTAGCTTACTGTTTGTTTCACTTTTTACTAGATACATGTTGCCAAGCAACATTAGCTTGCTGTTCGTTTCACTTTTTACTAGATACATGTTCCTAAGCAATGTTGGGCAACCAAAAACACTCAACCAAACACCACACACATGTTTGAGTGTATGTGTTTAAACAATTTTCATTTGAGAAATTAAAATACTAGAAATATATCAACCAATATGAAATGTATATCAGACGAAAGGATAACATCTTCATTTACCTACAAAAAAAATTTTAAAAAAATTCATCTAGCCGTTTCCTCAAATTCAATGAAATAAAGATTACAACAATAAAAACCTGACATGACTCCTCATACCGTAAGGTAAGACGTATTCTACGTCAAAACTTAGGAGTGGTGTTTAACAAATACTTAACTTGGTCGGATCACATATATGTTACTACTGGAAGAGTTTATGGAATGCTTCGCAATCTTTGGTGCTCACAATGGTTTACACCATTTACAATTAGGATGCCTTTGGTCAAAACGTATCTGATTCCAACGTTGTTATATGGATGCGAACTTTTCGCATATTGTAACTCAGACGCTAAACGGAAATTAAATGTTACTTATAATAATAAACGTTTTGACAGTCTGTCTGAGTATACAAAACAAATCTTTGGAGTGTCATTTGATAACTTGTTGATATGCTGATCGTTAATACATTTGCATAAGATAATATATACTGGATGTCCAGTTTATCTCTATGAAAAACTGGATTTTTTGAGATCTACCAGAGGCAACCGACTTGTGCAGATAAGACATAATAGCCATTTATCTGAATGTCACTTTTTCATAAACACGATTCGTATTTGGAATCAATTACCTTTACATTTTCAAACCACCAGCAACGCAATTCAATTTAAAACATTTATATTCAAACATTTCGGAAA